>CM033998.1:4321427-4355489 GCA_019603395.1 Cyrtorhinus lividipennis
TCCGAGATGGGTCCTCGAAACTTTTCAGCCCGATCGGACCAAATTTGGAGGGGGTAGGGGTTTTTTGAAAAATGGATTTTCGAGATTTTGGGTGATTTAGGCGAGTGGGGTGTCATTTTCCACTAAATTTTTGGAACGCTGAATCCAATAAAATGGGGTCCCAGAACAATTGGCACCCACTGAGAGAAGTAATGGGTCAAATTGGGTATTTATTACCCATTTTTGATCAGGACATCATGAAACGTCCAGAAAAAAATTTTGAGCCGAATCGGAGAGGTTGACCATTATCATGAAAACATAGGTTGATTATTCAAGGAATAACCAACCAAAACTTGAGCCATTTAATGAGCAAAACCAGAGATTTTTAATATTACTATTAAAAAAAGGATTAGTTGAAAGTGTTATTTTTTGAATCCCCCGCAAAAACATCAAAAATTGTATTATTATTTTCAAAAATAATTAGGTACCTTTTATAATCAGTTTAGTAATTTATTCATTCATTTATGATTCATCTGTGTATTTTATTTTTCATAAGATTATAAACATACAGTTCACGTATGTTACAAGAGAGACTCCAAAATTGAATATAAATTTACTAAACGCAAGATTTTATGTGTACTTACATTTAGTTTACTGTAAGCTGATGTAGCATTTTTACGTCTACAGCATCTTAAATAGGAATTAAGGGTTTTCTAAGAAGGTAATTGAGCGGAAGTGAATTGAAAGAAAGAAACGATTGATTTGTTTTTTGTTTGAGTGTTCCCAGTAACTGTAATTGCCTTCTCCCATTCAACCAGCATTTGTAATATCTGGGGGTTACTATTGATAATAATTTGAAATTTGACAAGCATATTGATTCTTTGATGCTAGACTGCGGAAATTATTTTACGTTTTTAAGGAGACTGGTATGTTTGCAACGGTTATTATTTGAGTTATGTTAAATTTTCAAATTATATATTTTGTCTTTTTTGTTCCCTTTTGGTTTTTAGTAAATTTTATGTTGTTGCCAATAAATGAATATTTGATTTGATTTGATTTGATTGAACATTTGTTTATTTGTTTTTCAATGAAAAGCCATTCCAAGATACCTAAGTATCGATTGTTATTGATGTGGCAAATTGAAATTTCTCTCAATCATCTCTCCGCTAACGTTCGTTGACCATTTTTCTGCTCCATGGGCTCCTTTTTTCTCTCAACGACAAAATTCATCGTCGCTCTTTCGTTTTGCCGATAAGGCGATGAGAATTCTATGTCGTCAACAATCGATACATTTACATCGATTGCAACCCACTTTAAGACCCTCCCAGTATCAAACCCTCGACCTCATTGATTTCAGGTTTAGTTTACTCCACAGCATTGCAATTATGGAAGTTTAGGATGTTAATTATTGTGACTTTAGGCTTCTCCGAATAGGAACACCTAGATCGTCGAACAGTCACTGCCTGCCAGGATTCATTTGCAAGTGTTGCGAGATTACACCTGCACCAGTCTCCTGGGCAACCAGCATTACAAGGTCAAGGACATGTGGAGGGCTAAGGGTAATAAATTGTGCCCTATAAAGGGTGTAATAAATTGTGCCCTGTTATAATAAATTAGTGCGACAACCCCATTACAACCATGCATTGTGCCTTGTGATTGTGAAAGTGTGTGAATTAGGACAGTGTATTTGAGTGAACAATTGTAATAAATTATTTACAAAGAACATAAATCGTTACACAAGTAACTCTGCCTTGACTATTTTCTCGCCTTTTTGTTCCTTTTTCAAGTTTTAGTTACAATAATGGCACCAATTGATGATTTTTTATAATAAAAAATGTTGCCAGAGGTCCAAGTTGACAGTTTTTCTCTAGATTGAACTCGTAAATCCCACCTCTGCGCAAACATTTCTTAATCTCTACTTCACTTTTTGATTTAATATCGTCATACAGGCCTACCTAAGCGCATTTGTATCGACCAAAACAAATATTATTTTTGTCCCCAAACATTGTGTAGATTCTTAATCAAAGATGTCCGACCCATTAACAATATTTCGAAAACTCTGCAAAATGGCGCACTAACTACATTTGGGTGTAAGTTGCGTCGAAATCATTTTAGCCGGATCGACATACAATCGGTAAAAGATGTTTTTTTAAAGGTACTTTTGAAAAGTAAACAGTATTTATACGATTACTTCACTACAACGGTATGGATTTTTTCGGTTTGGTTGTGTTAACCTTCCAAATTTCTCTCATTTTACGAATAACAATAAATCGTCACGGAACTGGTTGTTAGGCCGTCCTTCCGATCGGATGAGGTTGTCTCTTCACAGGACGCGATAACAAACTCGATTTGCTTCTCCTTAACGTTTATCGCCTCGAGGCTTTGGGTAAACGCGTTAACCCTTGGAGAACGGCGGAGCGGGGGGAATTACCCGAACCGGGGGTGGACTCCGTCGTGCTCGGGTCATTACCCTGTCAGTGCCATCGTCGAAGGGCCCGCCTCTATTACAGTAGGTGATTACACCGGTGCCGTTTGTAATGTAATAGGTGGCTCCGTTTGAGTTCTCCCCCGACGGCGGAGGGCTTCAGTAGGCGGTTGACTAATGGGCGAGACGATCAAAGAAGTCGAGGGCCAAAGAAGGGCTGAGTGGCCTAGGAATTCAATCACCTTTATGAAGACTATAGGTGCAATTAACCCTAACATGGCCTAGTATGACCCGAGTGGGGTGGAAACCACCCCAAATTTTCAAAAACATGTTGAAAAAATTGAAAACGCACCAAATTCTTTCACAGGGGTTGGTTATTCCTCAAATCAGAAGCATGGAAAGTTCATTCTAATAGATTTAGCGTCCAAAATTCAGTGGAAAATGATACCCCACACGCCTAGGTACAAGAAATCTCATAAAACCACATTCAAAAGAAGTAGATAGATACCTATTTTGACCCATAACCTCTCCAGGTGGGCGCCAATCATTCCCGTACCCGTCTTATGGAACCCAGCGTCCAAAAATGTAGTGGGAAATGATACCCCACATGCCTGGATCGCCATAAATATCCAAAATCAATTTTTCAAAATGCCCATTTTGACCCCTTCTCCCCCCCATCTCCTCAAATTTGGTTCGATCGGACTGAAAAGTTTCGAGGACAAACTAGAGCCAGAAACAGGACTGACCAAAATTTCAGATTTAAAAAAAAAAATTGTTACTACCAAAATTGGCGTGGATGGCAGAGGGACATTTGCTGAGTGGGAAATCCTTGCAATTGAAGTAGCCCCCAAATCAAGATTAGCTGGGGTGGAATCCACCCCCTAGAGCCATTGTAGGGTTGAAACACAATACTTGACAATGTGTGACATTCATGACACATCACAAGCTCGTCAATGAGCAACCAGAATAATTGATTGCGTTTATTCAACGACCAGAAGGGGTTAGGGTTTGGTGGCCCTCCCCCAGCTAGAAGGGTTATTGGAAGTCGTCTGATTCAGGTCCATGTATTCTGGGTTTTCTAATTTTTGGCGTATAATAAATTATGCTGATATATCTACAGCAAGGTTCTAGCCTTTATGAGCAGTAAACGCAACGGTTGCATACTCCAAAATGGGGAATATTAAGAAGTGAACCAGTGAGGGCGTATAATATATATTATATTCAGGGAGTTTTACCGCAATACGATTTGAAAATGATCTTATATGCAGCATTACCTTGTTTTCAACTGGTGCTTCCCAAGACTAAGTATTCCGAAGAGTTACCCATAGATTTTTGGCCTCAAAATTTCATTGGGGTTGTGAAGAAAGTCAGCTTTTTCTAGAATTTGTGAATAAGCTAATAAGATTTACCTGGATTTCTCTACATAAGTAAATGTCATCAAAGATCAATACACCCTTGCAGACAAATTTTAGTTTGATTTCGCTCATTTATTATTTCAATTTTTTTTACCCAGTAAATAAAACTCAAATACATTCAAACGATGATACACTCAACGAATTGTTACACATGTTACAATCAATATGGATACTGGTAGATAATAATAGATATTTTTTAAAAAAGCGTTCACTCACTAGTCGCATAGACGTTGGCCGGTCGTCGGAGACACTTACCTGAAAAAATTAGAAAAATTATTAATTCCTCTTGTGAGTATCCTATCAATCATGAAATATGAGAGCAAAGTCAAACTGTAGCATGGCAAAGCACCCCTCAAATTAACAGGGTTATCAATCACCAATGGGAAATACACCCATAAAGATAACCAAGTAAAGACGTAGAGCCAGAGAAAAACGCTACAAATTCTTTCAAAGGTTATTCTTCTGATTAGGAGCACGGAGACTCATTCCAATCGATTCAGCGTCAAAAATTTAGTGGAAAATGATACCCCACACGCCACGGTACCAGAAATTTTGAAAACCCACTTTCGAAATGGGAAGATAGATACCCATTTTGACCCATAACCTCTTCCAGAGGGCACCAATCGTTTCGGGACCCGTTCCATTAGATTCAGCGTCCAAGATTTAGTGGAAAATGATACCCCACACGCCTAGGTACCAGAAATCTTGAAAACCCACTTTCGAAATGGGAAGATAGATACCCATTTTGACCCATAACCTCTTCCAGAGGGCACCAATCGTTTCGGGACCCGTCCCATTAGATTCAGCGTCCAAGATTTAGTGGAAAATGATACCCCACACGCCTAGGTACCAGAAATATCGAAAATATATATTCAAAATGGGTAATAGATACCCATTTTGACCCATAACCTCTCCCGCAGGGCGGAATCGTCGAGATTTTGGTGGTATATGTGTATGGGGTATCATTTTCCACTAAATTTTGGGCACTGAATCCAATAAGGCGGGTCTTGGAACGATTGGCGCCCACTGGAAGAGGTTATGGGTCAAAATGGGTATCTGTCTACCTATTTTGAGAGTGGATTTTCTAGATTTGTGATACCCAGACGTGTGGGGTATCATTTTCCACATGATTCTGGACTCTGAATCAATTGAGACTGGCCCCAAATCGATTCGTGCCCACTGAAGATGACTATGGTGAGTGAAAATGAGTACCTACCTACCTGTTTCAAAAGTGGGTCTTCGAGATTTTGGGGTACCTAGGCGTGTGGGGTATCATTTTCAACAAAATTTAATACGATGATTCCTCATTTTTTCATTCCCCCTGTTTTCCCCCTATAAATGTATGAATTTGTAGCTTTTTTTAGGTTTATTTGAGGTTCCGGTAGCTGAATCAACTTGTCCACCAACGCAATTACATCTTGGTCAAAGCCAAACCGAATTCTCGATGCCTCGTGTAATGTTGAATCTTTCCCTCGAGCGGTGGTAAATTGGCGTCGTTTTCCATTTAGATGTATCACTTGTCGTCTCAGCTCGGCCGTTTGTTGGCGACTCTGTTCTAATAATGAAGAATCTCGTGGACAACTGCAGCCGACAATGTCTGCCAACCGACATGAGCCATTACAACTGATCCCCCCCTCCTAAGGTGAGGTATAAACGGGGATAATTTAAAACCGCTGTTGAGGCTTTACTGCCATCGGATGCAACTTTTAGCACTCGACGTATTCTACTTTTGGCACAATGAACGCGCGAATCCAGCCAACCAAGAGCTCTCGAATTAATTTGCCGTATTTTTACCTCGCGAGGTTTTTTTTTCTCGGATGAGAAAACTCAAAGGAGATTGAAATAATGGCGTATTTATAGAGGTTGATTGATTGGTGGATAATAACGGCCAACATGCCTAAAGTGAATTGCGGCGAAAAGACAAGTCCAAATGGGGTGGAAGGGTGTGCGCAGTGTGATTCATTAGCGAACCAGAGTCGGCCATTTTGGGATTTTTCGTTTTTATTAACCTATTGAGTGGAATAATTGGGGCTAAAACAGACCGTCCTGAACACCGGTTGTGCGCAATCAACAAAATTAGTTGAAGAATAAAATATTCATCTAATTTGGGTTTAGAATCCAAAACTGCAACACAAATGTCGAAAACACACTTTCAAAAGAGGGCACCAATCGCTTCCGGACTCATTTCATTGGATTCAGCGTCCAAAATTTAGTGGAAAATGATACCCCACACGCCTAGATCGCCGATAATATTGAAAACCCATCATTCATTGACCCCTACCCCACCTAAATTTGGTCCAATTTGGCTGAAAAGTGTTGGGAGATGATTATTACAGAAATAATTAACCAAAAGAAGAAATGGGAACAGGGGTGTGAACCACAAAATACACATTGTGAAGTTCATTCAATGTTATAAACATGCCCGCAGTTTACAGCGCTCTTGTGGTTGTCCACTGTAACTAACGCATGTGTGGCCTACGGTATTCTTTAGTTGTCCTATTTACGGATTTTCTGTAGACTGACCTGTTTGTGCAATGTGTCTTCCATTTCCTCATTTATTGATTTACGAATTTCTCACGTTTTTCAGCGGGTTGTCAGATAAATACCGCAAATGTCGAGTTTTTCCTCAAAATGCAATAAGACTGTGTTGTTTCTCCTCTGTTGCTGACGTAAAATGAACAAAAGTTGGAAAATGACACCCCACACGCCTAGAACAAAAAATCCATTTTTCGAAATACACATTTTGACCCCCTACCCCTGACCAAATTTGGTTTGCAGCGTTTTTAAAAATGTGATTCCAATATTTTCCCCTAAAATAGGAAGGCTCCAGAAATGCTTTCCCATACAAATTATAACAATTCAGATTGGAATGTAAGCCCCCAGGCTTACTGCCTCCAGAAAACCAGAAGGGGAGGAGCATGCGCCAGGATGCGCGCGCAGCTCCTGCCTGGACATTGCATTTGGAGAGAGCTCCAGCTGGCACTCGTTGCCAAGGCGCCCAATGGGGCAGTTGTTGCCGAGGCGCCCCTCGTCGCCGACATGTCGGAGTCATATATATTTTTGTAACCAGTCGTGCAAGTGCAACTCACTCAGTCCATCCTGGCTTTGTCCTGTGCTTGCTGTGAAGTGAACTCTGCTACCGTGCTGAAGTCGACTGAAGCTGTAACATTGTGTTCCCCATGAGATAAAGGACTCAAGTTAATAAGCCTCGCTGTGTACCTGCGGGACAGCATGCCCCCTCCTGTTTTCCCCTTGACGTCGACGCCGTTTTTGTCAGCTGGTATTGTTGCGCTTGCTCATTAAATTGTATTTCATAATTTCATGTATCATATATTAGTTGTATTTTATGCTCCACATGTTGTCTAATTTACTTTGTCAAATAATTACTTTGTCTTGTATCAATTCTAGCCCAGGTTGAGGCATATTCTCCTTTGCAACGTGTCCTTGTTTTCAATTATAATTCATTTTGTATCAATGTGTTTTATGCTCATCCTTGGTATCCCTAGTTGCTCAGTCGTAAGTCTTGGACACTGTGTAACCTCTCGCTAGGTCCATTCAAAACCTCCGAAGAAACCCGAATTAAATTGTAACAGATTTTAATTCGAGGGAGGCTTACAGGAATACTTCTGGTAGTATTGTTGCAAGATTACACCTGCACCAGTCTCCTAGGCGACCAGCATTACAAGGTCAATGACACCAAAGCCTCGATTACACGGGGCGAGTTTACTCGCTACTCGCCGGCTAGTTGGCTAGTAGCTAGTAAACTCGCCCCGTGTAAACCCATACTAGCCGACTCGCCGGCTACTAGCCGGCGAGTAAAAAAGCTGAAGAAAAAGTAGAAGACCGGTCAACTTTACTCGCTACTAGCCAGCGTTTGAGCGAGCTTGCTAGTAAACTAGCCGTGTGTAAAGTGATTTGCTAGTTCTAAAAGCGGCAAGTGACAAGCCAGTTGTCGTGAAAATGTCGGAGGAATTTGTTATAGCCGGTGTTGTTGTTTTGTCAAATGACTTAAAAAACGAGTTAATACGTAGGGAAAATGAGATATCATCAAGATCAGACATTAAACGTTTTACATTTTCCTCCTTCAAAGTTTTATTTGTGTAGTCTTTGTCCTTTATATTCCACAATAAAGGACATTCACGGTAAAGTACAAGAAACTTAGCAATATCACCGCCATTCCACTTCATTTTCACACAAACACGTGTCACAACAACTCCGCAACTAGTTGGAGAGTGAGCGAGTGAGCGACTGGCGCTAGCTACGTGAAATCGACCACTAGCGCACTCACCGACTCGCCAGCTTTTTACTAGCCGGCGAGTCGGCGAGTAAACTAGCCCCGTGTAATCGAGGCTCAAGGAGGGCTAAGGGTCACTCTTGAACATTCATGCATTGTATCAAATTGGCTGGAACCTTCCCCTTTGCTCCAGACAACACGTTGAGTTCCCAGAACCAGGGAAGACTGGAGAAGGTTCTTGGCCAAGGGAGCGAGCATGAAAAGGGACTGAGGAACGCTGCTGAGTCCAGTTCAGTTTGGAGTCCAAATATAGATGCTTTGTGTTATAAATTAGTGCAACAACAATGTATTGTGTCTTGTGATTGTGTAAGTGTGTGAATGAGAACAGCGTATTTGAGTGAACACTTGTAATAAATTATTTACAAACAACATAAATTGTTACAGTATTAATGGAGTCAGTAGGTGATAGATATGGATTCCCATTTCTCAATCGTTATGCTACTAAGGCCCAGGTAGCCAACTTTGAGATCAATTCCTTCCCTCAAATTCCCCAAATACGATTCAGTGAACTGCTCTCCTCAAAAGGACAAGCTAACACTGGATAAACCACACGGTTCCCTCATTATTTCAGGTTTTTCCATTTGGAACCAAACACCAACTCGCCACTTTTTCCCCCATGACACAACAGACCCCCCCTCCTCTCACCCATGAAACCACAGGGAATTTTCACAGCTTGAAAACTGATCCTTTCGCTCTATTTGTCCTTTGATGCCGTTTATTCTTTTTCCCCGCTGACGGTTTTTTTTTCTTTTTTGGATCGCAGCGGTCAACTTTACTTTGACAATAGCGACAACTTGGAGGTCTCTTTTTCACTCCGGTAATTATTTGTCTTGTTAAATCGCGAGGCTTTGTTGACCTTCTGTTCTCTTTATTTATCGTTTCGGTATTTTTGTCATCTCCTTGTCAAAACGGGGACAAAGAGGGGATTTAACGTCTTCATCTAGGTGGAAAAGAAACCACCGAGACTTTGTCGAATAATTTTGACCCTATTGTACGTGTGGACGGAGCGAAGAATCATTTTTCAAACCCTTTCAAAAAGGTCTGTTTCATAAGTCATTGTTGTTAGAACACACCGATAAACTAACTAAACGTTTATTTCTTATTTATATTGAACAACCACGTACAGCGAAAAATCAAACATAATAAATAAACAGGGAGTCCCATGAGCTTCCTCCCCTTCTTTCCTAAAATTGTCCAAAATGTTTGTATTGAATCTTCAAATTTTATTGCAAGGATCTCAAATATCATATTTGCGCACTACGCGCAAGTGACACTAATTTACTTATCTTCAATAGGATCCCCAATTTTTCATTGCAGATTCAAATTCCACCCAAAATTTTACATTGTGATTCTGCAACCAATTTATTTGTTTGCGCAACCGGTTCAGCGAACACGCAAAGTTGCGCAACCCCAAAATTGTCAAATTGTGGATGACAGTGAACCCCAGGGTGTGGCACATGAATTTTCAATGTTTTGTAACGATTTATATTTTTAGTAAATAATTTATTATAATCGTTCACTTGAATACACTGTTCACATTCGCGCACTTACACAATGACACAATCACAATACACGGTTGTAGCGGTTGTTGCACTATTTATAACACGGCACTATTTATAACACGAAGCGTCTATATTCGGACCCCGAACTGAACTGAACTTGCGTGGCGTTCCTGGGTCCGTTTTATACTTGCTGCCTTGGCCAAGAACGTTCTCGAACCTTCCCTGGTTCTGGGAACTCGACGTGTTGTCTCGAGCAAATGGGAAGGTTCCAGCCAATTCGATACAATGCACAATTCCTCAAAAGTGACCCTTAGCCCTCCACAGGTCATTGATCCTGCGATGCCGGCAGCCCATTTGCAGGGGTAGGTGCCAGCTTGCAACAGTTTTCTTACACTGATTTACGTGGTGCTATTCGTTTCTTTATTTGACTCAACTTCCTCGAAATAATGACCAAAATTGGTTTATTTTGGGTGCAAAACAATCTTTTTTAGCGCGTGTGGCAGCAAATGAACTTTTATAGGTTTTTAGATTTCAATAACTCCAGCATATCCGGTTCTTATGAAATAGTATGTGCAACACACGCGTTAAAAATGATTGCAAAAACCCTTATGAGAAGCTAATGAAGTTGAAGGAAGCAAACAGAGACCTGAGCCGGGTTCTGAATGCACAGCAAACTTGTTATGAGCACTTGCGCACAACAGGGGAACTGTAAGCAGCAGCTTTGCCAAGAGGCGGCCCTGACGGTGGCGCCTCTGGTGGCGGATGGCTCAAATAAGCCAGTTTTTACTTGCACTTTGTTTTCAAGTTACTCTTGATATTGAACAAGTTGCTTAATATTGTCTTCAAGAAGATATCAATAATCCAAATTCCTACATGGATTTCATATATCCAGAGCTTCCAATACGTTTGGTTTCAATTTGCAGCATTTCCCCTCAATAGGTGTATCTGCTGCAATATTGGAATGTTTATTTTAATAACTACCTAGGTAAGCTTTTTGTCAGTACCATCAGGATGGAATCAGCACTGTGCTAAATGTGTGCACAAACGTGATCATGTAACAGTCTAATGCCTAGAATGAGGATAGAAGGAGACCTAAGCTGGGATGCAAGCTCTATTTGTGGCGCATGCGCAAATGCAATTGTGAGACCGTGGGTTTGAACTGAAGAACTGTAACAGTTAATTGAACTTTTAATGACTGATCGAACAGATGTAACTGGATACAGAACTTTATGAGCACACGATAAGATATGAACACATTGAAGAACAGAACAATAATACGAGGTTTTTTTTTCATGGCGGGTTACCCCCTTAGTTCACAGAACGAGCGAGCGCTGATGTCGGGTCATCTAGCGCGAGCAAAAAGGTCCTACTCCGGCCGACCCAAACGGCGGGTAATTTGAACTGGCTGTTCCTTGGTGTATTTTGGAGGGAGGCCTGGGGCCAAACAGCAATATTATTCAATATATTCACAACTTTGTCAATTTCAATCGGATTTTGATTAGAATTTCAACGTGGGTTTCATTAGTCATTTGGAGGTGTTTTTGAAGATAAAATTTATTCCGTGAAAATGAGCCAATCAGCGGTTTAGCTTGTTACATTCGTTTCGATCTCAACAGGAAGCTTCTGTTGTCAGTTAACCTCTCCTTTGGATATCCTATTTATTGGTCGTCACGTGTACCCACCACCAAACAAGAAGATTCTCTTCTGTCTGAGAGCCCGCCTCCAGATTCGGGAATACCTTCCCCCAGTGCACGCCCAGGCTATTATTAGCGTTTCAGCGTTCCACTTATAACGTTACGGCTGAATTTACTTCGCGTTCTTTAGTGTTGAGAGGAGAAAAATATATCCACGAATTAATAAACATTTGAATGGGTGCAGTTTTGCTGCACGACACGGATACACCGGTGGCCGCATTTCGTTGAAGGTAGTTGCTGGCAGGGCGTGCTTGGGCCAGACTCTGAAATACGGGTTGCTGGTGGTTTCGGTTTGCTCTGTCAGCCACTCTAAGCCAATTTAGTACCAGTTTACCATCTGTAGGCCCTTGCGGACAAGTGTGAGGACAAGATCAACCATGGAAGACTCAAGAGTTGGTTTACTGTCACATGAGCTATGCCCACCTTCACCATCACCTCCAAGATGGTTGAATGTACTTCAAACTAAGATGTAGAACTCAGTCAACATTTTCCTCCGATAACGCCTACAATAGAATATACAATAGCTGTGCTAGTTCATGGGGTTTTGTGCTCCTGGGTCATCCGAGGAGATCATTGTCGTCAAGATCTCGGACAACCTCTCTTTGGAGAAGGGCAATTGCTTGAACTCTGATGGTTTCATTTACGGACTCAACTTGTGGTTGCAGTGCAGTCTGTCGTTCCTCAAGTACCACATTGCGTTTGTGGTTGCAGTGCAGTCTGTCGTTCCTCAAGTACCACGTTGCATTTGAAATGCATCTTTGCACATCATTCATTCATCTCTGAATCATGTATCGATTTGATTGGGCGGTGCAGCCAATAAGTCCAGACAGGCTTGAGGACTTGGTCTTGAGGATTAACTTGTTGTGGATGGACAGTTTGCAATGCCGTCCCATAACCCAGTACAGTTTTCTGAATTTTGGCGTCAGTTCAGCATTTTTCATTGTTACGTGAGCTCTCTTCCTGAGCCTGGCGTCAAAAGTCATACCGAGATAATTCGCTTCTTTGGCGTATGGAATCACCTTGCTGTGCCTTATTTCAATCCTCCACTTGGCAGTCACCAAAAAAATGATCGAGCAAGTTTCCTGGCCAAAATAGTGCCTGCTTAGGTCCTAAATTTTGGTCAGGAACGTCCATACGATGAAAAGCCAATCAGCAACGAAACTCCTTAGCCAATCAGGGCTACGAATCTCGCTGGCTATCGATATACTATGTGGTTAGCCAGCCTGCACCCCCTAACCCAGTCATTTTGGTGCTCAGAAATGGCTTTAAAAAAAAAAAGAAAGTAGAAGGTTTCTTGACGGGTTCTTATGTTTTTTGGTGTGCTGAATCCGAATGATAAAAATCGTAAAACCCTACAAATTTCGAACATTTTTTCATAAAATCGCTTATAAGTTGAAAAATATGCAACCTACTAAATTTCTTATCATTTACAAAATTAAAGTAGACAAAATTTCCTTCAAAATGCACTGCTCGTATTCAATCTTTGAGTGCAGGGCACCACCGCTAGAGCGCGCTGAAAACGAACTACTTTTGGCACTTGAGCAAAAACCAGGGGAAACTCAGCTCTAGGCGCTACATTATCGTATTTCCTCAATGAATACGTGTTTATTCACGTTTTATGGTGGTTATAAGATTACGAAGCCCTCGAAAAACATTGTCTGGGGCTGAATTTCTCTCGTTTATGCCCAAGTTCCAAAAGTAGTTCATTTTCAGAGCGCTCTATCGGCGGTGCCCTGCACTCAAAAATTGAAAGTGACCAGTGCATCTAGAAGGAAATTTTATCTACTTTAATTTTGTACATAATGACAAATTCAGCAGGTTGCATATTTTTCAACTTATAAGCAATTTTGTGAAAAAAGTCCAAAATTGTTAGGGTTTTTTGCGGTTTTGAACGTGAAGCAGCCGTTTTTTTGTTAGCAAACTTCAGATTCGGATTCAGCACACCGAAAAACGTGTAAATTTTGCCAAAAAAACTTCTACCTTATTTTTTTTTTTGTAAAAAATACTATTTAATTTGATTTTTTTAACTTGAGCGCGCGGCTGCCCACGACCCTTGTTCAAGGGATCAGTTGCACTACGAACTATTTTTTATTCCGTATATTGTAACTTTAGGTTCCGGAGGATTTCCAGATGGAGTTTATGAGAACGAATTACCCAAAGCAATTCAATAATGGAACGTAGAATGACGCATTTTGTCGTGGCGCCGAGTCATCAAAACTCTCGACTCCTTTTTCCTCATAATAGAGACGATTTGTAAAATGTTCAAGCTCGAAATCACAGCTAAATATTACTTAGGAAGATTCTTTCTCGTCAATTCCGAATAAATCGACGGGTATTCTCTTTCAGGAAAGTATTATTAAGCGTGAGGACGACGTCGCTCTCCACTGAAGCTCTTCCCAGAACGAGGGGGGAAGGGGATGTCAGATATTGAAGTCCCCGAAGAAATAAAAAAAGATTCTCTTCCATCAGTGTCATATTATTATTACAACTCCGTCGCTAAGTTATTTGTCATCACATGTTTACTCACTCTCAAATTCTCCACTCATAGATGTGCATTCCGTTCATAACTATGTAACAGTTTTATTTGATTAAAGCCTATAAATTACGAAAGGTTTGACTATAACAATTTAATCAAATAAAACGATATGGACAAACTCTACAAGCCAGACAAATTTTCTACGGAGCCCGAGAAATCTACCGCACAGCGAGAATGGCTTCATTGGCTTCGGACGTTTGAAAACTACGTCGAAAAAGCTGGTGTCGAGGCTCCTGATAAATTGAAGGTACTCTTAAATTTCATATCTTCCAATGTATATGAGTACATTAGCGACTGCACCGAATACCAAGCTGCTATTGATATTCTAACTGCTCTATTTGTGAAACAAAAAAATATCATATATGCTAGACACAAGCTTGCCACTCGAGAACAGTTCCCTTCGGAAACAATCGACCTGTACCTGACGGCTCTCAGGGCATTAGCTAAAGAATGTGAATTTACAGCCGTTTCGGCTGAGCAAAATAAAAACGACTACATCCGGGATGCGTTTATTGCCGGCCTACTGTCGACTGACATCCGTCAGCGACTTCTAGAGAATAAAGCTCTTACCCTAGACGATGCTGTAGAAAAGTCCCGCTGCATTGAGATAGCTATCAAAAATTCGGAAACGTACAATATGTCTCAACTTAATCCTCATGATTACGCGGCTAACACGGCAAACAGTCAATGCAATGCTGCTTCATTGGACTCAAGAAAATGTTTCTTTTGTGGGGGTTCTCTGCACTCTCGCAAGAATTGTCCTGCTCGAGACTCGGGGTGTTCCAATTGCAACAAAATTGGTCATTACAGCAAGGTTTGCCGATCAAAGAAACCGACCAAACCTGTCAAAACGACGGCTGCCCTTCCGACCTTAGATCCCTCCGACGCTTCCGGTGACAGCCCTTTCCTGGCTAGCATAATAGGAGCTAGCATTTCTCCTTCTCTCTCCAAAGCTATCGTTCCAGGAGTGATTGATGGGATAAGTGCGCAATGTCTCATTGACACAGGTAGCTCTGGAAGCTACATCAGCGAGGAGTTTATAAAAATTCACAAACTCCCGATCTTTCCTGATAGTGGAATAGTATCCATGGCTTCCACATCCCTTTCCTCCTCCTTGAAAGGCTGTGTCAGACCCCGCCTCCAGCTTCTAGAACACTTGTACGATGATATCAAACTATCAGTGTTACCGAATCTGTGTGCAGACATCGTAATAGGTCATGACATCTTGAAATCACATTCGCGTCTCGATTTCACTTTTGGGGGTTCTAATCCACCCCTTTTGGTGTCCAGTAGCACTGTATTTTCTAGTGCTAACGTAGAACCAATTAAGATCTTCTCAAATCTCTTGCCGAACGTCAAACCCATTGCGACAAAGTCACGGCGCCATTCCATTGAGGACGCTAAATTTATCGATGACGAGATATCTAAACTTCTTAAAGCCGGTATCATCGAGAAAAGCTCATCTCCTTGGAGGGCCCAAGTCCTGGTAACACGGAATACCAACCACAAAAGGCGAATGGTGATTGACTACTCAAACACCATTAATAAATTCACAGAGCTAGATGCCTATCCCATCCCGAATGTTGAGGAGGTGGTTTCAGAGATGGCACAATATAGCCATTTCAGCACAATCGACCTGGAATCTGCATATCACCAGGTACCGATTTGTTTAGAGGACCGTCCTTATACAGCTTTCGAGGCTAGCAGAAGGCTGTATCAATTTACCAGACTCCCGTTTGGGGTAACCAATGGGGTGCCCGCCTTCCAAAAATTCCTAGACCAAATCATTGACAAAGAGAAACTGCAAGGTGTTCGCTGCTACATAGACGACATAACAATTGGTGGTCGCTCGCAGGCTGAACACGATTCTAATCTGAATCGATTTCTAGAGGTAGAAAAAAAGTATAACCTCAAACTCAACAAAAATAAATGTCAATTTTCTTCGCCGTCCATAAAACTGCTTGGACATCTTATAAGTCAAGGTTCCATTAAACCGGACCCCGAGCGTCTGAGACCTATGTTGGAACTTCCACCCCCTGGTGACAAGGGAGCATTGCAGAGAGTAATCGGGCTATTTGCGTACTACTCAAAGTGGATCCCCAGATTCTCAGAGAAAATCCGGCCCCTGATTGATAGCTCGACATTTCCATTAGCAGATAGAGCTATTCGAGCATTCAAAAGTATAAAAGATGATATCTCCAGCTCACTCCTTACTTGTGTCGACCCGAATTCTCCGCTTGTGGTTGAGACTGACGCATCGGATATTGCAATTTCTGCAACACTAACTCAGAATGGGCGTCCGGTAGCATTCTTTTCGAGGACTCTAAGTGACAGTGAGAAAAGATATCCAGCAATAGAAAAGGAAGCCACTGCAATAATCGAAAGCCTAAGAAAATGGAGACACTATCTAAGCAATCGTCACTTCAAACTTGTCACGGACCAAGAGGCCCTTTCTTTCGTGTTCAATCTAAAGCACTCAAGCAAAATAAAAAATGACAAGATACAACGCTGGAGGCTTGAGATGTCATGTTTCAGCTTCGATATCATGTACCGGCCAGGATCTCTCAACAAAGCAGCTGATGCACTATCCAGGGTCTGTGGAGCCACGCAAAATGATGTTTTATACAATTATCACAAATCCTTGTGCCATCCTGGGGTAACCAGAATGCTACATTGGATCCGATCCAAGAACCTACCCTTCTCGGTTGATGATGTCAAGCGTGTCACTTCCGCTTGCACCATTTGTGCGGAATTGAAACCTAGGTTCCACAAACCTCATGAAAATCGTCTAATAAAAGCCACGAGACCTTTCGAAAGGCTAAACATTGATTTCAAGGGGCCAGTCCCTTCAAACTCGGGTAATCAGTATATTTTAACAATTGTTGACGAATACTCTCGTTTCCCGTTTGCATATCCATGTCGGAATATGACATCCACTACAGTCAAGCACAAATTGTACAACTTATTTTCCATTTTTGGCACCCCGGCATACATCCATACGGACCGTGGGACTTCATTTCTTTCAAAGGAACTGACAGACTACCTGCACGGACAAGGAATCGCCACCAGCTCATCGACCCCGTACAACCCCGAAGGAAACGGTCTTGTCGAACGTTATAATGGTATACTATGGAAAACCATTTCAATGGCACTGAAGAATAAGGGCTTGGATACGTCTAGATGGGAAGAGGTCCTACCAGAGTCTCTTCACGCCATCCGCTCCCTCCTGTGCACATCGATAAATTGTACTCCCCATGAAAGAATGTTTTCCCATGCACGACGGTCGACGAATGGTTTAGCTATACCGTCATGGCTTGCCAATCCAGGGAAGGTATGGATGAAAAGCCATGTACGTTCAACGAAATACAGTCCACTGGTAGAAGAAGTGGACTTGATACAAGCAAATCCAGACTATGCTTTGATCCGTAGAGGAGACGGGAGACAGAGCACGGTCTCTCTGAAACACTTGGCGCCAAGAGGGGACAACTCTATCTTCGGACATCAAGAAGTGGAAACAAGCAGTAATACTACAAATCCACGAGTTCAAGAACAAGACCCCTCATCCAGAATTGACCATTTAGAGTATACTGAATCCACAAGCAGTAATACTACAAATCCACGAGTTCAAGAACAAGACCCCTCATCCAGAATTGACCATTTAGAGTCTACTGAATCCCTGAGGCCTCCTACCACTCAGAATTCCCAAAGCCCAACTCTCTCGCAAGAGGACATTGCTGTAGACGAACCAAGAAGATCCCTAAGGACGAGGAATCCACCAGCGTATCTTAAGGACTATATAACAAATTAACAGGGGGAGAATGTCATATTATTATTACAACTCCGTCGCTAAGTTATTTGTCATCACATGTTTACTCACTCTCAAATTCTCCACTCATAGATGTGCATTCCGTTCATAACTATGTAACAGTTTTATTTGATTAAAGCCTATAAATTACGAAAGGTTTGACTATAACAATCAGGAACTGTAAAAAATTCAGTTTACTATCACCATTGGGACGGCGAGGGGCCGGCGATATTGCTGAGCTATTGGTTTGATAAGCAATATTCCTCTTCAGTGCAGCCTGATATGAGACTAGTATGGCGGTATACCCTTTGGCTTTTTAGTATTAACTCCTTCCCCCTTCATTCCTTTTCATTCCCCGAGCTTTCTATCTTTTCGATGTAAAAGGTTTGAGTCTTCTATGAAAGGTAGGGTTTTTTTCTTGTCCGAATCTATCGTCCGGATTGAATTTAATCGGCCTGTAGGGAATGACGACGGAGGGTTCTTTTTATTCCTTCGTATTGGAAGGGAAACTACAGAGGAAAAATGCTCAGTTCCAACCCTTACGGAAAAGTTGGAATACTAAATACACTTTTCTGGTCCATCTTGACGTTATTCATATTCCGCTCAAAGGGGAAGGAGTATTCTAAGAATGTTACGTATTCATGTGAGTGCTTTCAGGTTTCTGAACACCGACAAAATCGTGAAACGGCACCAAGGATGTTTCACCTAAAGAATTATGAACAAGTACAACGGGTATTCAACGAAATCAGGTTTATTCGAAGTCCAGAATTAGAGTTAAAGTCGATGTGCAATGCGGTAAAAACGGTTATGTCTGCTGATCGAGTGAGTTGAAGGAGAGCTGCAAGCAGCAAGGAGTCTGCCACAGTGGCTGGAGTCAGTCTGCTTCCATTCAGCAGGACTTGTAAGAGGAGCAGGTAGACTGCTTGCTTGATGAGATTGACTGGTACTGAGCCACTTCTGCTAGGCCACCACCCAAGTAGCCCTTACAGGAAAACATGCCACCTCACTGGACACTCCTATATCCATGCCAACTGCAGGTGGCTGAAGGCTCAGCCAACAGTGTCCATTCTCAATTGAGGTATGAACTACAGTTTGAAGTACTGAGCTGTGGGGGTTGTTGGTACACCCTGGCTTGAGGGCTTTACCCGACGAAGGTGTCAAGAAACGGTGTAAAGAGCACCAGTACTTGGCTTTTGGGGTTGAGATGTAATACTTGAGCACCACTTGGCTTAATGTGAGGTAAAACGCACCTTGGAACGAGCTAACTAACTGCTACCCTTACAAACCCTTCTTGATGGAAGGAACCTCACTCCTTGTTGCTGCAGGGGTGAGCTCTCCTCCAACCGTGACTTACTCTCTTGAATCGGATTGCAAAACAGACTGGACAATACCTGTCCTGCCCCAACCTTGGATGCAGCCCCAGGTCGGTCAACAATTTTACACCCAATCAACCAGCTCGGGTGGGTCTGTTGTAACACCCAAAACTGATCATCATGGGTCATTCACCCACCATAATTTGGAAGCCATTTGAAATCCACAATGGCCCAAAATGCCTCATGAAAGGCAATTTTGATGGCTAATGAGGCCAATCGTACCCTGATCCCAGCAGGTCAATGCAGGCAAGGACCTGCAAATTCCATCCCCTGAATGCTAACCCTCAGTCACCAACAATGTGAAGGCAAAACCCTTTGTGGACTTCTAAGAAATGCTAAAGCTGCAAGCATGTTAGCCACTTTATACCAAATTGCTATTAAGCTTGATTTAGGTAAACAAATTTTGTTGATCCGTCCAGGTAACAATGGACAATCAAGCCATATAATGTCACAATTTCCTAGTTTCAGTGTGACTCTCTTACTTTTGCACTTCATGCCAGACAATAAACAACATTATAGCAACATTTAGTGTACTCAACCAAATTAGGATGTTCATAGTAGAACCAAATGTATGAACTTTATAGAATTTGAACTAGAAGCATTTAGAGGGGAATCTATGAAGAATGAATTTTTGTGAACTCACCATTCATTTCCACAGAAGAACTCAATAATAGTGTTTTAAACATGAGACAAGACGAATGTTTGAAAATATCACTTTTTCCAAAATGTGTTTAAAACAGTACTTATCCTGATTAGCAAAGCATGTTAATTATTTTAATTAATAATATTCAATAATAATTATTATTAATATTAATAAATAATATTTAATGTATAATGTCTAATTAGGTATGTAGTATGCAAATGTGTGACTAATGAGAGGAGTACGTAACATATTCAACATGTTTATGGGGGTGGGTGTGTCCCGGGGAATTCATGGCAGACAGTGTTTCTGCCGGTTTACGACTCACAGCCCCCGACCTCGCCCTCGGATGATCCTTTTCAAAGCCCCCAGACCGTCCTGACGTCAGTGGGTGCGCCCTCCCCACGCACCTGCTCTGATTTACGGCCGTCATTTCTCGCACAGTAGCCCAATACATTCTACCTCCTCGAGAGTCCCCCTCCGCCTCTAAGTTCTTCCTCTCCGCCTCTGAGTTCTTCCCCTCCGCCTCTACAAGGGTTCAACGTGTAGCCCAGTCGGCGGCGGGGCAAAGCCCCAAATGACCGCTAATGCCCCACGAAGGGGGGGCCCCTCAACCCATCCACCGTAATGCCGTGACTAACAACCTGTCCCTCCCTCCCAACCCCCCACTACCACCCCGTCCCGCCATCAGTCTCCTCCTTTTGTAAAATATAAATTCAAAATCTCCCGCAGTCTTCCTATCCAAATATTTACGGCCTTTCCAGCTAATTTGTTAGGACCATAATGTGGACGAAAGCCGGCGGCGGTGCTATTGTTGGATACGAGAGCTTTCGCGATCTCGAATGATTCACGATTTCCCGATTTATGGCCGTTTCAAATTATTTACAGGGGCTTGTATAGTGTGAGAAAATAATGAAGCGTTTTTATGCAAACCTTCCGAAGAACTCAATCCCACTTGGGTGTATCGCCTTCGCATTGAAATTTGTTATTTATTCATTTTCTATCTGAAGCAATTTTTTAAAAAGATTTCAGTGTCAATGTCAGACAAGAACTTGAGTAAGTAAATTCAGCATTAAGATCGAGAAGCAGAACAATATTGGCCAAGATAAGATAAAATGCTGCAAATTCTTTCACAGGATTTGGTTATTCCTCGGACCAGGTGCATAGAGACTCATTTCAATCGATTCAGCGTCCAAAATTTAAAAATGATACCCAACACGCCAAGGTAACAGAAATTTCGAGTATCCATGGTCAGAGGAATAACCAATCCCTGTGAACGAATTTACAGTGTTTTTACTAAGAAGAAATATATGACACGAAAAACGTTATGACAGAAAAGAGGTTTCAGCATTTAACCCATGTCCAGTTGATTGCTTGATCTCACTGCTGAACCTGATGGCTGGCATAACCTCCGCCGGATGGATGAGGAACATAAAATTTGTTGCTAAAAATTGTGATACCCATGATACAAAGGCGGGAATGGAATATGAGACCTGCGATCAAACCTCATGAACGATTGAGTGCAACTCTTCGGTTTGGGCCACTGGCTAAACCAACGAAATTGGAGATAAGGTGGGGCGAGGTGGAGACCAGGATGAGAGAAGGCGGAGTTCATGTGGAGGTGAGGCGGGGTCCAGGATGAGACTAGGCAGAGTTAAGGTGGAGACTAGGATGAGACTAGGCGGAGTTGAGGTGGAGGCCAGGATGAGACTAGGCAGAGTTGAGGTTGAGACCAGGATGAGACAAGGCGGAGTTGAGGTGGAGGTGAGGCGGACACCAGGACGAGACAGGGTGGAGGCGAGGCGGAGACCAGGACCAGACAGGGCTGTGGTGAGGTGGTGGCGAGGCGAGGTGGAGACCAGGTGGAGGCGAGACAGATACAATTCGGAGACAAGGTGGGGCGAGGCGGAGACCAGGATGAGACAAAGCGGAGTTGGGCGACTGGCTAAACCAACGAAAATGGAGACAAGGTGGGGCGAGGCGGAGACCAGGACCAGACAGGGCTGTGGTGAGGTGGTGGCGAGGCGAGGTGGAGACCAGGTGGAGGCGAGACAGATACAATTCGGAGACAAGGTGGGGCGAGGCGGACACCAGCATGAGACAAGGCGGAGTTGATGTGGAGGCCAGGATGAGACAAAGCGGAGTTGGGCGACTGGCTAAACCAACGAAATCGGAGACAAGGTGGGGCGAAGCAGAGACCAGGATTAGAGAAGGCGGAGTTTATATGGAGGTGAGGTGGAGACCAGGATGAGACAAGGCAGAGTTGAGGTGGAGGCCAGGATGAGACCAGACGGAGTTGAGGCGGACACCAGGACGAGACAGGGTGGAGGCGAGGCGGAGACCAGGACCAGACAGGGTGGAGGCGAGGTGGAGACCAGGACCAGACAGGGCTGTGGTGAGGTGGTGACAAGGCGAGGCGGAGACCAGGATGAGGCAAGGAGGAATCAAGTGGAGACAAGGCGAACGTTTCAAGGTTTCTAGATTTGAAAATTTTCAAATTCTTTCACACGGGTTGGTTATTCCCCAAAACAGGCGCATGGAGACTAATTTCATCAACATGGGGAAAATGGGCGAAACAGTGGACGTGGCGGGTCCCGGACCCATTCCAATCGATTCAGTGTCCAAAATTTAGTGGAAAATGATACCCCACACGCCTAGGTACCAGAAATCTCGAAAACACATATTCAAAATGGGTAAATATATACCCACTTTGACACGTAACAACTTTCGGTGGGCACCAATCGTTTCGGTACCCGCCTCATTAGATTCAACGTCCAAAATTTAATCGAAAATGATACCCCACGCGTCTAGATTGTGCACATAATGACCCCCACTTCCCCCAAATTTGGTCCAATCGGGCTAAAACTTGGTCATGACCAAAATTTAAGATGATTAGAAAACTTTCCACTACCAAAATTGGCGTGGACGATGGACGGTGGAGCCAAATTCACGGAAAAACTCATAACAAAGGGAAATAGCCAGCCTAAAACAGCGTGCACCATTTACACCAATTTTACGGTTAAAATAAATTGTTCGGTTGTTTCATGCGGAAATTCTGTTTTTACGGTTATTCCGCTTTTTATCGACGCAAAAAAAGGCAGATCTTCTTCACATCGTGGATTCATCCTAGCGAAATTCAGCCACATATCAAACGTAGAATATTCAACTGTGTTTGAAATTGGTTATCTTCGATTTCCCTTTGTGGTAACCGCAGAATTTAGCCCATTTCATTATATCGGTGGGAGTGGAATGCGATCAGATCGACGGCTGGTTACCACTTTTCGGGTTTTCGCTATTGTTTCGTCGGGAGACGCGAGAAATAATTATTATCCTGATGAGCCCCGCGAGAGCTGCACATCGGTAATCTCAAATTCAATCTCCAAAGCGTCGAAACCTGAAGAGTAATCTAGTTGGGAGGTGGTAAGGGAGGGGGTTAACTTTAATGAAATTCCGTCATAACGAACAATAGCTCGTTCTGGGGATAATACGAAGGGCCGGTTCGTTACATGTAAACTCAACGGAGGGAAAGCCGGGACAGAGGAATATCCAGAGCCGAGCACGTCAGCTGCAAATCCGCTTCGGCCGACGTGAACAGTTCCCGAACGCCCGGAGCACAATTGGTTTCCAACGTTTGATATCGATCTTCAAACCGACATCCTACGGTGACCACAATACGACTGTTCAGTAACAACCCGTCGACACTGGGAAGCTGACAACAAAGGTTTTCCAAGAAAAACCACCTTTTACATATCCGCCCTCGTATGACGAAGTCGAAAAAAAAGTTGGAATCTCACCCGCAACGATCAAAATGCTTCGTACGGCTCCTCAGATCCCAGCGAACGTTGAAAAAGGTTGAAAAAACATCGCCAGAGAGGAAAAAAAATGAAGAAAAATCCAACTTCTGTTCATTTTACGTCAGCAACAGAGGAGAAACGGAGAGAAAAGGAAGAAACGACACGAAATCATTGCATTTTGAGGAAAAACTTGACATTTGCGATATTTATCTGACATCCCGCTGAAAAACATGAAAAATTCGTTAATCAATAAACGAGGAAAAGGAAGGCACATTACACAAACAGGTCAGTCTACAGAAAATCCGTACATAAGACAACTGAAGAATACCATAGGCCACACATGCGTTAGTTACAGTGGACAACCACAAGAGCGCTGTAAACTGCAGGCAAGTTTATAACATTGAATGAACTTCACAAAGTGTATTTTGTGGTTCACACCCCTGTTCCCATTTCTTCTTTTGGTTAATTATTTCTGTAATAATCATCTCTTAACACTTTTCAGCCAAATTGGACCAAATTTAGGTGGGGTAGGGGTCAATGTGTATTTTGAATCATGGATTTTCGATATTGTCGGTGATCTAGGCATGTGGGGTATCATTTTCCACTAAATTTTGGACGCTGAATCCAATGAGACGGGTTCCGGAACGATTAGCGCTCACTGAAAGTGATTATGGGTCAAAATGGGTATCTATCTGCCAATTTCAAAAGTGGATTTTCGAGATCTCTGCTACCTAGGCGTGTTGGGTATCATTTTCCACTAAATTTTCGACGCTAAATCCAATGAGACGGGTTCCAAAACGATTAGCGCCCACTGAAAGTGATTATGGGTCAAAATGGGTATCTATCTGCCAATTTCGAAAGTGGGTTTTCGAGATTTCTGGTACTTAGGTTCTGGGGTGTCATTTTTCACCCACTTTTCAACCCCTGTAATACAATTTGCAGCATTTTTTACTTCAAAACTGACTCGTATGAATTATATGCCATTTAATCTAGGAACTATAAAACGCTAACTCAAAAAGTGTGAACCACCTTGTGTGTGTGGGTGTACGGACGTCTACTCATAACCATTATCCAAGCAGTGTTTCACTCTAATCATCCCCTCACTTCCACAACGGCACAACATATTGGTTTTGATATTGGCGATAGAAACAGAAATGACTGATTCTGATTATGTCGACCAACTTTGATTGATAGCTCCGACAGCATAGAATTTCCCGTCCGATGAATATTGTGGCGAATGTTCTCGACACTTCGTGCGAGTCGATTGCAAATTACTATCACCAATCCGATGATGAGGATTGTTGAATGACCACCCTTGGCCCGCGTGGGATGGCCATTTCTCGACGGAGCGCTCATATATTGCAACAGAACAAGTCAATCGGAGAAGCAATAAATAGGTGGATGAGACTCCAAAATAGAACCGGCATCATTGGAGCACAACTTCAATTAGTTGGCCTAGCCCCTGGGAGAACGGCTCGTCTTTAAAACTCGATATGATGCAAGGAGGCGAGTGCGAGGTGGGAAGGGAGGGACAGAAATAAATTTGACTCGCGAGCGACGAGCAGTCTCGCGTCAAAAGTGCAGGTTCTGCTGGTTACAAGGTCATTTGCGGTCGGAGTCACTAAATACGCCTTGACATCACCACAGGACTGGGCGATGATCGAGGAGGTAACCCGAGAAGTGGCTACTTTCAGGTAGGCCAAACCACCGACCGTGTCCGAACACAGAAACGCAGAAGAGCGGTTTTACAGCCAGAAATCCCGCTAATTCTTCTAAAATGGATTTTTAATTTAGACGTAAATCACTGCCGAGGAAGGCGCTTGACCTTTGAGAAAAACGCTGCAAAGTCCTACACACGGGTTGGTTATTCTTCGGACCAGGCGCATGGAGATTAATTTCTTCAACATGGGGAAAATGGGGGAAACAATGGGTGCGGCGGGTCCCGGACCCATTCCATTCGCTTCAGGGTACAAAATTTAGTGGAAAATGATACCCCACACGCCTAGGTAACAGAAATCTCGAGTATCCATGGTCAGAGGAATAACCAATCCCTGTGAACGAATTTGCAGTGTTTTTACTAAGAAGAAATATATGACACGAAAAACGTTATGACAGAAAAGAGGTTTCAGCATTTAACCCATGTCCAGTTGATTGCTTGATCTCACTGCTGAACCTGCTGGCTGGCATAACCTCCGCCGGATGGATGAGGAACATAAAATTTGTTGCTAAAAATTGTGATACCCATGATACAAAGGCGGGACTGGAATATGAGACATGCCATCAAACCTCATAAACGATTGAGTGCAACTCTTCGGTTTGGGCGACTGGCTAAACCAACGAAATTGGAGATAAGGTGGGGCGAGGCGGAGACCAGGATGAGAGAAGGCGGAGTTCATGTGGAGGTGAGGCGGGGTCCAGGATGAGACTAGGCAGAGTTAAGGTGGAGACTAGGATGAGACTAGGCGGAGTTGAGGTGGAGGCCAGGATGAGACTAGGCAGAGTTGAGGTTGAGACCAGGATGAGACAAGGCGGAGTTGAGGTGGAGGTGAGGCGAACACCAGGACGAGACAGGGTGGAAGCGAGGCGGAGACCAGGACCAGACAGGGCTGTGGTGAGGTGGTGGCGAGGCGAGGTGGAGACCAGGTGGAGGCGAGACAGATACAATTCGGAGACAAGGTGGGGAAAATGGGGGAAACAATGGGTGCGGCGAGTCCCGGACCCATTCCAATCGATTCAGGGTCCAAAATTTAGTGGAAAATGATACCCCACACACCAAGATAGCAAAAAATCTCAAAAATCCATTTTTCGAAATACACATTTTGACCCCTACCCCGCCCAAATTTGGTCCGACCGAGTTGCAAAGTTTCAATGACTAACTAGAGCCATGAACGGACCCCTGACCGATATTTCAGATTTTTAGAAATTTTTCTACTACCAAAGTCGGCGTGGACGGCGGACGGACATTTGCTAATTTTGATCTAGACACCTTGAAACGTCCAGAAAATTTTTTTGGGGCGAATTGGAGAGATTGAATTTTTCTATGAAAACATTGGTTGATTATTCAAGGAATAACCAATGTTTTATTCAAGGAATAACCAACCAAACTCTACAGGAGTATCTATTTTACTTTATTTTTCTAAATAATGATCAATCTCAATATTAACGTAAAACCACCAGTTTTGGGACATTTCGTGATAAAAATAAGCTTCCTGTACGTTCTAGAAGGCCATTAAGGTGCTACTGGGCGTAGGAATCCCTCCTAAACAGGCACGTATTTGTTACCAGGTCAGTCGATCAACAGATCGTACCCGCAACGATCAAAATGGTTCGTACGGCCCATTCGTTCGTATGGACCTCCTTTTCCGGTAAATTTAACCGTAAAATGTCGTCACTAAAAATGTAGAAAGCATGTTGGCGAGACTGGGAATTCCCGACGAAACAATTCACCCCGAAGGCGACCTCTGACGGGCAAAAGAGGCATGAAACAGTGTCAAAAAGGAAACTAGGAAGAAAAAGAAAAAAAAAAAAAAAAAAAACTCTTTAATCTTAGCGAAAATTGACGATTTCACTTGGCAAACCTTCATTTCTCATCCGATGAGTTTCGAAGAGCTACCGCAAGAGTGAAAAAAAAAACTCACGAATTAGAAAAAGAAAAAAAAAAAAAAAAGTTGAGCGGGCCAAAATTTGACGCGGTCTACATCACACAGCCCTGGCCAAGGAACCCGCCCGATGGGCTTCGTAATTTTGAATTGCTCCTCAACCGAAGGGGTCGGTTAAATAGAATTTTTCGCCATCTCTTAACGCTTCTCATTCATAAACCAATAACAGAGGGACCTTGGAAATTTACTATCACTCGTAATGGGGGTGGTTGAAGGTGTTAAGCAAGGGGGGGGGGGGGTGTCAGTGGCTAAACAGAAGGGTTTTTATCGTTTGTATTTTACTCAAAAATTACATTTTCTTTTTGTAAACCTCACCAAATTCGTATCTTTATAGATAAATGTCATTCTCCTATTTCACGGAAAAGAGGTTTTTCATAAAAGAAATAGTCTTTTTAGAGGGTTTTTCGTGCAATGATTCGAATTTAGGCTAAAAATTGCTGTATAAATTGGTAAAACTTGAATGAAGTTAAAGAAAATCGCGGAAAAAAATGGTAAAAAGATGTCTACTAACGGATTTTAGAGAAGAAAAAAATTGTATTATATTATGTTACATTTGCAGTCATAGGAAAATCGATCATTCATCAGTTACCCAAGGAAAATACTTTGAAATTAATCCCTTAAAACGCCTTACCAAGCACTCATCTACAAACTTTTCACTCAGGAATGCACATAAATGGAATCAAGGCCCCAAAATTTTGCGAAAAATGCCTCCTCACAAATGCCCGAAATTCAAGCATAAAGTCAAATTTTGATTTGTAAATAGGTAGGCGAAAGTAAAAAGTTAAATCTTCCCCGAATATGGTACGTGAAATTGCATAATTTTTCGACAATGACTAGCGTAAGAAGTATTGGTTTTTGAATGATTCTCAATTTTTCAGAGAAATTAGTAGAAAATGCGAATTTTTTTGAGCTATAATTTAAAAAAAGGGTAGCGAGTAGTAATGAATGTCGGTTAAAGAGTATATTTTTCATAAAATCTCGCTCCAAAATCCAAATTTATAGTGAAAAATTGAGTTCAAGTACAGTTTGAAATATGACAGTTATAAATTGCGACTCAATAGCGTTCCACAATTATTGCGATATTTTTCGAAGTCTTCACAAAGAAACTATTGAAATTTGACAGTGACAATTGAAAATTATTGGCCACTTTGGGGTCTGATGGGAGCAATACAACCCCTCTAAATTGTTAAAAAAAAAGAAAGAAAGCGGAAATAAAGTAATTTTTATCGCTAATAACGTGTTGATTGCGCAAAGTTGCAGTTTTTTTGTACCGCATGAGAAGCCGTAAAATATATGACGACTTAAAACAAATGTAAATGAATTTGTGATTGTAAAAAGTTGGTTGTAATAAGATCGGAATAACATTTTTAACGGTAATTATTCAGAAATGAAGCAAGACACGTTCAACGACGATACAGCTTTGGATATTTTGCGAATACTGCATCAATATAGAAACTTAGGGCACCCCAAATTCAACATTGAAAAATAATTTACCTCTGAAATGAATCCTCGAACCGTAAGACACTTTTACCTGGATAGTGTTTAGAAGACTGACTGAGAGAGACTGTCGTGACGGCAATAAACTCGAGATGATCTCACTATTGTCTCGACTGAGTAACCGTTTTCGGTGAGAAGGGAAACTTGAAAGAAAAACATAATAACTGTCGACGACCTTCGAAAAGGCAATTCAGACACGCGACTGACGTTTATGTTTTAACAATAAGCAGAGAAACTGGAAAGATTATATTCATGTCGATTACACGACGAGGCAATGTACCTGAGAGGTGACGAGTTGCTAGGAAAAATGACCTCAGTCAATATTGACCAGGGTGGTTTCAATCGAGAAAATAAAACGAAAAAGAAAACTGAATGCTATACAGGCTCCACGTGGCCGCAAACGGGACAGGAAAATACGATGCAAAACGTTGCCAATTCATTCACAGGGGTAGGTTATTCATTGGACCAAGAGCATGGGGAAAATGGGGGAAAACAGTGAGTGTAGAGTCTCCCGGACCCATTCTAATCGATTCAGCGTCCAAAATTTAGTGGAAAATGACACCCCACACGGCTAGGTACCCATTATGACATGTACCCACCTAAGATACAGAAACAGCTGGGTTCGCCTCATTCCCGCCAGGAGCTTCCCGACGCTAGCGTCGCACTCACTCAGTAGCTGTTATCAGTCTCAAACCCAAGCATTTTAAAAGATCACAACTTCAGAATGTTTTCCTAATCATATTCAAAGACATTATTAGGTACTACAAATTTTGGCTAAACCCAAGAATATTGACCGTTGTCGCGTTATCAACTGATAGCAATGATATCGCGCATAAGGTCGATAACTGATAATCGAAAGTTTTTGTTGTTGCCTCCTTTTTGTCTCCTCCTGCTATCTTCAGTCACTTCACTTCAGTCGGTGTACATTTTCCCTCCATCCTTCCTTGTGCGTGTCCACTGTTCCTGCGAGCGTATTACTGTGGGAATCTCCAGTCCTGCTCTGAATTTACATTTGTTTAACTTGGATTAGAATCCTCTCCAAATATATTTGGAGGAGAACGAAAAGTGAAAGTGATGATCTGATGAGGGAATTTCTCAAGGATGTGGCAAATGTATATCAGCCAGATGGCAGAAGTGAGAGGCTTAGTGAAGCTTAATATTTTCCAAAAGATTCAATTTCAATTTTTTCATTACGTTCACTTCTATCGTATATATCGATAATGCATATCGACAGAGCATACTATCGATATCAGCTGATAACGCGACAACGGTCCATATTCTTGGGTTTTACCCAAATTTTTACAATTTTATTGCTATAGATTAATCACAACCATTTGGAAACAAGTAGATAGGTAATACATAATAACAATAGAAATAATATTGTTAATTAGGTTCTGTCGCACTTTGCCAACATACTGCAACTCAGAAACGAGGAAAATGAAATCGCTCCTGTTTGAGACTGATAACAGCTACTGAATGAGTGCAACACTAGCGTTGGAACGCTCCTGGCGGGAATTAGGTGAACCCGACTGCTTCTGCAACAATCCAAGGTCAAGTCCGGAACCCGTCCACCGTTTTTGGTAGTAGACAATTTTCTAAAATTCTGAAAATTTGGTCTGGTACTTGTTTCTAGCTCTGGTTAATCCCAGAAAATTTGCAGTCCAATTGAACCAAATTTTAGGGGAGGAGCGGTAAAAATATGTTTCTTAAAAAATTGATTTTTGAATAATGTTAATTAGGTTCTGTCGCACTTTGCCAACATACTGCAACTCAGAAACGAGGAAAATGAAATCGCTCCTGTTTGAGACTGATAACAGCTACTGAATGAGTGCAACACTAGCGTTGGACCGCTCCTGGCGGGATTTAGGAGAACCCGGCTGCTTCTGCAACAATCCAAGGTCGAGTCCCGGAACCCGTCCACCGTTTTTGGTAGTAGACAATTTTCTAAAAATCTGAAAATTTGGTCTGGTACTTGTTTCTAGCTCTGGTTAATCCCAGAAAATTTGCAGTCCAATTGAACCAAATTTGAGGGGAGGAGCGGTCAAAATGTATTTCTTAAAAAATTGATTTTTGAATATTTTTAATTAGGTTCTGTCGCACTTTGCCAACATACTGCAACTCAGAAACGAGGAAAATGAAATCCCTCCTGTTTGAGACTGATAACAGCTATTGAATGAGTGCAACACTAGCGTTGGAACGCTCCTGGCGGGAATTAGGTGAACCCGGCTGCTTCTGCAACAATCCAAGGTCGAGTCCGGAACCCGTCCACCGTTTTTGGTAGTAGACAATTTTCTAAAAATCTGAAAATTTGGTCTGGTACTTGTTTCTAGCTCTGGTTAATCCCAGAAAATTTGCAGTCCAATTGAACCAAATTTGAGGGGAGGAGCGGTAAAAATGTGTTTCTTAAAAAATTGGTTTTTGAGATTTTTGGCGATCTAGGCGTGTGGGGTATGATTTTCCACTAAATATTGGACGCTGAATTCAATGAAACTGGTCCCGGAACGATTGGCGTCCACTGGAAGAAGTTATGGGTCAAAATAGGTATCTACGTAGCCATTTTGAATATGTGTTTTCGAGATCTCTGGTACCTAGGCGTGTGGGGTATCATTTTCCACTAAATTTTGGACGCTGAATCCAATTAGACTGGTCCCGGAACGATTGGAGCCCACTGGAAGAGGTTATTGGCCAAAATGGGTATCTATCTACCCATTTTGAATGTTTGTATTTGAGATTTCAGGTAATTTCCCATGCTCCTGGTCCAAAGAACCACCAATCCCTATGATTTTGTTCTAGACATCATAAAACGTCCTGAAAACATTTTTGGTGTCGATCGCAGATGGTCGATGACCTAGGGCATGATTTTATAGGTTGATTATTGAAGGAATATCAAACCAAAACCGCATTTTGGGGGCTTGGTAATTTTGGGTGTTTTAAATTGCAGTCCATAATGTGGCGTAGATGGCACTGATGATCTCGATGGTCAATCATTCAATTTCGTTGAGTCGTTATGGACTCATGGCTCACAGAGAAGAACCTCTTTTTATAAATGCAAGTCATGGATCAACACTTTTTTATTTCATTGAACTAAATTTCAGGTGGTGAATGCGGTTAATTTGTTTCCTTTTCAGAAACGTTTCGTCATCTTATCTTGAACAATTACCCAAACTCGTCGCTCAAAATTTTAACGGAACTCAGCTACTTGACGTGGAGTCAAATTTGCGCATTGACAAGGCGAAAGAACTAAATTAGTTCAATCTCCAGTGACGCGCTTGTAGGTTCGTTAGCAAAAAGGCAAGGGTGAGGGTCACGTGTCGGAGATAAGCGGCGCGTGTTGCCAATTTCACTCCCCTCCTCTTCAGGAAAGCGGTAATTACGAACTTCGTCAGAAAATACTTGTTGTTCCGACACGACAGCCTCAATTAGGTCGAAATATTCCCCCGATAAAACTTCACTCGTGTACCTATTTACCGTCAAAACAGCCTTCCAAGGGTGAAAACCAAAATTGAGAGAAATTTTTATACTTGATTGAACTGTCCCTCAGAAATTTTATATTTTTCACTTATTTCATTCACTTAATTCATTTTTACCTTAGAAAAAAAAAAAAAATCTGAGGAGCTCTATAGGTAACTAGAAACAAGACAGATTGAAGACGTGTAAGCTAAGGACCTTGACTCGTTTTGGTTTTTACTCTTTGCTTAAAATTTCACTTCTAGTCCTTTGAAATGCCTAGGTTCCTTAAATACCCTCCTTTTTGACTACCGGAATATGCTCTAGTTGCACACCCCCGATCTGCTGCACACTGAGGGTGAAAACGCTGCAAATTTATTCACAAGGGTTGGTTATTCTTCGAACCTGGAGCAAGGAGACTCATTCAAATCGATTCAGCGTCTAAAATTTAGTGGAAAATGTTACCCCACTTGCCTGGGCACTAACAAATTTCGAAAAACCACTTCCAAAATAGGTAGATATATACCCATTTTGACCCATAACCTCTTCCGGTGGGCGCCAATCGTTCTTGGATCCGTCTCATTGGATTCAGCGTCCACAATTTAGTGGAAAATGATACCCCACACGCCTAAATAATCCATTTTTTAAAATACATTTTGACCCTCCCCTCCTCTCAATTTGGGTAAATTGGAGAGATATGCTATCTACACTAAAACAGTGTGATCATTCAAGGACTAACCACCCTAAATCGCCAAAAATTGCCGCTTTTCGGCCGAAACACTACAACCTCCCCTCTCACACAGCAAACACTAGATTCAGTAACAACTATAAAATTGAGTACCCATTCTTCCGCACAACCTTCGCTCAGAAATCATACAAATTTAGGGGCCTTCACGTTTTCAACGATCTACCTAGCCAATTAAGGGAAAAATTACTGCACAATAAAGTGACTGGACCCTTAAAAAAACAGCTGATGTACTTCCTACATAACTGTTAAATACAAAAAAAAAATGTAACCTATGTACTACATAACTATAGCTATAGCTAAATTAAATGTATTTGCCTGGCACTGCATGCTAGCGTACCGCCAGAACCCTGCTCATCCCCCACCACGAGCCCTTGCTCATATGGGGGATTAATTTCGTAGAATATATGATCGCGGCGGATCATGCCGGTTGTGTCAAACACAACTGTGTGCATCCGCTGTATTTTGTCATGTTTTCATGTGCTTAAATTGAAATAAATTTATAAAAAAAAAAAAAAAGATTATGTTAATTTTATTATTATTATTTATTATTATATATTATATATTATTATATTTTATTTATTATATATTATATATATTATTATATTTTATTTATTATATATTATATATTATATATTATATATTATATATTATATATTGTTATATCATATAATAATAATAATAATAATTATTATTATTATTTTATTATAAATATGAATTTTCTATCTTTTTTTTTTTTTACAATCAGGTTGATAGTTTGTAAGCTTTCATGATGATTATCTAACAATGTTATACACAAACTTGCTGAGGAGTGGCATAAAAAGCCTGTAGTACCATTCTTCTTCTATGCAGGCACCCTTCAGACTGGGTTGGACAAGGGGGCGTTGTCTTTGGATCCTGCCCCCACCCCTTGAAGATATCTCCACGAAAATCAAAGATATTAAAAGAACTGAATTCTCAGCTCAACTTGTACACATTCGACTTTTTCCAAAAATTTCTATTTTCGTCTTCACTCGCATTTGGCTGACGAAATAATTACCTCCGCTTCCAAGGTGGGGTAGTGCATTTCCTTCATCTGCTTTACCGTTGACGGGAGACTAAACAAACTTTTTCAACCTTCCCTCAATCATTTTGTTAAGAGGCAATCCTTCAAGCCTCTCTTTGCCCTCGGCCTCTTGTTGATCATCAAAAGGAGAACGTATTTCGGGATTTGTGACTCGCTCGACATTCAGTTTCTCGGTTAGTTCAACCTAAATT
>CM033998.1:4355589-4430797 GCA_019603395.1 Cyrtorhinus lividipennis
TGATGAATCATTTTTCCTCCTATCAAGCTTTGTTAATTTAACACCAATTCCCGTTTCAAGTGGCCTTTATTCGATGATTTTCTTTGCCGGAAGAGCAGGATGGTGGCGTCGTTTTTCAACAGGCTGGCAGAGTTCATTGAATAGAGACTCGTATTTATTGTTGTGCTATTATCCCATCAATTCCGAAAATTATGCGACCGATGATTAGAGATTCAGTTATTCGTCGGAGAACACGAGTACGTGTGTTTCCTGGAGGAATTAATCTTTCCAGTTCTAACCGAGCAGGTGCCTATTGGGTACACGAAGATGCGTAGTTTCTACGGTAAAGAAAGGCAGCCTTTATACGATAGGGCAGATCACAGGTTGTTCTGGCTGCTTCCGCTCACCTAAAATCCCCTCAAGTGCAATCAGTAGCTCTGATAACGCTTCCCCCCTCGGCAGATGACTTTATCTGATCCGACGGCTTCCAAAGCAGCTGGCTTCCCATCTTTCATCTTCCTGTCGGGTATAAGAGCGTTCTCATTGGAGACAATTCATACAGTTTGGAGCCGGTCGAAAGATGAAAGAGCCGTTTCATCTTGATTAGACCCGGTTCGAACTATCCGGAAGCTCCACAGTAAATATCGATCGGTAGACAACCTTTATTTTCGGATTCTAATTCAATCTGAGCGCGTTCAACATTGATGTTCGATAACGCACATTTTTTATACGCCATTTCTTATTAGGCACAGTCAAAAAGTAATTTAGAACGAGGACACCTAGCATTTATGATAATAATATGAAAAAAAAAAAAAAAAAAAAAAAAAAAAAATTAATTTCACAAAAAACATTGAAATTGTGAGTCGCGAATTCCCCTAAACTTTTACTTATACTTTTCAACATTGTCTCACCAACGATAGTCAACAGTTGAATGAATTAATGTTAATCATGTTGAGTTAAGAAAGTTCGATATGTCAATGTTAACTTTTGGTTGGTTATTCCTTGAATAATCAACGTATGTTTTCATGCAAAAAGTTAATCTCTCCGATTCTGGGTGTTTCAAGGTGTCTAGATTAAAATTGGCAAATGTCCGTCCGCCGTTCAAGCCAATTTTGGTGGTAGAAAATTTTTCAAAAATCTGAAATTCGGGTCAGAGACCCGTTTTTGGCTCTAGTTGGTCATCAAAATTTCTCAGCCCAATTGGATCAAATTGGGTGAGGGGGGAGGGCAAAATGTTCATTTCGAAAGATGGATTTTCGAGATTTTTGGCGATCTAGGCATGTGGGGTATTATTTTCGACTAAATTTTGGACGCTGAATCCAATAAGATGGGTTTTGGAACGATTGACGCCCACTGGAAGAAGTTATGGGTCAAAATGGGTATCACTCCACCTATTTAAAGGCGGGTTTTCGAGATTTCTGGTACCCTAGGCGTGTGGGGTATCATTTTCATGTAAATTTCGGAAGCCGAAACGATTGGACCACCCACTGGATACCCCATTTTCGATATTTTCGAGGATTTAGGCGTGTGGGGTATCGTTTTCCACTAATTTTTTGACGCTGAATCGATTGGAATGAATCTTCAAGCCTGTGTTGATGAGAACCAACCCCTGTGAATGAATTTGCAGTGTTTCTCTTTAAATGGACGAGTGGCAACACTGGGTCCGTAAAATCCAACTACAGAATGTCTACTGAGACTGTTTCTTGCTTGATGATTGCCTAGAGTTCCCAGATTTGTCATAGCCTCTATATTATGTTTATGAATGGTAGGAGGAATGAAGGAAAATATCTTACATTTGGGCAAAAACATGTGAAAAGAACAACTTTGTTTACAAGGAAACCGCCGATAGGAAGTGCGTCGATGATAACTACAACAGCCCTCTCCCATCTTCTTGTAATGGCACCCTGCTGTCTTCATCCCTCTGACCACTCATCCAATTAACTGATGAACAGCCCCAAATGTCATATTTTTTCATTGGCCATTTTTAGAAATATACAGTTTTGAATTCACAAAATACAAGCTGGTTAGCATGTGCTAACCTAATTTTTAGACCAATTGCTTTACACTGGAGGAATTTTGGTCAGACTTTTGATGTTTTCAAATCGATTTAGATCGTTTCTTAACCAAACGTAAATAACTTCATGGTCACTCCCTTTGCTTCCAATATGCTCTGCTCATTTAATAGGAACACAAAGCTGCTAGGCTTCAGCGATTGGTACGCCAAGTTCATCGACACCATTAATGAAACGTTGAATGAAAGTTGAAGTAGTCCCAATCGAATGATCCCCACTTCACCTTGAGGCAAGTCCTACGACCACAGCCTCATCTTGTATGAATCCTTGGGTTGAAGTCTGCGGGTAGAGGAATACTCTTTCAGTTTTGAATAAATTTACTCGGGAAATGGTTTATTGTAAAACGTATAACCCGCTCACTATCCACATTCCTATGTCGAGGTATAGCCTCGAGGGCTTACACGCCTTCATGCATACACGAGTTTATGTACACACACATGAATGTAGTTTCTCTCGCCGAAGCTAATTCGCCCTGAGCGTGGCGATACATCTTTGTTCATATATCATTATTATATTTTATGGTCGAAAATGTATCAAACGCGGGTTGGTTATTCCTCAGACCAGGCGCATGGAGAATCATCTCTTCAAAATGGGGAAAATGGGGGAAACAGAGGGTGTGGCGGGTCCCAGACCCATTCCAATTGATTCAACGTCCTAAATTTAATGGAATATGATACCCCACACGTCTAGGTAGCAGAAATGTCGAAAACACATTCGAAATGGGTAGATAGGCACCCATTTTGACCCATAACTTCTTCCAGTGGGGGCCAATCGTTTTGGGACCCGTTTGATTGGATTCAGCGTCCAAAATTTAGTGGAAAATTATATCCCACACGCCTCAATCGCCAAAAGTCTCAATAAACAATTTTCCAAAATACACTTTTTGACCCCTACCCCGCTCAAATTTGGTCCAATCGGGCTGAATAGTTTTGTGGACCAACTAAAGCCGGGAACGGACCCCTGACCCAAATTTAAGATTTGTAGAAATTTTTCTACTACCAAAGTAGGCGTGGAAAGCGGACGGCGTATGGCGGACGGACATTCATTTTTATTTGTCTAGACACCTTGAGACGCCCAGGAAAAAATTTTTGGGAAACATAGGTCGATTATTCAGGGAATAACCAACCAAAAGCACTTCACTATCGTTTTACAACTATTTCAGGAACTCACCATCAACGTTCAAGTAACAACCAGTGCTACCAAAACGCAAAGTTCCATACCAAAGCCCACCAATTTTGAGAGAAGGTCACAATTGTCATAATATTCTTCATCGGACCTAAGCTGAGTGGGACATGGGAGATCGATGACCGCGACATTTGAGCTGCCGGTCAACCTTTTCACGAAAAGCGAACAACAGCCCCCACTCCAATGGATTGGGGCCAGCCTGAACTTTCCCACCTCATATTAATCCCCAATCCTTTCACGTTACTTCCTCACAATGGAATATATTGAATAGATTTTTGATGCAAATCATCATATATTGACTTGCCGCGTTGTTGGCAAACTTGTTAATGTCCGGTTTAATTCAGGGTTTGATGATTGGAAACATGTATGAACATTGGGCAACGGCTTTTTGAACTGTTTGATGTCAGCAATTAGGGCCACCGAACAATTTGGAAAAATAACTATTGAAATAGAGGCACCAAAAAATAATAAAATTGATCAATATACTTGGCATTTAGCGTCAAATTGGAGGTTTTTCATTGCAAATAGAAGTGGACAGAAATGGTTCGTTTTAACTTAGTTTTTGAACGCCGAACGGAAGCCCGCGTAGATTCTGAAAATACCTACTCCGTGTAACACAACATGACGAAGACATGTCCCTGCTGCAGCGAGACATACGATTTGGAAAACATCGATGTTACCATCGATCTCGACACTGCCGTCAATATCGATGATCTCACACATTGCCTCACAGCCGATATTAGCCACCATAGAACATCTTTTTTGGCTCATTATTGGGGGCAAAAACTATGGATATTTCGATATTTTGTCAGGTACCTATCGATAGCTTTCTGCATATTTAAGAGGGTGTGATCCTGTACCTGAATCAAAATCTGTACCATCGATGGTGAAAATCGACCATCGAATGTAAAACATCGATGTTTTGGTACTGTCGAACATCGATGGCCATCCCTACTTACGATGATGAATTTTGTACTAAAAAAAATTGTCTACTACCAAAGTCGGTGTGAACTGCAGACGGCGTACAAACGGACAATTTTCTAAAAATCTGAAATTTTGGCTCAGGGACCTCTTTTCGGTTTAGTTGGTCCTCGAAACTTTCGGCCCGATCGGACCAAATTTGGGCGGGGTCAAAATGTGTTTTTTGAAAAATGAATTTTCGAGATTTTTTGCGATCTGGAAGGTGGGGTATCATTTTCCACTAAATTTTGGACGCTGAATCCAATAAGACGGGTCCCGGAATGATTGGCGCCCTCTGGATGAGGTAATGGGCCAAAATGGGTACCTATCTACCCATTTCGAATGTGCTTTTTCATGGTTTTTGGTACCTAGGCGTGTGGGGTATCATTTTCCACTAAATTTTGGACCCTGAATCGATTGGAATGGGTCCGGGACTCGCCACACCCATTGTTTTCCCCATTCTTCCATGTTCGGCATTCTGGACGACTCCTAATTTTTGGACGCTGATTTTACGGTTGGGACTAGGTGAAAAGAGATTAGATCGTTCGTATGCTACGCCCGCAACACCCCTGTGACATGGTGGTCGGGTCGAATATAAGTTTCTATGAAGAACGACAAATAAAATCCCTTTTATTTTATTGGAAAACTTATTCTCGTTCCTTACCTTTCTCCGGAGTGTGGCACGTCGGCTGTCCGCGAAGTCGGCCCGTTAGTCATTTTCCTGAGGATGTGCTTGATCGGTATTTTGTAGTCCACCCATTCTTCGGCCGGCTCGATCAGGAAGCTACCGTTCGACGTTCGAATGTGCCCCGTCTGAAAGGAAATAAATAAATGAATAAATCCAGTCGTGAGGCATTGCTGGCAGAACGTATTGCGATTGCCATTCAGAAAAGGTGCTTCTCGTCTTCAACGTCACCACCTACATCAATTTAAATTCATATGGCAGCTTCGAGCATCAAATACGACCCCATTTTGAGAGTTTATTTGCAAAAAGACATGTTCTTAGACAGCTATTATCAAAACTGTAGAGAGTCTGGCTTCGTTTAATCGATATGATTGATTCCCGTTGGTGTGGGAAGTGCAGAGAATAGATAATTCATGAGAATGTTACTTCCTCATTGGAATTAAATTCTTACAGCTCATGTATTGATTGATTATTAATGGTTTTCCAACACGCCCTTGAAGTGGTGATTCACTCGTCGCAATTAAAACACTCTTCAGTGCTTATATGTCGCGCGATAAATACTGTGAAAGAAAAACGAGGTGTAACTAATTAATGAACAAATCGAAAAGCGTCGCAAGGTTGTGGGACAAAAGGAGATCTAGAGAGTGAACAGAAGTAGGTAATGATGCAAATGATGGCTTTCAGATGATCGAGTCTGATACCAGGGACCACCTGCGGGCTGTTGCAAATCAAAGGAATGAAAAAAAAGTCGAAGAGCCACGACCTTCGAACGGTTTCCATAGCTGAGCTTCCTTCTTACGATTCTACGATCACGATGGCTGCGGCTGAAGATACAACTGAGCAGATGTTCTTGTATCCTGCCTTTGTAGGCTAAATGCCAAAAATTGGTCCGATTGTGTAACCACAGCAAGACGTCTTAGAAATGTGGATTCTACAGGCGTTTCAATTAATATTTTTTGTAAAATGCCAAAGTGTTATTAACCCCATACCACACCTTTGCGTACATACATCCGATTCCTCACTACCTACTAAGGCGCGAAGCACCCCAACATTTGGAGTGTTTACCATAAAATTTTAGTTTTTTTTTTAACTTGTTTAGATTGCAAACCTGAAAGCCAAATTTTCAGTTCTAACTGGAATACTCACATAAAATCGCTATTTCAATTGATGTACGAACATGAATATCACAACTAGACCTTAGGGAGCGAAATGAGTAAGATTTGGCTTAAAACTATCAAGCTGTCCTTGAAGGAAGTTTTGATATACAACGGCCGCCATCTTGGATTTCAATCTTGTAGTGGCCACTATTTTGAAACGGCCGCCATCTTGGATTTCAATTTTGTTGCTGCTGCCATTTTGAAACAGCCGCCATCTTGGATTTCAATCTTGTAGTCGCCGCTATTTTGGAACAGCCGCCATCTTGGACTTCCATTTTGAAATGGACGCCATCTTGGATTTCAATTTTGTAGTGGCCGCCATCATGAAACGGCCGCCATTTTGGATTTCAATCTTGTTGAGGCCACCATTTTGAAATTGCCGCCATCTTGGTTTCAACCTTGCTGTGGCCTCCATTTTGAAATGGCCAAGAACCAACTGAACTGAAAAATGGGTCCCTGACCAAAATTTCAGATTTTTAGACATTTTTCTACTACCAAAATCAGCGTGGACGGCGGACATTTGATGGGGTCAAAATTTGTATTTCGAATTATGGATTTTCGAGGTTTCTGGCAATCTAGGCGTGTGGAGTATCATTTTCCACTAAATTGTGGAATCTGAATCCAATGAGACGGGTCCCGGGACGATTGGTGCGTACCGGAAGAGGTTATGGGTCAAAATGGGTATCTATCTACCCATTTCGAATGTGTGTTTTCGAGATTTCTGGTATCAAGGGGTGTGAGGTATCATTTTCAACTATTTTTTGGACCCTGAATCGATTGGAATGGGCTCCATGCACCTGATCCGAGGAGTAACCTGCCCCTGTGATTTTCAATGTTGTGTGGCTGGTAGAGGCAACGATATTTTCAAATGCCCAAATTACGATTACGCCTTACGATTAAGCCCGATTACGCTCCGGTTAAGATAACAAAGGCACGGGTTGATTGGGTTTTCCAAGTGCTCTGCACACCAGAGCAGCCCCAGTCTACAATTCATTCACTCGTGATTTTCACAATTTTACAAACACGAGGAAGAAATAAAATCTTATTTCAGAGAAATGTTGGTGCGATTTAGATAAACGTGGAGTTCCAGCGAGATAACTAAAAATAGCCGTCAGGACCGCGCAATACTCGTACAAGCTTGTAATTCATTCAATTGTGACCTTGGCGGGTAAAAAAAAGTCGCTGCTACTGTCGAAGACAAGTAAACATACGAATGGGTACGTTATCGTTGAAGTAATTCGTCAAGCTTCATTCAAACGTTGGGAAGGCCACGGGACTAATATATTCCAGTTGTGCACCGTGGAGCGCTCATTCTAAAGACAAGAGTGTTCTGTTGGCAAATCGTCGGAGGTTCTCAAAAGAAGTGGTGACACATGTAAACAAACAGGCGGTTTTTGTTCGAGTTATTTTGTTCTTATCCTTTCTCATTGGTTGATGGAGCTGCGAATGGCTCAAGAGGATGAGGTTGCGACATTAATGACACGACGAGATTTCTGAACGCAGTCGATCACTATCTGGAAGACGGATCTTCTAGAAAGAAGGGACTCCTAGTCCTAGATGTTATGCAACACTAAAGGTCGAAGTAGCGCTAGGTGATCGAGCTTCCCACAGTTTTTTTTCTCAGCCACTCACTCTTCAAGTTTTGAGTTGGCGTTGCTGAGTAGGCTGAGTTCGTTGACATTGACCAACCCCTTCAGCGCCAACATTTTCACAAGAAATAGAACAGGTGGCTCGAATGCGACATCAGGTGCGGTCACTGGTTTTGGAATACAGGAGGAAATCATCTGAAAACCGCTACCTGGGATAAGGACATAGATGTTGGACCCATCTAAGTAACCAGACACCCCAGCAGCTCGTCATGTTCTTTTGGGACATACGATACTTCTCATTTCACACGCCGGTAGCGACACTTTAGTTCGCTGGAATTCACGCCCCTTTAAGCACAATTTGGAAACCTTGTCCAACTTGGCGTGGAGTCTTTCTTCACCTTTCCTTCTTGAAAAAATAAATAAAATAACCGCTTTGGTTAATCATTCTTATCAGGATTATTCACTACTCCTTCTATTGGCATTGAAATCACCAAACAAACCAATTTCGGTCCATTATAAACTTGGCCTAGACTTTATGGTTATTCCTTCAATAACCCTAACCTATGATTTCATGCAGAATCAGTATTTCGAAAAATGAATTTTTGGCAATCTAGGTGAGTGGGGTATCATTTTCAACTAAATTTTGGACACTGAATTCAATGAGACGGGTCCCGATTGGTGAACACTGGAAGATGTTATGGGTCAAAATGGGTATCTATCTACCCATTTTAAAGGTATGCATTCGAGATTTCTGGTACCCAGGCGTATGGGGTATTGTAACGATTCATGTTCTTAGTAAATAATTTATTAACAATCGTTCACTTGAATACACTGTTCACATTCGTAACAATCGTTCATTTGAATACACTGTTCACATTCGCGCACTTACACAATGACAGAATCACAATACACGATTGTAACGCGGTTGTCGCACTATTTATAACCCGAAGCGTCTATATCCGGACTCCGAATTGAACTGAACTGCGCGGCGTTTCTGGGCCCGTTTTATACCTGCTGCCTGGCCGAGAACGTTCTGGAACCTTCCCTGGTTCTGGAAGGTTCCAGCCAATTCGATAGGACGCACAATTCCTTGAAATGACTCCCTTAGCCCTCCACAGGTCGTTGATCTTGCGACGCCGGCAGCCCATTTGACGGGCGCAGGTGCCAGCTCGCAACAGTATCATTTTCCACTAATTTTTGGACGCTGAATCGATTAAAATCAGTCTCCATGCTCGTGGTCCGAGGACCAACCAACCCCTGTGGAAGAATTTGCACCGTTTATTCTGGGCGTTTCAAGGTGTCTATATCAATATAAGCAAATGTCCGTCCGCCATCCACGCCAATTTTGGTAGTAGAAAATTTTCTGAAATCTGAAATTTCGGTCAGAGACCCGTTTTTGGCTCTAGTTGGTCATCAAAATTTCTCAGCCCAATTGGACCAAATTGGGCAAAATGTTCATTTCGAAAGATGGATTTTCGAGATTTTTGGCGATCTAGGCTCGTTGGCTACGATTTTCGACTAAGTTTTGGACGCTGAATCAATCGGAACAGGTCCGGGACCCGCCACACCCCCCCTTTGTGTCCCCCATTTTCCCCATATTCGATATATTCGGTGATGTAGGCGTGTGTGGTATCATTTTCCACTAATTTTTGGGCACTGAATCGATTGGATTGAGTCTTCATGCTCGTGGTCCGAGGCCTGTGGTTTTACAGGAAGGTGATGACCAATCGATTACTCATTTGATCACACCTCCGCTCCACAGATCTAGAAAATCAACAACAAGATTCTACTTGAGCCAGGCGATTCAATTTCATCATTTGACCGCGTATCAGCTCGACCCTCAAATGGAAATGGCTACTCGCCGCCACACGGAAGTTATGGGAACCACTGGCGAGCTCCACACCCATGAAGCCAAATCCGTACTTTCCCGACCTACTCTGCTCGTCGAGAGCTTTTGTTACCCGGAAAAGCTCGACCGTAGCGGTGTTCAACAATAACGTAACACGACCTTCTCACGGTCTTTGCCGCATCATCGTTTTGCCCTCTGACGACGTCCTCGAACCCAATTTTGTCGACCGGCTCGAGGATACCGGCCAATCTTCTGAACCATTGTTAGGTTTTTGAGACAATAATGCAACAAATACCAGTCTCGGTATAACAAATTGCCAGATTTTGGATTGGTTTTGCACGTGACAGCACAGGCCTACCCTACAGACACAAGATGAAAGCCCATTTGAAATCACACCTTGAATCATTTATCCACACTCTCTAGCGTCTCAAATGTAATTCGTATGTATTCCTTTGCATTTGGACATTCGCTTGAATGCTAACAGAATACCACCTACAAACCTTCAATGTGTATGACCACCTCCATTTCCAAAAATGAAAATGATAATCCATGCCGGTCAGGAGTGCAAAGGCACCAGCAAATGTTCATCCATAGAAAGAATAAGAGAACATAAATATTTTGGGCATAATCATGGATGAAGACATGAGCTGGCAATCACATACTACCTATTTATACAGCAAAATTCGGAAATGCACGCGGATATACCAGATCCGAACAGATATGGACGTTTCGACGCTGAAAGAGATATATGCAGTTCTGGTCCAATCAATCTTACAGTATGGCTTTACCTTATGGGGTGTTGTGCTATAAAAATACATAGAAAAACTATGATACACACCCTTCAAAGATCGATCCTTAAAATATTCTTCCTCGACGTTTTTCCACTAGCACAATTCAGGACATCTAGCAACTCCTAGCCAAAAAACCTTCCTCCCTTCGACCATAGACATCCACACCTGTTGGTTGGTTGTTCCCAGAATAATCAACCTATGTTTTCATGCAGAAAGTCAATCTTTCCAATTTGGCCCAAAATTATTTTCTGGGCGTTCCAAGGGGTGTAGATCCAAATTCGCCGTACGCAGTCCACGCCGACATTGGTAGTAAACATTTTTTCTGAAAAATTTTCAACCCGATCGGACTGAATTTGGGGGAGCAGGGATCAAAATGTGAATTTTGAAAAATGGATTTTTGGCGATCAAGGGGTGTGGGGTATCACTTCCCACGCAATTTTGGACGCTGAATCCAATTCAACAGGTTCCGGAACGATTGGCACCAATCGGGAGAGGTTATGGGTAAAAATGGGTATCTAATTACCCATTTTGAATGTGTGTTTTCGAGATTTCTGGTACCTAGGCGTGTGGGGTATCGTTTTCCACTAAACTTGTGACGCTGAATCCAATGAGACGAGTCCCGGGACGATTGGTGCCCACCGGAAGAGATTATGGGTCGAAATTGGTATCTATCTACCCATTTTGTATGTTTGATTTGGAGATTTCTGGTACCTAGGCGTGTGGGATATCGTTTTCCACTAAATTTTGGACGCTGAATCGATTGAAATGAGTCTCCATGCGCCTCGTCCAGGAATCACCAACCCCTGCGAATGAATTTTCAGCGTTTTTTCAGGCCATGAAACAAGATTCCAGCTGCTCGGAAACGTGGTCAACCCTCCGTCTCTCACCGCGAAGTACATTGTACATGATGACATTGCTTCACAAATCCATACCACCGGTAATCAGGGATCCAGCAACGAACACGAAGATGCACATTCCAGAAGGAAATTGTATCGAGGTTGGTGGGAAGTACCCTGGAGAAGATTTTGGTTTTCCTCGAAATCTCGAAAACATATATTCAAAATAACTATAACTTCATCCAGGGGGTGCAAATCGTTCTAGGACCCATTCTATTGGATTTAACGTCCAAAATTTAGTGGAAAATGATACCCTAACGCCTGAAATCTCGAAAATCTACCCCCCACACTTTGGTATCGGACTGAAAAGTTTCGAGAGCAAGAAATGGGTCCCTGACTAAAAACTTCTAAAGATGGCGCGGACGGCGGACTGACATTTGCCTATTTTGATCTAGATACGTCTAGATAACGTCCAGAAATAAATCTTGGGCCGAATCGGAGAGAGACTTTTTACATGAAAACTGGATAATTGGAAAATAACCTACCGAAATTAATTTTAAAAATTAATATAATTCATTTTCATTCTGTCCCATTCAACGGCTCAAATTGTCTTTCAAGTGTGTATTTATTTCATGCCTAGCCTACCGTTGGGCAATATAATTCAAGATGAAAATATGTTTTTCAAGTAAATTTTGATTACGAATTAACAGTTTAAAGTTCGATTAAGAAGAAAAAATTCCGCTACTTACTCACCGCCTGATAACATGAAACCAATTCTGACTAGTGACTAAAGCTGGAACGGTTCCTAGAACAGTTCTCATCTCAGGATAGGTAGTTAATTACGTGAATCTTTTGAAATTTGAGAAGCCGATGGTGACGAAAGTTACCGAAACAGCTCGTGTGTCCGTCATTAATCGTAGTTTTATTGTCAAGACTAAGGCGATTAGGTATATAACTCACCAGCTCGGCGGCTAAATGCCCTTTCAGCTCATGCGTTTCGAGTTTGAAAAGAGCCGTCAAAGGGTTTTTAGATTAAACGCGGCTATAATGAAGAAGATGAATGGACGAATCGAAAATTGAGGTACGTTTCTATACGGTGGAAACTTTTTGAATGAGGTCGGTAATGAATGAGATCCTGTGTGGTCCAGAGGCTTCGTTTGGCCCACCGATTTACCTACCCGATGTGAGTTACCTGGGGGCATCTGAGATCTCGTCCCGCGATAATACTTTTTTGTTCAATGAGCGCTGTGACCCGACGGGCCCTGGGCGAATTAAAATTTTGAATGAGCGCCTGAAGTTCTCTTCCAGGTCGAGTGACAGTTTTAATGATGTGGGTGAACACGCTTCAAAAAAAGGAGTGGTTTTCGAATTTTACCGTTCCCTACTCTATAGGTTTCTTACTGCTGGCTTATAGACCTCCCAAATGCGATGTGGATTTCGTTTTTATTAAAATTTCCTTGCGGGAGAATCTGCAGGGGTTGGAGGACTCGTTCGCTGCGGGTCACGCGCTCAGCGCGTGAGCTCTGTTCCAGTCTGTGTGCGTCGCACGCGCCTGCCGCGTGAAGGTAGCCTTCACTTGACTCCCGCACAGCTGCTCAAACGTGTTAAAGGCCTCTTTGGTTGGTTATTCCTCGAAAAATTCATTCAAATTGTTTTTAAAAAATTGATATTTAAGATTTTTGGCGATCTACCTACGCGTGTGGGGTATCATTTTCCACTAAATTGAGACCAATGAAACGGGTCCCGGAACGATTGGCACCCATCGGAAGAGGTTATGGGTCAAAATGGGTATCCATCGACCTATTTTGAATGAGGGTTTTTGATATTTCTGGCACCTAGGCGTGTGGGGTATAATTTTCCACTAAATTTTGGACGCTGATTCGATTGAAATGAGTCTCCATGCGCCTGGTCCACGGAATAACAACCCCTGTGTAAGAATGTGCAGCGGTCTCCTTAAATTTCCCTTGCGGGAGAATCTGCAGGGGTTGGAAGAGTCACAGAAAGGCGTTTTTGGTTGGTTAATTCATGAAAAATCACCCTATGTTTAAATGCAAAAGTCGATCTCTCTGATTCGACCCAAAAATCGGGCGTTTAAAGGTGCTTAGATTAAAATAAAGAGATGTTCGTCCACCGTCCACACAGACTTTGGTAGTAGACAATTTTCTCAAAAAAACTGAAATTTTGGTCATGGACCCGTTTCTGGCTCAAGTTGGTCCTCGAAACTTTTCAGCCCGAAATGAATTTGGATTTGAATAATCTATTTTCGAGATTTTTGGCGATCTAGGCGTGTGGGGTATCATTTTCCACCAAATTTTGACGCTGAACCGATTGGAGAGCCACCATGCGCTTGGTTCGAAGAGTAACCAACCCCTGAGGGAGAATTTGTAGTGTTTTTCTTGAATTTTCTTAGCGGGAGAACTTGCAGAGGTTGGAGGTGTGTCTCAGATTTTCAATATTTTCGTTTTTACCAATATTACAGTTGTATAATATCGATCAATATGGGATTCTCCTCCTTTTTAGCTTCCTGACGTTTGATTGTAGACTGATTCTAATTATCAACATTAATTTATTCGGCACAGTTTCACCTGCAAGGTCAATTCGCCTTAAAGGAAACGCTGCAAATTCTTTCACAGGGGTGGTTATCCCTCGGACCATATTTCAATCGATTCATAACCTCTTCCAGTGGGCGTCAATCGTTCTGGGACCCATTTCATTGGATTCAGCGTCCAAAATTTAGTCGAAAATGATACCCCACACGCCTAAAACGCAAAAAAAAAAAAAAAAAAAAAATGAAAAACACATTCAAAAGGGGTGGATAGATACCCATTTTGACCTATATCTTCTTCCGGTGGGCGCCAAACGTTCTGGGACCCATTTCATTGGATTCAAAGTCCAAAATTTAGTAGAAAATGATACCCCACACGCCTAGATCGCCAAAAAATCTCGAAAATCCATTTTTCAAAATTTATGATTTGACCCACACCCCACCCAAATTTGGTCTGGTTGAGCTGAAACAGTTTCGAGGACCAACTAAAGCAGGAAACGAACCCCTGACCCAAATCTCAGGTATTTAAAAAATTTTCCACAACCAAAGTCGACGTGTTACATTTCCCAATGTAAGCCCCCAGGCTTGCTGCCTCCAGAAGGCCAGAAGGGAGGGAGCATGCGCCAGGATGCGCGCGCAGCTCCTGCCCAGACGTTGCATTTGGAGAGAGCTCCAGGGCGCGCACTCGTTGCCAAGGCGCCCAACTGGGCAGTTGTTGTCGAGGCGCCCCTCGTTGCTGGGGCGCCCAACATGTTGGAGTCATACATATTTTGTAACCTGTCATGCAAGTGCAACTCACTCAGTCCATCCTGGCTTGCGCTCGCTCTGAAGTGAACTCTGCTACCGTGCTGAAGTCGACTGAAGCTGTAATATTGTGTATCCCATGTGATGATAAAGGACTCAAGTTAATTAAGCCTTGCTGTGTACCTTTGGGACAGCATGCCCCCTCCAGTTTTCCCTTCAACGTCGACGCCGTTTTCGTCAGCTGGTATTGTTGCGCTTGTTCATTAATTGTATTTCATGTATATCATAATTTCATGTATTAATTGTATTTTATGCTCCACATGTTGTCTAATTTACTTTGTCGAATTACTTGGTCTTGTATAAATTCTAGCCCAGGTTGAGGCATATTCTCCTTTGCAACGTGTCCTTATTTTCAATAATAATTCATTTTGTATCAATGTATTTCATGCTCATCCTTGGTATCCCTAGTTGCTCAGTCGTAAGTCTTGGACTTACATTGTGTAACCTCTCGCTAGGTCCATTCAAAACCTCCGAAGAAACCCGAATTAAAATTATAACAGATTTTAATTCGAGAGAGGCTTACACCAATACCCGATTTCTACGCACCTTGAAATCAATTTTGATTTTCACTTTCAGGATTTTATCACGTTCTCATTAAACTGCGGCGTCAATTGAAATACACGCGGTCATAGGGGACATTCTCTTACTGCCTCTGAACGAAGTAGACGTATCTCGTTAAGAGCTAGCCATCCATCTTCGGCGCAATCATAATAATGACGCGCTTGCATGTGGTAAATGAAAGCACCAATAATGGCAATCGAACAGCGGCAACTTGGAACCTTCGGTAATCAACGGTACATTTTATTTCTTGGTTGTTTTTTTTGAATGATTGGCTTCATTCCTTCACTAGCAGGATTTTTTTCAATGAAGCAATTGACTTGTTATTGCAATGCACATTTCAAGTTGATCCAAGTTGTGAGAATTAACCCTCCTTGGGACAGTTATTACCGCTCAGTTGCGTTTTCCTTTGCCCTTCGAGGTGCGCTTAAGTAGCCAATTGCAGGCTGACTGCCCTGTTATCAAAGCTATTGCTACTCCATAACTATAAATTTTTAGTTCTTGATGCAGTATACGTAACTCTTTCGGTAATTACAACGGAAAACTCACCATTCCGTGGCAAAGATTGACAAATACGTTGGACGCAGGATCACCGAGCACTTTCCCCGAGTAGAAGCAGCCTCCCGAGCTCAGTGGTGCGTCTTCCAATCTGGTTACGTTGTCCCAGATGTGTGCTACCTGTGAACAGTTGAGATGGAAACATTCAACATAAGCTGTAAATGCAGCTACATAAGACATTATGTGTTTTCACGATTCGGCCGAAAATTTTTTTCTGGACGTTTCAAGGTGTCTAGATCAAAATTAGCAAATGTCCGTCCTCTGTCCAGGCCGATTTTGGTAGTAGGAAATTTTCTGAAAATTTGAAATTTCGGTCAGGGACACGTTTCCGGCTCTAGTTGGACCTCGAAAATTTTCAGCCCGGTCGGACCAAATTTGGGCGGGGTAGTGGTCAAAATGTGTACATCGAAAAATGGATATTTGAGATTTTTGCCGATCTACGCGTGGGGAGCATCATTTTCGACTAAATTAAGGACGCTGAATCCAATGAAAAGGGCCCAAGAACGATTGGCATCCACTGGAAGAAGTTATGGGTCAAAATGGGTACCTATCACCCATTTTGAATATGTGTTTTCGAGATTTCTGCTACCTAGGCGTGTGGGGTATGATGGAACTTGGGTGGTGTATTCAAATCACCAATAAACTAGGGTCCATATAAATTACGGTTAAAATGTGTTTTTCTGAAATTGTATTTGTGAGATTTTTCGCGATTTTAGGCGATTTGAGGGTATCATTTACCGCTAAATTTCGGACTTTGAATCCAATGAGACGGCTCCTGGAGCGATTGTTATTGATTGTTGAGGTTATGGGTCAAAATGGGTACTTATCTACCTATTTCGAATGTGTGTTTTCGGGATTTCTGGTACCTAGGCGTGAGGAATATTCTTTTTCCACTAAATTTTGGACCCTGAATCGATTGGAATGTGTCCGGGACCCGCCAAACCCACTGTTTTCCCCATTTTCCCAATGTTGAAGACGGTCCCCATGCGCTTGGTCCGAGAAATAACCAACCTGTGTGAAACACACCTTCGAAATGGGTAGGTAGATACCCACTTTGATCCATAACCTCAACAATCAATAACAATCTTTCCAGGAGCCGTTTCATTGGATTCAAAGTCCGAAATTTAGCGGTAAATGATACCCTCAAATCGCCTAAAATCGCGAAAAATCTCAAAAATACAATTTTAGAAAAACACATTTTAACCGTAATTTATATGGACCCTAGTTTATTGGTGATTTGAATACACCACCCATGTTCCATCATACCCCACACGCCTAGATACCAGAAACCTCGAAAAAACACATTCAAAATAGGTAATAGATACCCATTTTGACCCATAACTTCTTCCAGTGGATGCCAATCGCTCTTGGGCCCTTTTCATTGGATTCAGCGTCCAAAATTTAGTGGGAAGTGATACCCCACACCCCTTGATCGCCAAAAATCCATTTTTCAAAATTCACATTTTGGATTTTTAGAAAATTTTCTACTACCAAAAAAGCGCGAACGGCGGACGGACATTTGCTAATTTTAATCTGGACACGCTTGAAACGTCCAGAAAAAAATTTTGGGCAATCGGAGAGATTGACTTTTTGTATGAAAACATAGGTTGATTATTCAAGGAATAACCAACTAAAACGCTGCAAATTCATCCACAATTGTTTAAAATTCCACAATGATGGATGTCCCTCTTCCATCATCCATCGTGTTACTGACTAAATTCTCTTCAACAGGAAGCACCATAATTCATAGTTTTGGGTTACTCGGAACATCCACTTGTGATAAAATTTGGTTCAGAACTCCATGAGTCTTCAAAGAATCAATCATAGCTGTATGGTTGATAAAGGGAAGTGGAAAGCCACGATGACATTGCCAAAGTTGCTGGGGTGACAGAATAATAGTGTGTATGGTTATTGAAACGGAGAGGATTAGGGGTGGTTGGCTCACTGCTGGACCTAAAGGTCCCAAAACAACATGAAAAGACTGAGCTGTAGTCAAAGGAAGGGATTGAGGAATCCCAAGACGTCTGTTACAAAAGATACATTCAAATTATTACGCTGAATTTATAATGAGATACCAAGGCAATCTTCCCATCTTCCTTCACCAATTCATAGAACCAAACAAGAACAATTTCACGGTAAATAATTTAGTCAGGATATTTCTCACGAGACGTCCCTCAGCCCTATTCATTCGGGCGATTTCACAATGATGACTCCACGCTTCGAGTGCAAGCCCTTTTCGTCCTTTTCCGTACTTTCCTACTCAGCCCGACAGAGAGCGTTTTGGAAGTTTTCTTTTGATCGGACCATGACTGGTGACTCATTCCAATCGATCAGCGTCCAAAATTTAGAGGGAAATGATACCCCACACGCCTAGGTACCAGAAATTTCAAAACACAACATTCAAAATAGGTAGATAGATACCCATTTTAACCTATAAATTCTTTCTGCGGGCTCCAATCGTTCCCGGACCAATTTCAATCGATTCAGGGTCCAAAATTTAGTAAAAAATGATACCCCGCACGCCTCGATCGCCAAAAATCTCGAAAATAAATGTTTTGACAACACATTTTGACCCCTACCACCCCAAATTTGGTCCGATCGGGCTGAAAAGTATCGAGGACCAACTAGAGCTCAGATTTTTTGGAAAATGTTCTACTTCCAAAATTGGCGTGGACGGCGGACGAACTCCGGAACGATTGGCGCCCTCTGGATGAGGCTATGGGTCAAAATAGGTGCCTATTTACCCATTTCGAATTCCACTAAGTTTTGGACCCTGTATCGATTGGAATGGGTCGGAGACCCGCCACACCGACTGTTTCCCCCATTTTCCCCATGTTGATGAAATTTGTCTTCATGCGCCTGGTTCGAGGAATAACCAACCCTTGTGAAAGAATTTGATCTAGACACCTTGAAACGTCCAGAAAAAGAATTTTGGGCCGAATCGGAGAGGTTGACTTTTTGCATGAAATGATTATTATTATTCAAGGAATAACCAACCAAAAAAACAATTCCAGAAAAATTTGCAGCATTTTTCCAATTTTCCTTGCGCTGCCTTAATCTTGTGTTCAATGTCGTTGCGCTTCCAACCACAAAAGCCTCAGACGAAAAGCCTGATCGAATATTTGCATATTATATTCAGTAGAATACGATAGGAAGTACGCGCGTCGTAGCAGTAATAATGTATCAAATGCGTGATAACCAAGATCGATAAAATACTGTCAATGAGCGACCTGGACGGGCAACACAACATGACCCGACGTATCTCAAGGGTCCCGGGGATGGGGCGTTGTAGAACGTCCCGCCGATCGCCCACGTCCAAACCACGGACTACGGACTACGGCCTACGGTCACGTGGGGGTGCCTCGTTATAAAATAGCCGCGCCTTCCGTTGATCGTCGCGTGTTGTGTAGGTCGCGACCCCCCCTCCACCTCATACAAATAGTGATCTACCCCTCTCATCAACTGTAGGACACCGGTGACTTGTGTTCAATTAACCCGTCACAAGTCGGGGCGAAGGCGATCTGTGTCAAGATCTACACGATGACGATTTGATGTCGTAACGGGCTAATTAAAGAGAGCGGGGAGGTGTGATACCGATCTCGAGTCCCGATACGGATCGTGCTAAACGTCAAAAGATAACGGTAGATACGTTGCCTTCAGATGGCAAAGATTACTCCCAATGTCAATTTTGGCACAATTTTTAAATTGTTAAAAGCCATTTTAAATTGCGGCTTGAAAATATTTTTGTGATGATAGAAATGAGGACAATACATAATGTTCTAGCAACGGAAAGACTTGATTTAAAACGCTGCAAATCCTTTCACACGGGTTGGTTATTCCTCGGACCAGACGCATGAAGACTCATTTCCTCAACATGGGGAAAATGGGGGAACGGTGGGTGTGGCGGGTCCCGGACCCATTCCAATCGATTCAGGGTCCAAAATATAGTGGAAATGATACCCCACTCGCCTAGATCGCTACCCCGCCAAAATTTGGTTCGATCGGGCTGAAAAGTTTCGAGGACCGTCCTAGGCCGGGAACAGACCCCTGATCCAAATTTCAGATTTTTAAAAAAATTTCTACTACCTAAAACGGCGCGGACGGCGGACGGACATTGACCTTTATTGATATAGACATCATGAAACGTCCAGAAAAAAATGTTTGATCAGAATCGGAGAGGTTGACCTTTTGCATGAACACGTAGGTTGATTATTCAAGGAATAACCAACCAAATGCGGTGGTAAGTGAAATTGTGACGTCATCAAAACACGCTGCAAATTCTTTCACAGGGGTTTATTATTCCTTGTAGCAAGATTATGGGGAAACCAGTACGTGCAAAATGTTATGACATCATTCTAATCGATTCCACGTCCAAAATTCAGTGGAAAATGATGCCCCTCATGCCTAGATTGCTGATAATCTCGAAAATCCATTTTTTTAAATCACATTTTTGCTCGTATTTCCGTCAAGTTTTGTTCGATAGGGCTAAAATGTTTTGAGGACCAGCCAAAAGAGAGGCCAAAAACAGGCCCCTGAGCAAAATTTCAGATTAAAAAAAAATTTTCTACAGCCAAAAAAAGGCATTGACGGCAGACATTTTGCTTCTTGCTTGGTTATTCGTTGAATAATCGACCAATATTTTCATGCAAAAAGTCAATCTCTCCGATTTTTTCTTGGCGTTTCAAGGTGTCTAGATCAAAATTAGCAAATGTTTGTCCACCGTCCACGCCAATTTTGGAAGTAGAAAATTTTCTAAAAATCCGAAATTTGGGTCAGGGACCCGTTTCTTGTTGTAGTTCGTCCTCGAAACTTTTCAGCCCGATCGGACCAAATTTGGGCGGGGTAGGGGTCTAAATGTGTTTTTTGAAAAATGGATTTTTCGAGATTTTGGGCGATTTAGGCGAGCAGGGTAGCATTTTCCACTAAATTTTGGACGCTGAATCCAATGAAATTGGTCCCAGAACGATTGGCACCCACTGGAAGAAGTTATGGGTCAAATTCGGTTATGTAATTATTCAATGTAATCATTACCTCCCAACTCTGCCACACTTGCTTGGTTTCCAAGTAATCCTGAAAATGGTAGCATCTCTTGAATAACGAATCTATGATATCACTCCAAAGGTCAATCTCCACAATTCGCCCCAAATTTTGACATTTTGCGTTTCAAAATGTCTGTACGCCGTTCACGCCTTTTTTGGTAATTTTCTGAAAAATTGAAATTTTGGTCAGGCACCTCTATCTGGCTTTAGTTGGTTTTCAAAACTTTTTGGCCCAATCAGTCCGTTTGTTACGAGGAATAGCGAGAGATTCGACTTTTAATTCAAATCATAAATTATACTACTTGATTCATGTTAAAGAGATTCATCTTATGTGATACCTTCCCAGGTAACCTGACCATCGTTTAACCGGTTTCAAGTTTGACTCATCAGTTTTCTACCTCTTCCAAAGGTGTTTCAGCCGTTGAAATGCTGATTGAATGTATTTGAATAATGAAAGCAGTTTCCTCGATCTTGGCTTCCTCAAATGAACCGAAGATTATTAATCAGAAGGTTTTTTTTTATTACTCACTCGACAACCAGCTTTTTTTGTTATGTTGGCGAGCGGATTAATTCAGGTTCCTAAAACCACATTACGGTCTTGAATTAATCACGATTTCGTCGCCCTTTAAATGAATGACGCGATCGATTATTCGGGTTTTATCTCACCACTCACCGAGGGATAGTGGCTCATTTGTAATTCTTACCGGATATTCTCGGTGACACGATCATACGCGGTTAGAAACTGTCACGATACGTTTTGGGATTAAGGCGGTTTACAATACAAATTGAACTAAGTGCGCCTGAACCGTTAGCTACTTTCGACGTTTTGGGGAAAGTGTGCATACTAATGAATTGAGTTGAAGGAGGACCACGAGCAGAGAATATGAAATAAATTACTGGAATATCCGACATACCAAACGCGGGATTTGCTACTTGGGAGGATTTAATCTCTTGGTGAACCCAGATTAGGATCCTTTCTGTATGACACTGCTCGACAAGACGATTGAACCGTGGACCAACTGTACATGAACAAGGAAGAAAAGGTCTTGGAGGCTGCTCTTACCTGTATAATGAACTAAGCTTGACTATTATCAGACGTCTGTATGCCCTGATTGCTGGGATGCCGGTGGACTATGCTGAAAATGATTGATGAGAGGTAACAGCAGAGTCGACTGATGGTGCTTCAAGACCAACCTCTGGCGTGATAATATAGTTTGATTATAGGAATTATTCAAGGAATTATAACCCATAGTCGAATTTTCGGAAAACGCTGCAAATTCCTTCACAGGGGTTGGTTATTCTTCGGACCAGGCGCATGGAGACTCATTCCTTATACGTGGAGAAAATGGGGGAAACAGTGGGTTTGGTGAGTCCCGGACCCATTTCATTGGATTCAGGGTCAAAAATTTAGTGGAAAATGATACCCCACACGCCTAGGTACCAAAATTCTTGAAAACACACATTCGAAATGGGTTGATAGATACCCATTATGACCCATAACCTCTCCAGTGGCCGCCAATCGTACTGGGACCCACTTCATTGAATTCAGCGTCCAAAATTTAGTGGAAAATGATACCCAACACGCCTAGGTACAAGAAATCTCGAAACTCCATTTTTTAAAATACACATTTTTACCCCTACCCCGCCCAAATTCGGTCCTATCGGGCTGAAATCTTTCGAGGACCAACTAAAGCCGAAAAGTGGTCCCTGGCCCAAATTTCAGATTTTTAGAAAATTTTCTACTACCAAAAACCTCGCGGACGGCGTACGACGGACGGACATTTGACTTTTTTGATCTATACACCTTGAAACGTCCAGAAAACATTTTTGGTCCGAATCGGAGAGGTTGTTGACCTCTTGCATGAAAACAGAGGCTGATTATTCAAGGAATAATCAACCAAAAGTTGACAGATGAGTCGACAGGTGATGGTGCTTCAAGACCAACTTGCGGCACTGATCTTGGCAGGAACCACACAATATGAGTTGTGACACGGTGGAGTACAGGCATACTGCATCCTATCTGCAGTCGTTTCTGACTTTTCAAAAAATTGCAAGTGATTAAATGGTTCAATGACATCCAGCTTTGCTCGCTGTTCTCATATTTGCTGACGATCTAAAAATCTCTCATGACATGCTTGGACTGAGCTCTCCAACAATCCTGCTCAAGTGGCGTCATAGGCTTGCAGCTCAACTCAGGAAAATGAACTGTAACGATTTATGTTCTTTGTAAATAATTTATTACAATCGTTCACTCAAATACACTGTCCTCATTCACACACTTACACAATCACAAGGCACAATACACGATTGTAGCGGTTGTTGCACTAATTTATACAGGGCACAATTTATAACACAAAGCGTCTATATTTGGACTCCAAACTAAACTGCACTGCGCGGCGTTCCTCGGTCCCTTTTATGCTCGCTCCCTTGGCTGAGAACCTTCTCGAGTCTTCCCTGGTTCTGGGAACTCGACCTGTTGTCTTGAGCAAGCAGAAAGGTTCCAGCCAATTGGATATGACACATGAATGTTCGAGAGTGACCCTTAGCCCTCCACATGTCGTTGACCTTGTAACACTGGTCGCCCAGGAGACTGGTGCAGGTGTAATCTCGCAACAGTACTGTGCCATCCTACCATCAAAATGAACTTTGGTCATTTGTTCTCTGGGTGGCACTACCCTCGCCAACCAGTCTCTCGCAAGAAATCAGCAATCTACTGTTGCCCTCACATGCCCTTGGATATTTACACATCCTCTGGCCACACTTCACCCCCTTTCAAGTCACTTCCAACCACCAAACTGCTTCAATGGAGCCTTGTCATTGCCTTGACTTAACGCTTCCCAACCCATAACAGGTTGGGTCACCACATAGAGCTGATCTAGAAGCTTCAGCATATTTTATGTGGACTCGTTGCTACGATTCCCCATGGAGTAGTTATTATTGCTCCAAAAATGTCTTGCCCATACCTTGTGGTGGGGGCCCCTAATAAGGCATATGGTTTTGCGGCTACTTGCTCCTTTTGATTAGAAGGGGATCCTCTGCCTTCACATGTTTGACCGTACATGACCACAATCATCCCTCATTTTTGGTTGGATATTCCGTGAATTCGCCTATCTTTGTGTGTTTGACCCATTTTTTCATGCAAAAGGTCAACCTCTCCGATTCTCCCCAAAAAATTTTTCTGGACGTTTCAAGGTGTCTTGATCAAAAAAATCCATTTCAGGTAGGGAAAATTTTGTGAAAATCTGAAATTTGGGTCAGGGGTCTGTTCCTGGCTCTAGTTGGTCCTCGAAACTTTTCAGCCCGATCGGACCTAATTTGGGTGGGGTAGGGGTCAAAATGTTTTCCGAAAAAATGGATATTCGAGATTTTTGGCAATCTAGGCGTGTGGGGTATTATTTTCAACTAAATTATAGACGCTGAATCCAATGAAATGGGTCCTGGAACGATTGGCGCCCATCGGATGAGGTTATGGGTCAAAATGGGTGCCTACCCACCCATTTCGAACATGTGTTTTCGAGATTTCTGGTACCTAGGCGTTCGGGGTTGTTCGGAAAACCTGAAATTTTGAATAGAAACCAGCTCGAGTTGTTCTGCCAAATTCGAAAAAACGGGTTCCGATCGGGCTGACCACACCAGCGGGAGTGTGCACACATGTACGATGCGCCTACGTTTCAAATTCAGCCCCCACGTGCGATAATATTAAAGGTGGGTCAAGGGGAGCACGATGATTGGTCCGCATTTCTGTCCACCTAGGTTTGACGCCCTGGTAGAAATAGATTCGGACGAAAATAACGAAAAGGCCGCGGTACTATATCGAAACGTGCACTAGTTGTGGAGCTTTATGTTTCATCTAAAAATATTGGCAAATCTCCTTCATTCTGAGATTGCCGCAAGTTTCGGCGTTCGTTACACACTGATAAAAAGCTTTCAACTAATGGCGCTCACTTCCACCGCCAAAAGCCACTTAGTTTGAGTGGGCGCTTGGCAGGGGGTTGGACTGGGCCAAATACCAACAGTAGACGGAACTCAGGCTATCGTCGATCTTGCTAACTGAAGAAGGAAGATGAAGATATTTAGAGTAGTGGCTCAAATTTCATTATCGAGATGGGGTTCTTCAGCTACTCAGAATCTCGAAATGATGGCAGGAGCATGGTTGAGTGCTTTCAAATGTGCTTGGGAGGTTCATGGTCGAAAATCAACGTTTCTAGCTGGGGTCTCCTCTATAAATTGTAGTATGAATTTTTACCCGATCAGAACTCAAATTTATACCCTACATAAATTGAGAAATAGGTTTCAAAAAATTTCTGTTTGAACAGAGCCTTTGAGAGCCTACTTCCGTGGACAAAGTGGGGTTTTGGCCTGCAAGAGTTCTCCTTCACTTCACTTTATTTCTGTCTACTTTTTAAGCTATTGACTGACGGGTAAAAGCACTAAGAACAATGAACCTATAACCTGTTATGACTTTAAATTTCAACTTTTATAAAATAGGTTTCATACTTCAAAGTATTAGTTCATCATAACCTCACATCTGCTCACTCAGTCAATTTTCCACGGGCAAAACGTACTTTTGGTTGGAATAATCAACCTACGTTTTCATGCAAAAAGTCAATCTCTCCAATTCGGCCTTTTTTTTTTTTTTTTTTTTTTTTTTTTTTTTTTTTTTTTTTTTTTTTTTTTTTTTGACGTTTCAAGGTGTCTAGATCAAACATACCAAATGTCCATTCGCCGTCCACGCCGACTTTGGTAATAGAAATTTGTTTCTAAAAAACTGCAAATTCTTACACACGGGTTGGTTATTCCTCGAATGGGGGAAAAAGTGGGTGTGGCGGGTCTCAGAGCCATTCCAATCGATTCAGGGTCCAAAATTTAGTGGAATATGATACCCACACGCCTAGGGACCAGAAATCCTGACACATACAAAATGGGTGGATACATACCCATTTTGACCCATAACTTCTTCCGGTGGGTGCCAATCGTTCTGGGACACACATCATTGAATTCAGCGTCCAAAATTTAGTGGAAAATGATACCCCACACGCCTAGATCACCCAAAATCTCGAAAATCCATTTTTCAAAAAATCCATTTTGACCCCTGACCCAAATTTCAGATTTTTAGAACATTTTCTACTACCAAAAACGGCGCGTACGATGGACTGCGTACGTAAACCCGGACATTAACCTGATCCAGACACCATGAAACGTCCAGAAAAAATTTTTGGACCGAATAGGAGAGGTTGACCATTATTATGAAAACAGGTTGATTATTCAAGGAATAACCAACCAAAATCTGACATTTTGGTCAGGTACCCATTCCCGGCCCTTGTTGGTCCTCGAAACTTTTCAACCCGATCGGACCAAATTTGGGAGGTGTAGGGGTCAAAATGTGTATCTATCTGCCCATTTTGAATATGTGTTTTCGAGATTTCTGGTACCTAGGCGTGTGGGGTATCATTTTTCATTAAATTTTGGACCCTGAATCGACAGTGGGTCCGGGACCCGCCACACCCACTGTTTTCCCCATTTTCCCCATGTTGAAGAAATGAGTCTCTATGCGACTGGTCCGAGGAATAATTAACCCCTGTGAATGAATTTGCAGCGATTTTATTTGAAACTTTGGTGGACGTGAGCCTTTCATACACATACTCTCAAAAAACACCAAGAAAAACTAGAAAACTAAAATTGGAGGTTACTAGGATTGGTAGAACGTTTTCGTCATTTTTTTTCTTGCATATTCAGAGAAATCTTGCATAACCTGGTTGGTGACTACAGTGTGCTCCCTACAGACAGGTCGTATTTGTTGTTGGGATTGGAGATTGGAGGTGAGAGAAGATGAAGGAGAAGAGGAGAATGAAGGGAGGAAGGTAATTGGATTGAATTGAATTCAGGGATTCTGAAGTGAATTGGGGTGTACCCACTGTTTTCAAAAAGAACTCGTAAAAAGCGGAGTTCTGGAGAGTAAGAACAAACATCACTTTCCATCAAAATCAAAATAGTTCATTTAAAAAAATTGAAAAACATTCTGTGACGCCAGCTTTCAGCGTTTCCTTACCTGCATGTGTTGAGACAAAAAGTGAGGACCTCCTTGATTTCTGATCATGACACACAGTCAGTAGAGAGTTTTTGCAAGAGTTTTGGGTGATGTTGAACCTCCCAACAAAGCGCAGAGTGATATGCCTGTGACCTTGAGATGATGTTAGCAATGAGGACTTCAAAATGGCCACCTAATGTCACACTTTCAACGCATATAACCTTCCTAAAATGTAACCAAACTGTGCTGAACTCGTCCATGTCCCTCAACTTCTTCCCATTCTACAACACCATCCTTGGGCAATTTGATGAAGCTTTGAACTGTCTCCATCAAAAAAGTCGAATTATTGTCACAAGAATAACCTAGAACACTTGGTGGCAGGTTTGTCAAAATGTAAACAAAACTTTACTTCTGACGCTTAACGTTACTTGTAATCTTATAGCTGAAGTCCCTCCTCTCAGTACAGGTGACATCGTTAGCATCAGTCATGGCTCGCCCTAAGCTAATGTCACGGGCTTCTCATACTTAAAGTCACCTATTGGCTGCGAAAACTCTAATGTTTTATCTGGTGTGACTTATCTTTGTTGCGAAATTTTGTCTACAATGATAACAAAACCTGTCAGTTTGGAAATACTGGACACAGTCAGTTGTCTATAGTTGGCCGCTAGAGTGCAGCACCCTGGAAGGCAAGGGCTGCTGTTGTAGTTCTTCGCATTTTTGGTCTTTTCCTGACTTTTTCATGCAGATTGTGACGTCACCATTCAGCGGTTTTAGGAACCTTTTTTAAAAATCCATCATTCGCACTATTTCTAATGTGTCTGAGACCCTTTTCATAGTTATCGACAACATCATTGGAAAACAAAACTTGACAAATTTCAGACCCATGGGTTCACCCCATTGATGCAATGAGTTAGTTGAAAGTAAAGGGCTTGAAGAAGCCTTTGATGGGTTTGAAGATTGCAGTGGCAGAAGATGCAGCAACATTGATATAACATTGATGTTATACAGGACGATGAGGAGTTGGGTAGACGAAAATGGCTAAATAAACCAGCATAATGGTTAGGGCTATGGTCCTTAGTAAGTCAATCCTAGCAAGCTAGCTTCCTCACACACAATTTAATGAAACTTTCAGGTATGAAACAGCCACCTACCTGTCCTGCAGCAGCCTTCTGGATCGCCTAAAAATCCAATGAGCAACAGTGAACGTTCACTCCAAGTACCTACCTCCATCGAGTTGGGGCGTTGAGAAGTGATGGCGCTATATCATAGGCGCAGTGATCAATTTACCGATAAGCCCGAGAAGCGTGATACCCCTCTGAGCTTGTTCCTCAGTTGGGAAATTATCGGGATATCGAAAGGCTGAAATTGAGTTATAGGAGCATGCGCTGAAAAGATGCGAGCTCGAGATATTTTGGGGGAGAAAAACCTGTTCGCGATCCTGCGCCGAATTCAAACAATCCCATTAGTATCTCAAATCAGTTAATAGCGGGCGGGTTTTATCGGATGGCCGTCCGAACGAGCTGGTAAACCACATCCCATCAGGGAGCAGCTCAACGTCATCGCGTCTGTGGAACGATATTTCAAACCTTTGTCTGGAGAAAGCTGAGGCTGGACTTTCAAATAAATACGAACCTGTCCGTCTGATTGATTCTATCCTCTCGCGGATGGGCTCTACTGGGGGCGCTTCCGATCGTCTATTAGTTAGTAGAAATGGCCCATTCATCAGGGAGACAAACGAGTCTAGGGATGGGCCAATCCCGCTAAAGGAGGGACGTGCTGAGGAAAGTCATAGAACGTCCAGATTAATCTGAATCACCGGATTCGGGCTTCTTGCCGCTAATTACACTGCTCTACAAAAAGTGACCTCAAAGTTGCTGGCTTGATTTCATCATCGATACGGATATTCGAGGATACTAAGTGGACATCCTTTTTTTGTTATTCTCCATATGTTAGGAGAATACCGCTTCCTCTTCACAAATCGCTTGACTAAACGTTTGTCTGCTTAAACGTTGCCTACACTCACTAATCTGCGTGGTCTGCCGGATAATATGCAGGCATATTAAGAAAGAAAATCCAGAAAATCCTTACGATCACATAACAAGAAACAAGAAAAGACATGGGCACAAACAAGAATGGTGATTTTGTCAGTTAACCAATGCTGCATGTGTTGTTGCCTGACAATATTACAATGTCGAAAAAGATCCCCTCATCAATATCAAAATCTCAATGCAAGGTGACCTGATCCACTTTAACTCAACATAATAACATGTTTACAACATGAGAATCATGCCTATACAGCATCTGTGAATGTCTCGCTGGTGACACTTTTTTTTCAAATTTTTATCGATAAGCATTTATGTTTACTTCCTCATTGTTTTCCGTGCTAACATATTTTGATTAACAGTTTTGAAATCCAAAATCATGCAATTGAATAGATGACAACATCTTGAATATCCTACCTTGAGATTTGGAACAACAAACGGTGCCTGGTTTTGGCTCAACTGCAGATGGAAAATTCTGCCAAACCCTTTGAACTCGTATTCAGGATGTGGGTCCCAAATTTGAGCCACTCGTTCTCTGTAGTGTCCAGAATGGTGGTCGTTGTTCACTGAAAAGAAATGTAAAATAAATCATCAATGGAACAGAATGTTTTTAATGGAGTCATAATGCACTATTTTTACCAGTTTTGGTTGGTTATTCCTTGAATAATCAACCTGTGTTTTCATGCAAAAGGTCAACCTCTCCGATTCGGCTCAAAAAATTTTTTTTGGACGTTTCATGATGTCTAGATCAAAAAAGTCAATGTCCGTCCGCTGTCCACACCGACTGTGGCAGTAGAAATTATTCAAAAAATCTGAAATTTCGGTCAGGGGTCCGTTCATGGCTCTAGTTGGTCCTCGAAACTTTTCAACCCGATCGGACCAAATTTGGGTGGGTTGGTTTTTTTCCAGGTGGTTTTTGGTTTTTTGGCAGGGTTTTTTCCAAAAATTCTCGCAGGAAAATCTGCTTGACATGGAGACATGGAGGGGAGCTTGTCCTAAAACTCGCATATCCATCCAAGCATGTGTCACAAAGTCAACCCTCACGGGGAGGTGCAATAAGTGCAAGAGGCGGCCAGGGACGCTCTGCTTGTCATTTTGAATATGTGAAAGTAGGGATGTAGTACCCCCACCACTTCTCCTACAGGGTTGTTTGACCAGCCTTCAGTTTTGTCTTCAGTATGAGATCAGCTGATGCTCTCAAATAAGCCATAGAGAATGTCACTCCTTCCATTAGCTCCAAAAATACGCAAAATTATTCAACATGAAAACCTCTCAAGGTGGTAGGACACGTTTTGAGGGTCCTACACTGAACAGGTGGAGAAATCACCCTCTGAGCCACCACAGCAAGGGGGTTGTCTGGTTGATCAGTTGCCTTGTACAGTTTTCTGTTTGATGTTATAATTTTTTGGGGGCAATGGTATCATTTTAATTGGTGGCCGCATTATTTTGGTGTGTCACCAATAAGTGAAGGTTGCTTTTTGGTTGGTTATTCCTGAAATAATTAACATAAGAACCAACATCATGTAAAAAGTCAATCTCTCCGATTTGCCCAAAAATTGTTTTCTACGAGCACACCTTTCAAGGTGTCTACATCAAAATAAGCTAATGTCCGTCACTCGTCCGTTTCGGTAGTAGAAAATTTTTTAAAAATCTGAAATTTGGGTCAGGGGTCTGTTCCTGGCCTAGAACGGCCCTCGAAACTTTTCAGCCCGATCGGACCAAATTTGGGCGGGTTAGGGGTCAAAATGTGTTTTTTGGAAAATCGATTTTTCGAGATTATGGGCGATCTAGGCATGTGGGGCATCATTTTCCACTAAATCTTGGACGCTGAATTCAATGAAGTGGGTCCCAGAACGATTGGCACCCATTGGAAGAAGTTATGGGCCAAATTAGGTACATATTACCCATTTTGAATATGTTTTCGAAATTTCTGGAACCTAGGCGTGTGGGGGTATCATTTTCCATTAAATTTTGGATCCTGAATCGATTGGAATGGGTCTGGGACCCGCCGCACGCACTGTTTTCCCCATTTTCCCCATGTTGAAGAAATGAGTCTCCATGCGCCTGGTCCAAGGAATAACCAACCCCTGTGAAAGAATTTGCAGCTTTTTTTTTTTTTTTTCAGAAGTTTTTTTCTAAGCACAGCCAAAAATATTTTTGCCCACAGACTGATAACCACACTCCTACAGAAGCTTATTACAGGCCAAGAAACTCAAATTGAGGGTATATCTTCACAAAGTCAATATACGAGTAAATGGACGTTCAAAGTTCTTACACTAGTGCATGTTTTGTGCAGCTTTTTCGCTCCTATCCTGAATTTTCAAACACTTCATCATCGCTAGGTCGAGTGGGAGCAGATTGCCGACGCAGTGTAGCCTTGTCCTTGGCAGAGGCACTCTAAAAGTCGTTGATTTACTGTCGTCCCGCAGACTGTCCCGAATCCCACGCAAGTCGCCAAAGTCGAAGCATTTTCTGAACGTCATTTTGGTCATTATTCATAATATAAATGCACAAGAAACGACAAAAAAAATTATTTTCTCCCTTTTTGATTTTTCTTTTTAAAAAACATAAGTAGATAAACGTACCAAAAGCCCAAAACTTTCGTCAAAAAATCTCCTTAAAATGCTTGATGAATCAGATATTTTGGACGCAGGCTCGATTTTGTCCCTAGCTGGTCCTAACTGATTGTTGGTTTGATAGCACGATATTGTAGAAAACTGGTAATATTTTGAAAATTGTTGGACACCTGCCCAAATTGATGCAGCTGTGTTCGATTTTCAAAAATTACTCCAAAACGCGGCCCGCTTTGCAGCTAGAACTATGCATACAACCCAAAGTTCCCTTATTTTAAGAAACTCCTTACCTCCACAGATTGACGCCCTGATGAAACACAGAAAATGCGTGCTCAGGCTGTGGAAAAAGTACAGGTTTCGCCCGTATAAAACAAAATTAAATTCATTGAATAAAGAAATTAAAAAATATTTTAGGGATATGGCAACTGAATCTTACGAGGGTAAGCTGCGAGCTCTCAACCCTGATGATGGATCACTATGGACTCATACTAAATACATCCTTAGAAAACGCCAGCCCATACCTCCGATAAAGAATAATGGGAAATGGATAACAGATGGGATAAGTAAAGCTAACCTCTTTGCCGATGTGTTCGAGAAGCAGTTTTCACCAAATCCTGGGAACTTCTCCCTCCAAAATCAGCATTCTGATTTGAGGCCTGATGAGCACATTCATTTTACGCCACAGGAAGTCAGACGTCAAATTAAAAGTCCCAAACCCAAAAAGGCGGCGGGGCATGATGAAATCACCAAGCGTATGCTAGCGGGATTGCCAAGGAAGCCACTAGTGCTCTTGCTCAACATTTACAACGCTATTTTGCGAGAGAAGCATTATCCCCGGTTGTGGAAGTTGGCTCGTGTCATCCTGGTTCCAAAGCCCTCTACCAATGCCGAGAGCGTGAACAGCTATAGGCCTATTAGCCTACTACCCATAATGTCAAAGGTATTCGAACGACTACTGTTATCGAAGCTAAAACCATTCTTGGACCTTCTTATACCAGACTATCAGCTGGGTTTTAGAGAAAAACACTCGGCAGTTCAACAACTACACCGGATGGTAAAAGAAATTCAAACAAATTTAAACGCTCGCCGTGAAACAATAAGCATACACCTCGATACGGAAAAGGCGTTTGATAAGCTACAACATGAAAAGCTGGTTGACATATTAAAGCCTCACATACCTGGAAACTTGGTATTGTTGATAAAAAACTACTTAGCCGATCGCACTTTCAATGTAGTTATTGGCAGTACTAATTCAACGGTCCGGCATATCACGGCTGGGGTACCGCAGGGTAGCGTGTTGGGGCCCTATTTTTACCTGCTGTACACTCACAATTTTCCAACTAGCGACAATTGCTTGGTTGCACAATTTGCAGATGATACTGCAATTATGTTGACAGGGGGTCCATATACCCTACGAACAGCGCCTCAGCGTGCTCTTGATAAGGTGACAGCTTGGATAAACGACACGAATACAAAAATAAATCCTGCCAAATCTTCGTTTGTCACTTTCTCCTTAAAACGCAAAAGAGTACGCAGGCAATTTCAATTGAACAATGAACAAATACCAGAGCAATGTTCCGTCAAGTATTTGGGGTTAATACTCGATAAAGGACTCACACTGTCGGAGCACATCAAATTTCTTAAAGGAAAACTGAGAACGAGACTAAGAGAACTCTATACCCTGCTCAAGAGTAAGCAAATTGCTCTAAGCACGAAAAAATTAATTTACATACAACTGATAAGACCTATTTGGACCTATGGTTGTCAAATATGGGGAGCGAGCGCCAAGAGCAACTTGAATTATATCCAAATATTTCAAAACCGAGTTTTAAGAATCATAACTGACGCACCTTGGTACGTCAGTAATGAAACCCTCCATAATGACCTCCAAGTGGAACTCGTCAGTGAAATAATTCAACGGCACTCTGCTCAGTTAGCCATGACGATGAGCGTGCATCAGAACTCCTTGATTAAGGGGGGACAGTCCCAAATTCCTCGCAAAACCCTAAAACGAAAATTTGTAACCGAACTTCACGACTCGACACTGCTGGAGTAAGAAAAATAAAGAAGAAGGTGAAAAGACGAAGTGTGCTGTATTATAAATAATGTAATGTATTATGTGTTATAAATTTTAAATTATTACTCATGCCACATTAACTATTGAGCTAATGTAACACAACTCTCAGGTCAATTGTATATTGTTGTTATTGTTAAAAATTTTGTAAATGACTATATTTAAGTCAATAAACAATTTTCTAAAATTAAAAAAAAAAAAAAAAAAATACGAAGCTGAGCGAAAAAACGACCGTGACTACCAGGAAACTGAGTCGAAGGAGGCCAACTGTCCTCGTTCATGCCAATGAGTTTACTTTCAATACTAACTCATATCGCCTAATGTACCATTTGCTGTGAGAATATAAAATATCTAAATGCCTAAAGAAGTAACGGAATTAGTTAGGGCATAAAAAATTACGCTAACAAATCAATCAAAAATTAAAATTATAAATATGAATCAATCAACCATGAATTCATTCAGAATTGTCGGCCGTTCACCGTTTTTGGTAGTAGAAATTTTTCTACAAATCTGACATTCAGTGTCCTCATTCCGGCTATAGCTGGTTCTCGAAACATTCCCACCCGATCTACCCAAAATTGGGGATGGTAGGATTGAAAATGTGTCCTTTGAAACTCGATTTTCGGACATTTTTTCATAAACTAGGCATGCGGGGTATCATTTTTCACTGCATTTCGGGTGCCATTGAGATGGGTCCCGGACCGTTTGACGCCCAACGGTGGTGGTTTTTAGTCAAAATGGGTACTTTCTCACCCATTTTGAACATGGTTGTTTTCGATTTTGGTTGGTTATTCCTTGAATAATCAACCTATGTTTTCATGATAATGGTCAACCTCTCCGATTCGGCTCAAAATTTTTTTCTGGACGTTTCATGATGTCCTGATCAAAAAAGGTCAATGTCCGTCCGCCATACGCCGTACGCCGTACGCCGTCCGCCGTCCGCCGTCCATTGTCCACGCCGTTTTTGGTAGTAGAAAATTTTCTAAAAATCCGAAATTTGGGTCAGGGGTCTGTTCCCAGCCGAGATGGGTCCTCGAAACTTTTCAGCCCGATTGGACCAAATTTGGAGGGGGTAGGGGTTTTTTGAAAAATGGATTTTCGAGATTTTGGGTGATTTAGGCGAGTGGGGTGTCATTTTCCACTAAATTTTGGACGCTGAATCCAATAAAATGGGTCCCAGAACAATTGGCACCCACTGGAAGAAGTTATGGGTCAAATTGGGTAATTATTACCCAATTTGATTATGTGTTTTCGGGATTTCTGCTACCTAGGCGTGTGGGGTATCATTTTCCACTAAATTTTGGACCCTGAATCGATTGGAATGGGTCTGGGACCCGCCACACCCACTGTTTCCCCCATTCGAGGAATAACCAACCCGTGTGTAAGAATTTGCAGATTTTTTGGGTACCTAGGCGTGTGGGGTAACACAAATATTGGACGCCGAATCTATTGGAATGAATCCCCATGCTCCTGGTCCGAGGAATAACCAACCCCTGTGAGGGAATTTTCAGCTTTTATTTTCAGACAAAACTATGATCTACTGCCTTGCAGACCAAGAAGCAGGATTACCGTTTGTCTGATGATAACGTCCCTGGATGCAATGGCTCCATTGTGATTAAAAATACATAATCGCTCCGCAGAAGTCTGAGGTTCTCAAAAGGCCAGCCAGAAATTCCTCCACATTTTTATTAAATCTACCTCGTAATTTCGTTAGGGATGAGGATGAATGAGTTTACTTGCAGAGGTAAAATAATCTCTACTATTGAGGTTCTGAAGATAAGTTTGGTTGTAGCATTGATTTAATGATTTGAATAAAACAAAAAACGTTTGCGATCACAACGACACTCACAGTAACAGTCACACGTGGAATATCTGCTACCCAGGCGCATTGATGAGTGTGGAAAGAAAGAATTGTGAAACCGTTTGACTCTCGAGGAAATGAGGGGAGTGAGAGCCACAACACGGGTTACAGAGCGATTCAAGTATCGCGTTACTTGAAACAACACCCGCATCATGTGCGAGCCTCCCGATGCAAACGAAACGTGAAAAATAACATCACGTCTCCAGTGAGATATTAGCGTTTAGTTCTAGTTGAAGATGAGATACAGCCACATCTGCTCATACAAAGAAATATAGATGTGACGCATATGAATGGGAGAGAGGGGTAAGAGGAGAAAAAAAAATGTTTCGAGGTTGTCATCTTCCGAAACATTTCCTCGTTCCGTTCACACGCAAGGAAACGTTAGCACCAACAACCCTGTCCCTCACAAACTAATGTGTCTACTCCCAACAAAAACCCAAATCAGTCTCTTGTACATGGCTGTTTTTAAACGAGATTCTAACTTAACACTGAGGTTAAAATTCGGTACGGCCCGAGTATTAAACATTGGAATGATTTCGTCGAATATCTGTGTTAACTTGAACTCTAATCCGTACAATTTTACTAACTGACGAGGTAGTTCTGACTAAATTCAACCTACGCTTTCTATGAAAGAGGAATGATAACGTGAATAATATCTCAATTCTACCCCCTTTTCCCAACGTGGCTGTTGCGAATAAGAGATCGATTTAAACTCAGAGCAGATCGAATTTTGGGTGCATGATCCGCTTCCAATCACCCATATTTCACAGTAGGTACATAATTATCAACTCTATATGCGATATAAAAGAATATTCGGTAGATCGGTGATAGCATAAACCATTTTATAAGGTGATCTGACCGGAAAACGCTCTTTTCAATAACACAGGACATTTTCTATAGTACGTACCTATTACAAATACAAATTAAACACAGCAATAACCAACTTTGCGGATATAGCAAAACTTTTACAACGCGAAATAACTCAAACTTGTCAGCTTCACTTTCAAACTCACTTGTCACTCGAAAAAGTCCTCCCAAGGGCAGACAATATTCGGCCAAGTTCCTCGTGGGATTCGCGTAGCATTTCATTCAACTAGCCGTGCTTAGGTCAAGACGGACGAAGATTCTCGAGAAAACCAACAGAAAATGAACTTCTCCAGTGAAAAAGTTTTTCTTCAAGACAAGGAAATACTTCGTTAATTACTTTCTCGATCACCTTGACAGTAGAACTTCAATCGGGGGGTGATTACCGTCCGAGCGAAAATAGTTGCTCTCATCACCGCGCAAACGATTTATTGTCAGAAAACCTTTTATGGGAACCTACAATTTCGGAAATCGAAAATTATTTTTTGGCCAAAGAATTTCAAGTGGGTGATCCCGGTGTAACGGCTTAATTTCTCAGGGGATGTTTTCCATCAAGGGCATTTCAAAAACGCTAATGACAAAATTTGTAAGGAATTTGAGACCATCCTCTTTTCGCTGGTTGTTGTCTATTACTCTCACATATCCTAAAGGGAGAAGAGGCAAGCCACATTTTTAGCATTTTTCAACTCCTGAGCAGAACTCTCGGCTTGGTCCTAACGACATAGCCACAAATTCTAGCGATGAGTCGCCCAGATTCTTGGAAAACCACGTACCGCTTGATTACTCTCGGTGATAAGGCTTAAACTGTGCAGATTTGGCTGAAAGGCGTATGTGAAATTTGATCTGCGTGATGGAAATGCCAGGTGATAGAGGACTAATGGCCTATACTGCGCAGATTTGGAAATGCCATTATACCGAGACTCCATACGGAAGTTCGTATACATTCCCTTTTGGCGATATCGCCGAAATTCCCGCTTAGCATCACAGCATATCCCAACGTTCACGGTCCTGATAAGCTCAAAGTAATCGGAAAACTCGTGACATTTCGGAGAGCTTTCATTCTGGCGAGGATTATTCCAAGTAAGGAATTGTGCCATACTTTTGAGAATGCTGGGATCTCGCGTGAGATCTTGATGAATTTTGACACGATTTGACGCGGGAATGCACACAAATGGCTGATTGAATTGTTACTACCAATTTAAAAATATTTCTACCGCGATACGTCAATTCTGTGGAACCAGAAAGAGCATTTAAATTGTTTCGTTACGACTACAGTTCCCACTTCAACTAGCAAACGAATGGGAAAAATGCCTGCAAACCCTGCGTGAGACGAACAGTATTGAAGGACACACGTCCGGCAGCTCGTGGGTGTGTCTCATAAGGGCTCAGATGGGCCAAAACCCCCGGGTGGTATCAGGGGGGGTTCGCGAACTGTTCGGGCCACAAGCCCAAAAATCTCTGCCACGATAGCAGATACCAACCAATAGTAATTGTTCAAATGAAGTTTAAATGTCGATCGTGAAGGGGGGAGGGGGGTTCCTTCTTGCGTTCACCTCCTTGAGGAAATCTAACAGGTTCTATAGCGTGTGTATAACCTCCATAGGGTGACCGAAGTAAAGCTCCACTTACTTCATTTGTTTCACGATTGTGGATTTCCCAGACTCTCCCGCTCCTGAAAATGAATACAATAGAGATCAATAAATATTTTTCATTTCACGTGAAGAAAATGTCAATGAATCATGTGGATGGTTAGAGAAAATGTTGCAAGGCAATGAAGAGCAAATCTCAGTTGAATTTTGATTGAGACAATTTTGGGTTTTGACTGATTAAGGGATGTTGGATGTTGAGCGAAATGCTTGGGAGACTGAGAGGAGCAGCACGCAGCCAAAAGTGATAACGACTGGTTGTGAGATCGTGCAGGATTTGAAATATGTTCATTGAGAGGAAAGCGGTGACTTCTGTTGGCCAAGGTGATCAATTTGCATGAAATATTCAAGGGGGTATGCGAGCGCGTTGGGCCGATAAGGGTTGAGATTGGGACCGTGCGGCATGCATTTTGGGGCGTAAACACGTGAAGATAATGTGGACAGGGGTGCGATCGTACCGAGGAGCAGGAGTTTGATATCTTTGGCTGCTTGGATGCCGTCTTCCTTGAGGTTCTTCTCGATCTGCTTGCTCCTGGCGAGAGCAGCCCGTTCCTCAGCAGACATTGCACAGCCCATTTTGGTAAATTGTTTACAAAACACTTTTAAGGAAAACTGAGTCACCACAGAACAGTCGATGGTTTCGGGGGGGACACAGTTGGGGGGACTGACGCGGCTTCACTTGGGTCGGGACTCACGAGACCTCAGAACCGCGGTTTCATGTTCGGTCTGGTCAACGCACTTCACCCCGCACACGACTCTGAACTCGGTATCCGCCCTAGCGCTTCGTCCTCAGCCACTGCCGCTGTACCGAGTGACGAGGGGGAGGGTGCGATCAGTGCTGGCAACACAACGACCTCCCTATTCCCGCGCCTCCGGTCGATACCACGGGGTTTCCCGGACGCCGCCCCCACCCGAGAGGAGGGGGAAAGGCGTAGGGGGTGGAAGGGTGAAGAGGGTGCAGGGGGCGCCGGGGGCAGGTCCTCTTCCAACACTCCTCCCTGACGAGTGACGAGTAACGGGGAGAACGCGTCCACCACGCTCCCACCCACCCGCAGCCGACTATCAGGACTCGCACACTTCCTCACAATCACTATCTAGATGCCCTGTCCACCTGGATCCTCTGACTCATTCTCATTGAGAGGATTTCTAACAATTTCTACTTTCATCATAAGACAACGGCCCTAGATAAGAGCTCCCCGACACCATTCGATTCGCTCCTATGCAGGTTTTGATTCCAAATCCACAGCAAATTCATGCTTTTCCTTACATTTTTTGGGACTCATTCCAATCGATTCAGCGTCTCAAATTTAGCGAAAGAATGGTTTCACGCTTACCTTCCCGAAAAATATCGAAAACCCATCTTGACCCATACCTATCTCAAGTGGGGGCTAATCTGTTTGGAGCCCGTCTCAGTCGATTCAGCGTTCAAAATTTAGTGAACATTAATGCCCACCCGCCTAGGTGTCTACCCGAAACTCGAAGACCCATTTTAAGCTATACCAAACTTCGGTGGACACCGACCAGGTCCGAGACCCATCCCAACAGACTCATGTTCAAAGTTAAGTAAAAAATGATACCCCACGGGCCTGGTTCGCGAAAAATCCCGAAAATCGAGTACTAAAACGCTGAAAATGATACTCCACACGCCTAGATCGTCGCAAAACTTGAAAATCCATTCTTCAAAGTACACATTTTGACCCCTACCTCCCCTAATTTTTATCCGATCGGGCTGAAAACTTTCGAGGACCAACTAGAGCCGGAAACGGAAAACCGGAAATTTCAGATTTTTAGAACATTTTCTACTACCGAAATCGGTGTGGGCGGCGGACGGACATTTGCTTATTTTGATCTAGACACCTTGAAACCCCCAGAAAAAATTTTTGGGCCTGAATCGGAGAGATTGACTTTTTGCATGATAACATAGGTTGATTATTTTGGAATAACCAGCATTTTTACCCATATCCTCCCGAAATTGGGGCTGATCGGGCTGAAAATTTTCGAGGATCAACTAGAGCCGGAAGAGGTCCCAGACCAAAATTGCAGATTCTTAGTAAACTTTCCAATCCAATGAGACGGGTCCCGGAACGATTAGATCCCACCGAAAGAGGTTATGGGCCTAAATGGGTATCTATCTACCTATTTTGAAGGCGGGTTTTTTGAGATTTCTAGTACCTAGGCGTGTAAGGTATCATTTTCCATCAAACTTTAGACGCTGAATCAATTGGTATGACCATGCGTCTGGTCCGAGGAAAAACCAACCCCTGAGTGAGAATTTGCAGCGTTTTCTTTCAGACGTTTTGATATTATTTCTAATAAAAAGGCTGACTGAATGTTGGTTAACATTTCCGATTACCAACGTTACCCTTGCGTCCATGAAGTTGGAAGGAGTACTTCGGCAATTCATCCAAGGACGCTTTAGCACCAGAGATTGCCCAAGGACTCCCGTCGTGAGCTACGTCTGGAAGTTGTGTATGTCTCAAGACGCACGATTCCAACCCTCGATCCACCTTCAGCACGCCTCTGTTCGCAATAACCCGAAGACGATCGATAAAAATCGCGTGTCTCTGAGGCCGACTCAACATCCTCAACGACATAATTCGTGCATGTCCCTCTACAGAAGCGGCCCCACTGGGCTGGAGCGAGGTCAAGAACCTTCCCGAGCAATCAAAGATTACTGAAAAAGAAAAGGCGAAACTGTTCCCCAATGGTTGACTATTCCTTGGAGTAAGATTATGGAGAAAACGTGAGTGTCAATCGATTCAGCGTCCAACATTTAGTGGAAAATAGTGGACAAATTAGTAGGTTTACCATGTAAATTGAATGTTAATTTCCTGCGATCAATTCCCTCGACTTATTTGCCCTTCGTATTTGAGACTGCTCTACGTACCTATGTAATTAGACTGTTCGCAGTGTATAATTATCCAAACCCGAATATTTACCACGAGCTCAAGAGAGAGCGCAGTAATTCATCAACTGTTAGCATTGCGCGATCAAGAGTTAGGGCCAGTCATTACACGATATGCAAACACGGCCTGTGTCAACTGTAGAAGGGATCGCGATTTCCTCGAAGCGACAAAGCAGAGCAGGGGAACTGGCAGGCACAAACACTCGAAAGAACTGGTGGAGATGGACTCGGAAGTGACTTACGACGACATGGTTGGCCTGCACATACCCCCTCACCAGAAGTGGTTCGCCTGGGCCACTGGCCATAGGCCCAATGCTGTTGGCCCAGTCAGTACAAGTGTGGCGTTGAGGCGAGTGTTTGGTTGTTTGGTGTGCGTATTCATAATGGGTACTCTTGTAGGGGCGATCAATGGAGTTCTACCAAAGAATAACACTCAGGTTGGTCTGCTTTCTCACAAGCTTAAGGAGATTTTGGTTGTTATTCCTTGACTAATAAACCTATGTAATTATTCCCAAGGTCATGGAGAGGTCAACCTGTTCGATTGACCCCAAAATTTGGCAGTATACGTTTCGTGATGTCGAGATCCAACATAGGTTGATTATTCAAGGAATAACCAACCAAAATGCAAAAGCATTTGAAGTATCGTTTGCACTAAATGTTGAACGCTGAATTCATTGACACGGGTCCCGGACCGATTGATGCCCGCTGGGGGTGGGTATGAGACAAAATTGGCACCTATGTCGAATACTGGTTTTCAATATTTTCAGGTGGCTAGGCGCGTGGGTGACATTTTCCACTAAATATTGCTCGCTGAATCGATTAGAATGAGCCAGGTTCACTCCACACTCACTGTTTCATTTTTTATTTTTCACCTACCTTTTATTTTTAATCCACAATCTTTTCTCGTTTCAAACACATTGGTCATACCATCGGATTTCGTCCTTATATATTTGAATGGATACCTAATAAATATGCCATCTTCCTACTAACCCCGATGCGATTTGATCACAGGGATTAATCGCCGTAGCGCAAAACCTGGTCATTTTCGCTATTTGCCTTTCTCATTTCCACAAATACGAGGTTTTCCTCACACAGGAATATGGAATAACTAGAATAGTAAAATGGATGAAGAAGATAAAGAAATTAGACGAAGCAAGAGGAATCCCGCCGACACCCACAGAGGTAAGTTCCTTTTATTTTCTTAATTCTGTATTGCTATTTTGCCAGGCATAGGCAAGGACGGTGTCCGAAACAAGTACATTCATCATCTGTGAACATTTCGGATACGTGAAGAATCAAAACAGGAGCAACGTATTTTTATAAATTAGAGAGATGACCGGGCAGGTGGCTATATACCTAGATTGCGTCTATTGTTGCCATTTTGACTAGCTATTAAACGGGTTCTTCAAACACTAAAAAATTCCTGGATAAAGCCTAAGACGGAATCGCAGAAGAATGCCCATCAACACAAGACAGATAATAAATGATCAGATTGTTTTTATTTTCGAAGAATGGAGCCTCGTCATGAGTTCAACTTGACTAGTGAGGCATTGAAGAGGGAATACTACACATGTCCTGCCAAGGCAGAGGAGCTTCTTTGTGGAATTTCCAATAACTGGCATAAATTAATTTGTAGAAAACTAGAGTCAACCAACTTGTCATGCTACTAGTAAAAAGATGAGCAATTTTTTTATATTAATATAAATATAGACCTTGCAAACCTAGTGACAAAGTCATTTTACCAATTAATTTTATAACTAGTTTTTAGTCATTAATATATAGATTTAATTTCAATACTTTTATCATAATCGGGAAAAATATTTTGCAGTTGTTCGTGAAACAGCAAATAAAGGTTTTCTATTTTGGAGGCCTTATAACTCCGTGGATAATGGTCATCATCAATATACTTCAAGGGAGAAGGTTCACACTAAAATATCCTTATATCGACCAAGATGAAGACCGTTATCTGTTCCTCCCCATAGCGGTAGGTGATCAACTCACGATACAGATACAGAGCTCAATTTAAGCAGTATCTCGGTTGGATGTTACCTTTCAGAATAAAGCATTTACACTTCAACAGTTAGTTCCCCCACGACAAACGTATCCCAACCTACACTCAAAATATTTCTAGTATTGGTTGGTTATTCCTTGAATAATCAACCTATGTTATCATGCAAAAAATCAATCTATTCGATTTGGCCCACAATTTTTTTCTGGGCGTTTCAAGGTGTCTGGACAATAAGCAAATGTCAATCCGCCGTCCACGCCGTTTTTGGTATTAGATAAATTTCTAAAAATCTGAAATTTTGGTCAGGGACCCTGGGATTTCTAGCTCTTGTTGTTCCTTAAAACTTTTCAGCTCGATCGGACCAAATTTGAGGGGGGTAGGGGTCAAAATGTGAATTTCAAAAAAAAAGTTTTTCAAGATTTTTTTGCGATATAGGCGTGTGGGGTATCATTTCGAACTAAATTTTGGACGCTGAATCCAATGACATGGGTCCCAGAACGACTGGCGCCCACTGGAAGAGGTTATGGGTCAAAATGGGTTATCTATTTCGAACGTGTTTCCAAGATTTCTAGTACCTAGACGTGTGGGGTATCATTTTCCACTAAATTTAACACTCTGAATCGATTTGAATGAGTCTCTATGCTCCTGAACCGAGGAATAATCAACCACTGTTAAAGAATTTGCAGAGTTTTTCTTCTATTTTCTAGAATTTTTTCTCTAATAATATATTCAACTAATTTCGATTATAATCCTCTAGATACTCAGTTACTGGTTACTATCTATGGAAGGAGTTTTCAATGCTACAAGTCTCATCAACATGTTGTTCACATTCCGAACCGAAATGGCGCATATAAACAAGGATTTGTCAGAAATTAGATACCATCCGGACGAACAGAATCAATTCCGACAGGAATTGAAAGAAATTGTGATCAGACATGTAGAGCTTATTGAGTAAGTACGTATTCAATGCCACCAATACACGTAGGTAGCGTCTTGCCACGACCATTATCAGGTATAAGCCTGATAATAGATTTCAAGTCTGACATTGATCAAGTGTCTCTTATTTTATTTCATTATTGATGTGGATAAGTAGGTAGTTATTATGGGAATGCTAGATGGAGAGGACGATACAGCAGATAACTGGAATTACGAAAAGGCGAATCAATGAAAATAGCTAGCCAAGTTCATAAAACAACTCAACCATACTGAACTATGGTTCAGAATACCACAGAATGCGAAAAACAATTGATGTGTTTAAATGTATTCTCTTATTTTATTATCGATCACTTATTTATGAAGTGAATCTCATAATTCATATTTTCAGGGTTTTTAGAGATCTCAAGCAGTTGAACAATTCCATGTTTGGTTATCAGGTCTTCTCAACAATATTTACAACAAGCGCAATGATTTACGGTTGCAGTAAGGTGAGTTGTCCACTTTTTTGCCGGACAATATTGAGGTGCACTGAGAGTAAGCTGCAAGTTTACTGGTTGCTCTATCCTGAGTTACTCATAAACAGTGCTACCAAACCTAGATAAACCGCCTGACTCTGCATGTCTCCGCTTGTGAGACAAGATTAGTAGAACACAGCTAACCAACACTTCATGGCATTGCCTGATCTAACAGAAGAAAGTGGACATCAAAGATCGGGTGTAAATGAATAGGATAAAAATTCCTGTGAGAATATAGCCAGACATCTTTGAAACTATAACATACTATAACGTTATCATAATCGTAAACATATTCATATAAAAATGCATCTAAATTTAGGTGTTTTGAGGTCCAGACCATCCAGGCATCGTTTGATTGGATTATAATTGAGATAACATCTTCGTCATCAAAAGAGGGGGTTAAATAAGGCATAGTGAACATCGTGAGGACACTATTCAATTGCCTCCCCCCAAATGATCATTCATATCTACATTAGTACGATGATCAAACGGTGCTTATGCAAATGCCAAAGATGTGTTCAATAGTATAATCACATCTGTCAGCACCAGCGTCATGCGATATTCAGAACTCACAAATAATCCCCTCCTTGCATTCCAATAAGCCATGGCATAATTGAGCATAAAATTTGGTTGCTGATCCTATACAAGAAACTGTACAAAGAGGCAGTGCATATGTTCCATTTTCTCATTCTCTTATTTGACAGGAAGAGCATTCATTAGCCGAGAGAATTGAAAATATTCATTTATATGCAATTACAATTTTGACTATCCAGGATGCTACATTTATCTACATGTCAACGACACAAGTGCTACCTATAACGGCCGTCAACTTACTCGAGTTCTCGCTGCTTTGTTGGCTTGGGGAAGATATTAAATCCGGAGTGAGGATTTAATCCATCCGCTTACATATTCTCCTTATTCCCATGCAGTAGCCGCTTTTGAAAATGCCAACCCCACATGTTCCCAACAACGAAATTTTACTCAGTTGCAGGCTTTTCATACAAATATTTACATGACCAATTGGTACGAGGCTCCCATAAGGGACCAGGCGTCTATGGGGATAGTACTCACGTTCAGCAAGCAACCAAAAATACTTACTGGTTTCACCGTAATGAGTGCAACGCTACATACCTTCATACAGGTAAAAATAACTAATGAGGTATAAGTTTATATATTCAAGATTTGGTTCACTAGGTCATCAGACACATTTTGATTGAAGCAACTCACCAATAAGCCTGGCTGACCTATGTGATTCCTTTATGCTATGGGTCATTTATACACCAGTAGAGTATGATCGAGAATGGAATAGGAATAATTTATGGTAGATAAGTAGTTGTTCATTTCAAATGGGATACATATTCATTTATACATTCATTGTGTTTCAGACAATGAGACAATCCTTTTCACTGTACACATTGATAAGTGCTTTGGGGTGAATTGAACTGTCGTTGGCCGTGAGATTCATCTAGGAATCGCCAGTGATGCTCCTGGAAGCTGCACAGCACATCACACCATTAGGGTCTAAACAGAGAATTCATTATCATGGATTATCTTCTAACCTACGGCTAACTGTTGATCAGTTTGGTCAACGAGTAGAACTTCCACTTGCGTCTAACTATACCCTCAACAAAAGCAAAGTATTAAACTCGCTGCCCTTTATCACAGCCATAGTGCCAATATAAGGCTGCATGAAAAAACTACCCGCAAAAAGGTTTTGATCAATTTTGCAGGTGAGTTAGAACGTGAAATAATCTTCAAATGTTGTAGATTTCTTTATTTTTAGGAGAATAGTTTAGGTACCTACTAACTTAGCACAATCCAAGTAAAATGGGAGCGGGTGTTCTTCTGTACTGCCCACTACGTTCAAACCAATATTTTTCAAAATATAAAAATGAAAATTTGTAGTATATTGTAGTGTATATTAAGTGTAGCGAAACCATCTGTCGTACAGCTCAATAAATGTTTTGAGTTCGTGCATAATTTACATGACGTACCTCCGCTATAGAGGTAAGACGGTTCGATGAAGAAGTGATTATAAATGGCTCACGCATTATCATTTCGATTGAAGAAGAACTAATCGTACGATGCATCAGCTTTCCATTTTACCGCAGTGCGAACCTGTTCCTTTTGAATATCACCTTCTGATTCTGGATCGTGCGAATGGTCGAAACTTCTTGATATCACCCGCGACACACTCGAATCAGTTATCACCCTAGCTTCACATTTGAATTTCCTAGTAGTGCATCTGAACAATTTTGACCCGTCGGCCAGCGTTCGACATTCCAAAAATGTATAGTTACTTATCACAATCAGCAGGTTTCCGCGTCAGCTGAGAAATTTGTTCCGGATTTCGAGATACATTTATTGCAATTACAACTTATGGAAAAATACTTTTTCTTCCAACTGACTGGACGGTCGAGCTTGTCGGACTGCGAGCTAATCGGGGGCCAAACTCATTGTGACCTCTGAGCCCAAACAGATCGCTTCGAAACGGCCCAATTTATTCTCGTTGGTCCAAACTCATTACTCCAGTATGACACTGGGTTTCCGTCAGTAATAATGGCGTTGGTGCTGTTCTCAAGGGGGCCAACATTCTCATGTTTGCAGATGATGTAAAGCTCTTCCTTCAAGTGCTTGATCCCTCTGACCAGGGAGTTCACCAGTACCACTGCCCTCGTTGCCCTCTATCGGGCTATTGTTCAGCCTCACCTGGAGTATGCTTCCGTCGTCTGGAGTCCCTCATACGAGTGCCATGTGGATCAGCTCAACAGGGTGTTCCGTGCATTCCTACGTTACCTGGCCTTCAAACTTGGGGTTTGTCGGGAGGATGTGGATTACAGTGCCCTGGGCCAGCAGTTTCACCTGCTCAGCCCCTCTGCCCACCGGGCTCTCGCGGACATGTCCTTCATGCACGGCATCTTCTCTGGGCGCATTGATGCCCAATCTTTGCTAGCCCAGTTTGGCCTGCGCTCCTGCAATCACTTTGCTGTGCCATTCTCGCCTACCAACTACATGCGTTCTCGTCCTCTCTGCCGATTTCCCACAATGGCTACCCTGCTGTTGGCCGAGCATGTCATCGACCTGCTCTCGATCTCCCTTCGCTCTCTTCGGTCCTGTCTCACTGAAGTCTTCTCACTCCCCTGACTGTCTTTGGTACCTTTACTGTGTTGAACCTTCATCTCATTACTGTCTCTGACTCATGGCCTGCGTGCAAATGCATTTTTTTTCTATTTTCTGTAATTGGGCTGGTCCCGTTCATGTGAAATAAATAAATAAGTATTCACTTTTACATATTTAAAGAGGTAGCCAAGATTATTAATGTAGTCTTGTTTTGTAGTTTAGAACGAGGGACTCTAGGTTCAAAGAATCGATCATCGTTGGTTCTGAGATCCCTTGGTTGAATCCTGATTGATGTACCAGGGTCAACCTCACGCTACAAAACACAGACGCACTTAGCTGAAACTACTGTATTGGCGAGATACGCTCATCATTTTCAGGTCCAATAACATTTCTCATGTCAGGAGCAGATCTCGATCGTTCTCAGTGTTTTGAGGTTCACTCACACTAGTCAGTATTCATCGGACATTGGTCCATCATAATCAATTAGGCATCCTAAGTTACTTACAAAACGCAAAATAGGTACCTCGCAAATTGCGTTTTTCCTCGCAGTGTGTATCATTCAATTAGCACAAACTAAAATTCAGGGTGGAAACCTGTAGTGTATTCGTACGTAGCTAATTCATGAGACGATTCAGAATGTATAAAAATACTGTATTACGAAATAATAGAAAAATATATTTAAGTTTTCCTGTTAAAGTTACTCGTAAGAAATTGATAAGATAATATGAAGTGCAAAAATAGGCAGTGTTGCTAACTTGATACAGTGTTCCCAAAAGTGATACAGTACATTACTCCCCCGTTAAAAATAAAAATAAAAAAAATTACGTTAAAGAGAGAGTAAAAATAACAATGTAAAATTTAAAAAATTTCACAAATTGAGTCGCTGGGGCGGATTGAAATTGATTCTCATGGAAAATCAGCGGCGAAATGTTGATCACATATGAAAGACGTTTGTAGCGTAAATACCCTTGGTGAATTGCAATGACGACTGCTTTTCAACTTTGTTCATTGACTGGTATCTGCAAAAATTCATTTTTCAGGTCGATGGTACTGAATTCTGTGAAACGAGCGAGCCTACTTGTTATTTCAATGTTGGATATGGATGTTCAACCCAAACGACGTTGGATTGAGCGTTCTCTTGAAATCTGGACAAATTCGCACAGTACCATCAGGTTTCAAAACTGGTACAGTGGGTGACGCCCAATTGGTGTGCAAATGTACTGGATCCACATACTCTAAAATATCTGCCTGCAACAGACGATCCAATTCAGCATCCACTGGTTCTTTCAGTGCAAATGCTACTTGACGAGCATGACAGCAAATTGGGACTGATGATGGTTGCAACTTTACTTCTGCTTCGTAGTTGTAGACTCGATTTGTTTTTGCAGAAAGTAAAGATGGATATCAGCATCTGATTTCTTTGAGCAGCTGTTGATGTTCATTACCAGCAATTTTGATGAATTTTCACTGATGGAGTGTTGAGTTGGGTGACATGTGAACAAACAGGCTCCAAACTGAACAAATCGATGACGTCTCGACCAAAGAGCAGTGTACCGTTATCACTCTTTGAGACGATGATGGGCAAAGTTAGCGATTTCTCACCCACTGTTACTCGTGCTTGACATTCTCTCGTCTTCTGTTGTGGACAATATTGGAGAACCAATCTGCTTCCACGTAGATTTGTTGATGACTGATCAATATGCAGCAGTGTCGTATTCCATGTCCAGCCAAAAATTATTGATTTGGACATTGGAAACACGGTTGATACAGGTTTTGGTTTCTGCTAACCGCCTCTGCAGTTGCTGTAGTTGTCATTTTTCAGCACAAGAACTTGTTCAGATTTGGAACACGCAGAATCCCAGTGCCCTTTGCCTTTGCACGCCTTACATGTTGAATTGAGGGCTGGACATTTATCCATAGATTCATGTCTCTTGTCACCACAACGAAGACAATCCTCTTTTGGATTCAGCATGACAATAACAGGTGATTTTGGAGCAGGAGGCTTGTTTCTGCCATTTTTCTGCTTCTGTTGATTCACTTTGTTGATGTTGGAACTCAATGCGTGGGCAGGCAGTTTGTGGTGAATAACGCTGACCATTTGTTGTTTTGACAATCGACAATTTAATCATCATCTACATTGAATGGAAGCTATGGCTCGTACTAAGCAAACTGCAAGGAAGTCCACCAGTGGAAAGGCGCCCAGGAAACAACTTGCCACCAAGGCAGCCAGGAAGAGTGCCCCTGCTACTGGAGGTGTTGAAAAACCTCACAGGTACAGGCCTGGAACTGTCACCCTCAGGGAGATCGTATCGGCCAGGCGTATCTGTGGTGAATGTGCTTAGAAGAAGTTAACAACGTGGACAAACATTTCAACGGCCCTTTTCAGGGCCACAAAATTCAAAAAATCCAACCAGATCGTCGAACAAAACCTCTAGCAGATCCTTTGGCTCAACATGATCGGAAGCTAGATGATAAAATTCCGGACCAACGCATTTCAGGAGCAAATCACAGCGATGTTTGGCAGTAGCGTCAGTGTCAAAACCTTGTAGCGTTATTTCAAGGGTGAATTGACGAATGTAGTACTTCCAAATCTAGCAATTCGTTGAAGTACACTAGTTGTTGTTTCGGCGTTAGCCGATGCAGCTTCACCATCATCTGGCATATTGGTAATGTTAGAAAACGCCAAATAATCAAACAAAGACTCACGATTCAGCAAAGATCGCCGCTTTCGTCTCATAGATGGCATGAAATGTAGCTAACGGAATCACCATTAACGTTACGTGGCGATCCCAACCTCGTCGCCAAAAATGTAGTGTATTCGTATGTAGCTAATTCATGAGACAATTCAGAATGTATAAAAATTCTGTACTACGAAATAATAGAAAAATATAAAAGTTTCCTTGTTAAAGTTACTCATAAGAAATTGATAAGATAATATGAAGTGCAAAAATAGGCAGTGTTGCTAACTTGATACAGTGTTGCCAAAAGTGAAACAGTACAAAACCCAATTACAAACTAAAACACCGATGTAAAATTATATAAAATCTATGGTACAAACATCGATATCAGATTAAATTCATCGATATTTTAATAACATCAAAAATCCGCAATCTTAATAAAATCATACCATGACGCATGACGCCATGCACTATTCCGCCAATTAAGCAGTTTCCGATTGCCTCTAATTCGCTTTGTATTTGACTTTTTTTGAGTGGTTTTCTCTAGTAAAATGGTAATTTCTGTGGTTGCGACAACCACAATAGACAAAATCAAAAGGGTTTAATATCCACTTTTAGCAAAAATAGGAATGAAAAGTATCAGATTTTAAATTCTTGAATTATGAATATTGGGTTTGCTTGCTTCACTTCCCTGGTCATCCTCTACACTACTACCCAGTGTTAACCCCATGACCGAGGAGTTCAGCTGACAGCCCGCCATTAGTCGCCTGCGATACGAGTCCGAGCTACCTACAGCGACTGCCGTACCGAGTTGTCTTCCAATTGAAGAGGATATCATCCGATACGACCCAATAGAGGAGGAGCACGGAACACACCTGGGAAATTTGGCAGAGAAGAGTGTACCTACGAGCACACCACCACAAATACCCAAGGTATTTATACCGACATTTTAATACGGCGCCGTGGGCGTCTATCGCACGCTTTACAATGACGAGAATTATAACCCCACGTTGTAGTGCCTAGTTTACGGAGCAGAGACGTTCAAGCTTTGAGTTGTGCTATTGGTTGAAACTATCTCGCTAAAGTAAATAATACGATAAGTAAATCCTTGCTCGAGAAATTTTTGAATCAAGCGGGGTTGCCGATTTAGGAATTGAAATATTCATCCTAGAATATTTGCGAGCCGCGTGCAACCAACGATGTAATGAACGCGTCGCCATTAAAGATGGGCTTACCTCCTAATTCGATGGACAAACTGGACACCCATACTGATGATGCACTAGAATTACTGAGCCAAAATAAATCCTGTGATCGTTATTTTGTGTCACTCGTCGAGATAATATCCGGAAAAATAATTCGCCTCATAAAAATGGTTTCGATGACCACGCGCACTACTGCGTTAGTTCGTTTTTAGAAAGGGTGGATTTTGTTTTGTTCGACGAGTGAATAAGGGAAAATTCGTGGAATAGGGAAATAAAATATTCCGAAAATGTACACATGTGTACGCAAGTACCTAGTTGATAAATTTGACAATTTATTTCGCGAATAAAAATACACTAGCGACTCCACCTTAACCATCTCTTTAAAAACATTCCTGATTAGGAGCCTCTTTAACTACAGCAGTCGAAGTTCGTCTGTATTTCTTTGGGGAAATTTGGAGAGAAGAGTGTACCTACGAGCACACCACCACAAATACCCAAGGTATTTATACCGACATTTTAATAAAAAGAAAAAAATGAAATGGAAATGAAAGTGATTCTTCTCATGCAAATGGTCAAATGCATTCTCAACAAATATTGCTGGGGTGTTCCATCCATTTTTACGAATCCGGTTTTGAATTTGAGAGGGGAACTACTTGGATTACCATAGATAATAAAGTTAAAACATGATGACACGAAGGATTTAAATTTTTGAGAAAATTATCTGCTACCCATGATGGCCGACAGACATTTTGGTTCGTTGATCAAAAAAATGAGTTCAGTGCCATTTCCGGCGAGCCTTATCTTGATGTTTGAGGTTCTGTTGGTAATTCTGAACTACCTTGGTCGTTGAATAGGTTATTGGCGGACGGGTAGGTTACACTATCATCTGACTGTCCACTGCTATGGACTAATGATGACGCATGTACAAACAGTTTGTGTGGTGTTCGTTCGTATCTGTGTCGATTTGATTTTTTGAATCGAATTTCTCAGTGATTGGGGTGAATAAACTAATTTGGTGATTGTCGATCAGTATATCTCAGTTCTGAAGTTTCGATTGAATTTTGATGGCGCACTGCTGTGATGGCAACGTCGTTCTCTCCTGTCATCTTGTTACTTCTGGTGGATGAGCTGGTTTTCCGTTCATAAGTAATTTCATTATTATTTTGTTCCTCAAACGATATTTTAATTGAGTGTGCCGAAATCATTCGGGAGTTGATCACTTTTAGTTCGAGTAGATGGGCTTGGAGAAACTCGTTATCAAATGAGAGGTTTTTTTCAATCGTGTTTTAGCACCTGATACCGAATTCTGCACAATCGCCTCAACGTTCGACCATGGCTGAGAATCGAGCTCATCCCGAGCCCGAAATGAGTGGATGGCTCTCTAAATGGACGAATTATTTGAAAGGCTACCAGCGGCGTTGGTTCGTCCTGTCCAATGGATTATTGTCATATTACAGGTTAGACTCAAACCGGTTCATTGTCAACCTACCCATGTCTTGGTCAAATTGACTAGTCACCTTGACTAAACACTGGTGAGACAATTCGCTTCCCATGACTATGTGAATATCGAGGATGAGTCGAGAATCGACTTACGAAAAATTCTTTATCACATTAGATGAATGAAAATCCATTTTAGCCTGTCGGTAATAGTTACGTAATCAATGTAATTAGTACATTCCTCTCTTAGAGACAAACGATATTATCAATTAAATATAAATTTTCATTCATATTCGCTCTTGTGAAGGGAAGATTGTCTCTCATTTGTAATATTTTTTGTTCACTCATTTTGACCTAAAAAAGTTGGGAGACCGATTGAATTAGCTACGTCCTTATATTGTTTTGACTCGTAAGACTAACATTTCGTCAAACTTGATTACTTTTGGACTTGTGTTTGAATGTTAAGTCCCCGCATCTACAATTTTGTGTTAACCTCGCCTATGGTTAGTTTAATACGTATCTCTCAAAAAAACTCGGTTGGATATCTTCGTTTTTATAGCTAAAATTTCCTTTGTGCACAGAAACCAGGCAGAAATGGCGCACACCTGTCGAGGAACAATCAGCTTGCATGGAGCTCTCATCCATACTGAAGAGTCTTGCAACTTCGTGATATCAAATGGTGGCACGCAGACCTTCCACATCAAAGCAGCTAACGAAGTTGAAAGACAGAGATGGGTTACCGCCTTAGAGCTAGCAAAAGACCGCGCGATACGTCCCATCGAATCTGGTACCTAATCTACCTCCTTACCCAGGCGAATAACTATTTTCAGTGATTCTCAGCCTTTCTTGTTCCTTGCTTATTGAACTCATACACCATATCGTCTCTAGGGCATATTTTTTCTGCACATTTATGGGTTCCCCTGTAATTCAAGCTCTACAAGCTTTTACCGTAGTTTTTAAAAATTTATTGGCTATTGAATTATTTTTACATTACTTGCCAATTGTTTCCATGTCAGAAGAAGACGAGGAAGACTACGATGACGGCGACAAAAGTGAAATAATGATGGCCTTCAAAAACCTTGGTTCCCGACTGGAAGTCATACAAACGTGCAATGAAATAATCAACAAACATGGAACTGCTTTACAACGTACACTTTCGGAGCTCGAGGGTATTGACTCCGTTCAAGATGCTTCAACTAAAATTAAAGCTATTAACGAGAGAGCTACCTTATTCCGCATCACCTCAAATGCAATGATTAATGTGAGTCTTACAACTATAAGAATGTTTTATCATGTTGGATTTCTCTACCTTGGACCTCGGTCCAAGTTGTTGACGGATCTTCAGATGTGTTTATAAACTTTTTTATTTTGTTTTCTATTTTGCTAATGCTGAGGCCAGCATCATTCAAAATTTAAGCAACATGCTATCAAATATAACACAGAATCACTCATATTATCAGGCTTCAGGATGGATTTATTCCCCCGTCCTATGTGAGCGGAAACCGGGCGGGTTCAACTTTTTCGAGGGGCGGGCGATTTCTCGATCAAATCCACAGCATGCGCACGCTCTAATGCTAATTGCTGACACCGTGTTCTACATACACGCTGCTCGAAATCAAACCAGTTTGAATTTTTCTCGCTACTATCGCACGTTTGTTTACGTTGTTTTCAGTTGTGCGGTTATTCTGCAAGGTTAATCGCAATTTGAAGGAATGAACAAATTAATCATATGAAGTGGCTAATACCTCAACTATAAAATGAAATGCCCAATCAAATTATTACATTTTTCCTGAAAAATAGTCTACTGCACTATAAATATATAATACGTACTGTCATACTCAAGTTTTTTCTTTAACTCTATTCATCTTAGGGGGTAATACGTTGAATTCAAATCGAATACTTTCTTCTAATAATTGAACGTAGATACCTCCATTCTTGTATGGAGTCGGAGTAGGTCATTTCTTTCGCAGCTTAGGGTAGGGGTGATACAATTCCATAAATTCACTGCTAAAAAAAAGTCATGACACGGTTGTTGCGTCAACCATCCACGGGCGATGTAATTCTGCAGAGGTGGGCTGCTGGAGGCTAACAGAAATTGATGTACAGGACACAATTCAAAATATGAAAAAGAAAACAAGTGCTACTCATCCCTAGGGACGAGCCGGGAAATTTCCCGCACTTAGGACATGTGTGGCGTTTCCCGCTTGCTTGCTATAATCGACTGGTTCCCGCTCACGTAGGCTGCAGCGTTAGCGTCTGTGTTGCCCACTTGGTGAATTCCCCTAAAAATACCAGGCAAATTGATGGGTTAATATTTATTGAGTAAGTAAAATTTTCCTTTTAGTAGGTATTCAAGGATGTCGCTCAATTTTTTAATGATTACGTCTCAAATCCAAAGATCAAGACGAATTAAGAACCCTATCAGTTTTGAAGTTCCGTCAATCTTGGGCAGCCCAATTAAATAGCATAACAAATTTTCTCCATCAGGGTTTTTTAAGACCATATAATTATCGAATTGCCAACGACGTCATTTTTTCAGGCATGTACCGAGTACTTGAATTTATCCCAAGTCCAGAGCAAAAAATGGCAGAAGATGCTTCAACATGAGAGGAGCCAAAAGTATCGATTAGAAGAGATGGTCGAAACTCTAGCCAGACAGCACTCAGTCTTGGAGCAAGCAGCAAAAGATCATAGACATCCAAAAAGTCAGAATGCTGGTAAATAGAAAAAGACATATAACAATTTTACCAAGATGCCATATATGTGTCTTTCTGACCCCTATACCTTAATCAGTAATTCGTCACTCTCGATTGTGTTACACAGCCAGTTCGCCTTCGGATGATGATGAAGAAAGTACCGAGTTTTTTGAGTGTGAAGAAAGTGGCCATAGTTCTGATTCATCCAATCTTGTCATAAAAATCCCCAACCAGCGTAAATCGTCTGCTTTGAATGTTCCTATGAAGGTGAGCATTATTATAATTTGTTGTTGTCAGAAAAGGAAGACTTTTGTGGGCATATGCGGTACAACAAGCCCTAAAAACCACTAAAAACAAGTTTCATCGAAATATTCAACAAAGAGCCCTCATAGGTTCATAGCGCAGTTGCTATGATGGGCAGTTCTAGGTTTTGGCGCAGTTGCAATGTTTTCACATGTTACCAATATGTGATATTAGACCTGCCAAGAAAAAATATTTTGTTGCATTCAGATTAATACAGGCAAGAAAACTTGATCGTTGATGTTGTTGCCCCTATATTTTAATACCTGAGCTATGTAAATTTGGTTACAGGTTTCAACGGAATCTCATTCAGAATCAAGTAGTGACGTGGAGGACAATGTATGTGAGACTGAAGTTGTCGTCATATCTGAGCCCAGTAAAGGAAACAATGCAGTTGTTGGAGTACGAAACTGACACATTTATTCATTTTCGTCATGACCAAGAGCTTCCCAGCTTTGTTTTAAAGTGTTATTCGCCATTAACTTATGAGCACAGATATGTGCAAATGTCCACTTTTAACTGATAATTTTGTAAACATCCTTTTACAGGCTTTGCGAGCTGCAGAAAAAGTGGATTCCTCCTTACAAATGACTGGTAACATTCTTAACAAGAGAGTGAGACGCACAAGGGTGCCGAACAAACCATACTACCCCTTAAACCTGTGGAGCATAATGAAGAATTGCATTGGCAAAGAGCTCTCAAAGATCCCTATGCCTGTGGGTATTGTTTCTAGGATTATCCTGAGTATTTCCCTTGTTACATGAATATAATCAAAATCTTTCTCGAATCAAAATTCAAGCAATATTTGAGTTTTACACAAAAGTGTCACGGAAGTCTATTTTTTGTAACTTGTAAGATTGGTTTACCACGCATGGTTCTGCAGTTGTGCAGAAAGTAATTTGCCTTGCCCCTAACCCCATCAGACTTACTAGTAGAGCCTGATGCTGTAATTTGATGGTAAAGGAAGCCTGTCTAGTCTGGTGTGACTGCTGGTATACGCCCATGCGCTGGATTTTCCCCCCTTTGACATTTTACTGTAATTATTAGGGATTTTACTTCAAAGAACGCACTTTGTCCAAGGCTGAAAAGGAAATCATTCATCATCATTTATGTGTTTGTACCAAAAAATGGTATCACATGTCCCCATAACACTTTTTGGAACCATCAACCATACAGCGGAAAATTGGCTTTTTCATTAAATTGCAAGACTCATGACTTGCATTCTTACCCCATGAACACAAGGTCGACAGTGACCGTTTTCTCAAAATTAAGAACAGGGTACTTGTTGCGAAAATATTCACGTAGATTCCTGAAGTGACTTATAAAATAGTGATGACAGCGTAAATGATGGATGAGCATTTTTCAGGTGAATTTTTCCGAGCCATTGTCGATGCTCCAAAGGCTAACTGAAGACTATGAATACGCTCACATCCTTGATGCAGCAGCTGAGCTCGCTGACCCAGGTGAACAGTTGGCATACGTTGCAGGCTTCACAGTCTCGAGTTATTCAACCACAGCCAACAGAACTGGCAAACCATTCAATCCTTTGTTGGGAGAGACTTACGAAACTGATCGAACAGATGATCTAGGCTGGAGAGCCATTTCCGAACAAGTGAGCTCCCATATGTATATTTATGTTGCAAACAGCAAAATTGAACTTCATTTTTAAAAAAATCACCGTTGTTAATTTTTAGGTGTCCCATCACCCTCCCATGGTTGCGCAGCATTGTGAAGGCAAACATTGGAAATGCTTCCAAGAGTTCACAATGGCCTCAAAATTCAGGGGGAAATACTTGCAAGTCGTTCCTCTGGGATCGTCCCATTTGACCTTTGATAATGGTGAGTCACAGTTTCCATCTTTTGGCTGAGGTCTTAGTGGTTTCGCCAATTTGTTTTTTCAAATTCAATAGTTTTTCAGCTTTTTGTGTTGTATTCCATATCAACACAATTGGCCTGTAACATTTTTTTAAACTTAATTAATAGCCACTTTGCTCAATCGTTATCCAACATTTAAATATATTTTGACTATCGTGCTGTGTGCCCGCAGGAAACCATTATACTTGGCGAAAAGTCACAACGACAATCCACAACATTATTGTGGGAAAGCTGTGGGTAGATCAGCATGGTGAAATGGATATCACATGCCCAACCAATGGGTACAAGTGCCATCTAAGTTATATCCCTTACAGTTATTTCAACCGTGATGACCAGAGAAAGGTGAATAAGGATTTTGTTGGGTATAACCTACAAAGAAACGATTGTTTTGATACAATGTGCTCAAAATGATATATTTTTCAGGTTAAAGGCTTTGTGTCCAATGAAAAAGGAGATGTTTTGTGGATAGTCAATGGAACATGGGACGCTAAAATTGAAATTGCCCCTGTTACAAGTGTTGAAGGGTCGCCAGAGAATCCTATTTACAAGACTGGGCCATTCCGTGTCATTTGGCAACGAATGTTGCCTCCGTAAGTCTCTTTAAATGTTTTATTCCTTGAATACGAAATCTCCCAGGTAATTTTATTTATGATCCATCAATTTTTTTCTATTCTTCCTTCTTCGTGTTTCAGCCCTGATTCTGACAAATTTTACAATTTTACGCTCCTGGCATGTCAACTGAACGAGAAAGAGGATGGAGTTGCTCCCACTGACTCGCGCAACCGGCCAGACCAGAGACTCATGGAAGAAGGACAATGGGACGAAGCTAACACAGCCAAAATTGCTTTGGAAGAAAAGCAAAGGTGCACGAGGAAACAAAGAGAGGCAGAGGCTGAAGAAGCTGCTTTACGAGGTTAGTAACTTAGGGAATCTAAGCCAATACCTGGAGATGATGGATCACAATCTGCAGCAGGGTGAATTACAACTTCACATCATCTGAGTAACAGATGCAACATATCCATGACCACTCACAACTACTACTCTAGTGCCTCAGAATACTTCCTTCAGTTTCAACAAACTTAGGTTGATTAAGGCATCCATTGAAGAGGCCATGTGTAATTGGAAATCTTACAGTCAGAACTCATGTTATAAAAAAAAAAGGAAATGATTCCATACATGTCAGTACTGCTTACATGTCAAGCAAGAACATCCGGAAAAAACTTATCATTCACTATGCTATTCTCACTTGTCTACATCCAATGTCTTACCACAATCCTTTTGTCTTTTCAGGCAAGCCCTTTGAAAGTTACTCGCCCATTTGGTTCAAGAAGAATAAGGAACCTCACACTGGCAACGTTTTGCATCTATTTGGAAATGAATATTGGGCTTGTAAGGAGAAACAAGATTGGTCCAAGTGTCCTAACATATTTTGATTGTACTTAATCCATAGTTAATCAGTTGAGAGGTGGTATGATGGGTACTATTTTCGGCCTTTAACAAGATTTTATTTCAATAATTAGGTACGTAAATTCATGAAAAGTTTAATATTAATGTTGTACTTTGTAACAGATTAGTGTTTGCAAAAGGTGGTTCTAAAATCAGGAATGTTACAAGGGCATCACATTTTTTTACATTTCCAATGTATCTATGCTGTTGTGGGTTACCCAATTAAAAATATTTCACTTTGGCTTGTTATGTATATTTTATATATTATGTACATAAACCTTGTATTTTGTTAATATCCATTACAACTACTGTTGAAAGTGCTTTATATCAAGTATTATATTGTGTTTAAATACAAATAGTATTTAACATGTTCTTGGTCATCTTTTCTTGACTTTCTAGACCTCTTCTGGGAGCATTGTGATTGTGCTGAATCAAGAATTGTTGAAACAGGTCTTTACTAGCTAGAAGAAGGTAGCTAACATTTTGTTTATCATCATTATTCAGTACATCTGACCTGCTGCTGAATAGCTATTGAATTTGACAAAAATACTTTATTAAAATGGCTGCTCATGACTTTTTTGTTGGTGGGAAATTACTGTAATGCATAACTGGGTAGCATTGGTGCTTTTGGTTGGTTATTCCTTGAATAATCAACCTATGTTTTCATGCAAAATGTCAATCCCTCCGATTCGGCCCAAAATATTATTTTGGGGCGTTTCAGGGTGTCTAGATCAATATAAGCAAATGTTCGTCAGTCATAGGCCGTCCACGCCGATTTTGGTAGTGACTAACTTTGCAAAATCTGAAATTCGCGTCAAGGACCCGTTTCCAGCTCTAGTTCTCGAAATTTTTAGCCCGATTGGACCGAATTGGGCGGTATCATTTTCAGCTAAATTTAGGACGCTGAATCCGATGAGACGGGTCGCGGAACGATAGGCGCCCATTGGAAGAGGATTCGGGTCAAATGGGTATCTATCTATCTATTTTGAATGAGGGTTATTGAGATTTCGGTACCTAGGCTTGTGTAGAGACTTATTCTCCAAGCGGAATAACCAACCCCTGTAAAGGAATCTGCAGCTTTTTTTCTTTTGTGTAGGTAGGGATAAGTCGTTAGGAGCGCTATTTGCACCCATCTCGTCGGGGTCCGAGAAAATAAAGACAAGGCCTCACCCAATCTGTAGCTCATCACAGCTTGGTAATCGAGGGTATTCCGAAAAGGAGTAAATTAGAGCTGAAAACTCTCTGAGGATGATACATGTGCTCTCTACTAGGTCCTTAAAACGGCAAGACATAAAAATCAAGAAGTTCGCCCCAGATTTTAATTTCTGACCTGTTGTCTTGCCACTTGCGTATATAGACTTCGGTGTTATGGCTACGCTTTATTTACGACTTACTTATTGGTAATTAAGTAGTTTCCTTAGCGAGCATCCATAGACCATCATAGTACATTTGGTAGGGCATCCTCAAGTATTGGACGAACTTACCTCTATTGTCCAGCAAACCCGCCTATAATGAACAACATTTTCATTTTCAAATCTAATGGTGTTGTCCCATCTCGACCACAGATCAGCCCCACTCACCTAAGCCTCCCAACCGAACGTCTAACGTCAGCGAGCGACAGCAAACTTCCAAAACCGAACAGCCACGAATTATCGAAGGAGGGAAACCGATGACCGACTTCGCGCGGCTTGAGGAAAGGGAGTAGCAGCAGGAACGGGACTCTCCAACTGAAACTCACGCTTGCTAGAGCTCACCTGGGATCAGGGAAGCCCAAACCACAGGACTTCGACGTAGCCGAATATTATATTTCTTATATTAAATATAGGTTGGTTAGATAGCGAACGTTTTGGTGTGCGACAGCTAGTGAGAACTCAGAAAGCAAACACCCTTACAATTGCCTACATTCTGGTGGGCGTCCAAAGTTCAGAGGAAAATAATACCCCACACGCCGAAAATCCGTCTTTCAAACTTAATTTTGCGACCAGGATTATTTAACACAACTACTTAACTGCCCAGTCAATTGACAATATAACACAAATTCCCCATTCACGATACTGGTGCGCAAGAACGTGGCAGGGTTAAAGTACGGCACGAATAGGAATTCAAAAAGGGCATGTAGTGAATGATGAATTAACGTATCATCCAATAAGGACAATTTTTTAGGATGAGGATGCTTGAGCAAACAACCAGTAGAAATAGGAAAAGTTTTTAATTTTGATAGTACTTGAGTAACAGCAAGAAAGTATAAAACTAACTCATTTGCTTGTAATGCGAAAATACTTGGTTGAGTAAGCAATAGTGATGAAATAATGGCTGAATAATATCAATTAGTAAGATGTATGAGTCCAAACCTAGACCTTTAAGAAGCTCATCATCGCAAAATTAGAAATATCGCGAAATTTTATAAGAAGAAAAAATAAAATTAGTGTGCGGATATTAAAATGCAGGGTTCGAGTTTATTGTTTCAAAGACGACAATCCAGCGCGCATCACTTCATCAACGAGCAGCAGATTACTGGCAATGATGAGGCTGGAAGAAAAACAAAATCGTCAATTTGAGTTGAACCTGGGTCAGGTACAGACATGGTTATTCGGAATTATATTTTATGTTAAGGCTCCTGGCTCAATAAAACCAGCTGCTACAACTATTCGTTGCTAGAAAGTAATAGAACGATGATGGTTTTTTTTTTTAATTTATTTTTTGTCCTTTGGTGATTGAAGGGCATGGAGCAGTTGCTGCCTCTAGGGTCTATTGTGCCCAGGCTTACAGAAGGAACGTCAGAGGGGCCCTGAAAACCCTTGCCGACGACCTCCCTCTTTGGCGAGAGGACGCCTGTAGGAGCTGTTCAGCGCCCATCAGACATACCCTCGCCCAAAGGTGAGAGATATTCAATTTCGCAAGCCGCTACCGAAGCCTATTAAGACGCTTAAGGCCGCTATTAAGCCCCCCGACAACCGTATTTGGATACTTACTGCCAATACTGAGTTGGCCTCACAATGTCGAGTAAACCCGGGGGGAGGGGGGGGGGAGTGTTGCTGGATTTGAACCAGCAGCCTCAAAACCTTGACCAGAGAAGTCTTGAGCCCCAGAGCTTTAACGACCTCGGCCACCCAGGCCCCCTGATAGTAAATTAAATAACAGTATCTACCTGGACGAAAGGCATTGTCTCTTGACGCAGTAGTTATCGATGATATCCATCTCTACAGTGTTCACTGGGCGGCCAGTATTGATATCAAATCCAATAACAGGACTGTTGCTGAGTTTTGATTCTGTCTCCAGCTGCGTAATAGACTCTTGAGGGTCATGGCCACCATTGATAGCTAAAACAAGATATTTCATTATGTAGAATCGGTAGATGCAATATTAATTCGAAGGTGCTAAACAAAACTCACCTAATACTTTGGGTATGACAAGGAGAGCATCGGCAAAAGCCTTGACTCCAACGCGGTAACGCCCCTTGACACCCATCTGATTAACTGATTCCGGGCTCTCCAAATACTGCAGTAGGTGATGGTAGAGAGCCAATTCAGTTGCTCCAGCACCTGGAAGCACTCCACCTAGGGAAAAAACGATAGGAGGTAATAATTAGGATTGCCGACAAGGGGCATAGATAGCGAGAATAAGTGGATTGAACCAGAGGTCTCCGTACCATCAGAAATCGCATTCTTCACAGAGCGAAGACCATCTCTGACTGCATCTTGAATCTGTTTGATGGCATACTGCGCAGGGCCGTTGATGAGAATCGTGACACTCTGTGGCTTAGCGCAATCAACGACGAAGGTGTATTTGTTTTCACCCTATAACAAATCAAAATACAGGGAATTTTCATTTATAACCATCAGGCATACCCTATTAAACTTGAATGAGATGAAACAAGAATGCATCATCTTACCAGCACGTGTTCATAAACAAGGCCAGCATAACCAAGAACTTCTTCAGTCATCTCGTCGAAACTGTTCATTGCAACTCCTCCGCAAGCAAGAGTGAGACGTTCCATGTTTCTCCTTTTGGCACGTCTCAAAGCCATAATACCTTCTCTAGCGAGCATATCCAGGGAAATAGGGTCAATTCCCTACACAAAGATATCATCAGGTGAAAGCAAAGTGCATTTAGAGCCATGATATCGGGTACAAAACTTAATCACACTGTGGTCTACGACCAATAAAAAAATACTGAATCAAACCATGTACCTTTTGATTGATGACAACAAAACCTTTATCCGTTCCTTCACAAACTTTCTTCTTGAGTTCAATGATTTTATTGACACGTTGCTCAATGAAATCCCTCTCAGACTTCACCATCTTCTCTCTTTGCTCAGCTGTGTTGTAGAAAAAACCTGAATTGACCTCACTGTAAAAAAAAAAAAATAAATAAATAGCGAAGGATGTGACATATGATATGCATAAGTAATTGAAAAATTGAGCCACAGTAGCAATCCAAATCCATCTGTCATCATAGCTTCATTGAGCATATTCTAGCAAAGATTACGTTGAGCGAGATTTTTTTTAACCAATTGCAAATTTTTTTCTAATCGTCCGTACTGTGTAGTAAATCAAACTCACGTCTTTTCATATTCAAGGCTGACGTTGCAGGTCAAAATGTAAGCATTCTTGATACGCTTGGGCATGTTAGGATGGCGGCTTCCATGGTCAAGAACTAGGCCATTGATTAGTTTCGACTCGCACTCCATTTTGTGCTGCATGGCCATGATTTCGACCATGTGGAGGTCAATCTCGTTTCCGGCTTGTTTTGGATTGTAAATACTGAGCACTGCATCAACACAAATCTAAACACACACATAACATTCAAAATTCAGTGGTTCATAGAATTTAATAAGAATATCTCGCCCAGTTTTAACAAAACTAGATGATGATTTGGGATGGGGCACTTGAGAAAATTATAATATTTGGAAACAAAACTATGAAACCAAAATTTTGTTGGCTCATGTGTAGGATATCAAAGAGAAAAGAGCGACATAAACCGGAAGTCAAAATCAAACTTCAACTGTAAACATATCGCACCCGTCGTGGAATACTGTCACATCGCGAAAAGGACCAGATGGGTTCAAGGTTATTACTGGAGTGAAAGATGTAACAGTATGCAGCAAATGCAGCAGGCGAATCCCCTCAACTTGAAACTGTAACTACCGCTGTCCGGCGGCCAACTACTGGACTGCGCTTGGTGCTCTATTCTACGAGCAAATTAGACGCTGCCGTCACAAACAGAAAAATGAATTTTTTGAGATGTGACAGTATTCCACGACGGGTGCGATATAACCAATAATTATTTAATTATTCTAAAGCGACTATGGCCAGACATTTAGATCCCTCTCATTCAATAGCATAGGGTAAAAAGGACATGCACTATCTAGATTCGCGAATGGTCTTGGTTAAGAGACGTAGTTAGCACCCTGTTTGAGATGGTTCAATGGGATTGTAGAGTTTTGTTATTTTTAAAGTTACCTCAGTAAGATGGTCAGCCAGCTTGGGAGCTAATTTAGTGCGGAGCGAGGTCTTGGCAACAGGAATGAGAGCTTCCCTTTCAGCCTTCACAGGAAGTTTCAGTTTTTCAAGATATTCCAAACACGAAGTTCGTGCAACCTTGAAACCTTCGGTAATCGCACGAGGATGAACTCCCTGGAAAATTTGCGTTGTTAGAGGGTGTCAATGAAAGGAAGTATCCAAGTTATGTGTTCCATACTCAATCTTACCTCCACAATGTACGTGTCGGCTTGCTTCAGTAGCTCAGCAATCACCAGAACCATAGATGTTGTGCCGTCTCCAGTCATGTCATCCATAGCAGTACAAGCCCGAGCAATCAATGAAGCAGTGGGGTGTTGGATTTGCTATTGAAACAAGGACACATTGGTTGGTTGAGGGATCCCATTTTACTAAGTAGTTATTCTCCAAATGTATATGATAGATACGAAGTATTGATTATTCATTGTAAATACTCCTAGGAGAGATGAAAGTGAAAAGAAATGAGAGCTTTCTTGCAGAAAATGAAAATAACTGCACCCAGCTGCGCATGTGATTAATAGAGAGCAGTACAGGGCTACACAAGGATACTGAAAGCGGTTCGATTACACCTATTTGCAAAAACGAACCTCCCGTCTTCTCTTACGACAGTTTTCAGAACTAAATAACACACGGAAGATAACCTTACCATGTCGTGAAGCAAAACGTTCCCATCCTTGGTGATTCTGATGTCACCTGAGCCTGACACAAGCCTGGAATTGAAGAGGACCTCGATATTAGAAAATGATTATTAGAAATTTCTTTCACCAAAACGCCTACTGATTTTTGAGAAACGGCAACACTTCATTACACGTCTGCGTCATATGGTTCAAGGAAATGGAAATAATTGTATCATTTCATTGTACTAAGAGATAACCCTTTCTTCGAATGCCCCAACAAAAGACATACGCTTAGAAAAAATTGAAATACTCAAGTGTAACGAGTATGTTTTGGTTTCCGTTTCCCAAAATCAAAGCTCTGCTATCCGGATTTACTCGGTTATCACCCCGCCAAATGCTTCATAAAACATCCTGTATCCCAAATTTTGAAGAAATAAGCACGGCCGCATACGACCTGGTTTCCACCGAGATTTGATGAAGTATCTGATAAAATGAGAGTAGGAATATTAACCGCTACAGCATTGATGAAGGAGACCGATGATATCCCTCAACAATATCCCTCACTGCCCCGACTTTTAAGCAACTCAATCCAAACAATGAACTCTCGACTGATTGATTCGTCATAACCCACTCAATCCGAAGATCTTGAGCTTAGCTCTACATTGATTTCGCTATAAGCACAATGTATCACACTGAGTACGAGTAGGTATATGTGTGGCGGCTACTGGATACTATACAGAACAACGTGTTACTCCAGTTAAGCTGATCACCTAAAAATTGAACGAGTAAAAGTACGTTTAAAAAAATTGTAGGCGAAACTCACATTTTCATCGTGCCTTTGGGACCGAGGTTGGACTTCATCACTTCTTGAAGCCCTTTGGCAGCTGAAATGTTGAGGGCGAGGGCCTGAGCCGTACGCACGTATTCGGCTTTGGGGTTGAGCAAACCGATAGCTGCCATTGCGAAAATTCCTTTGTTTTGGAACGAAAGTGCAACAAACTGAGGAGTAAATAATATCAAGGGGACGGGATATGTGAAAATGATACACCGGGTGCGGACAAAAGAAACGAGGCGTCCTGAACGTAGTGGATCAACGAGCCTCTAGCCTGAACGTGGGAGACGAATAGCGAAGGTTATCCGTGTTTGCCTGTTTCGCAATATCAAGGAATCAGGCGGGGCTCATCGTAGTACATCGGCAAGGCGCAGCTAGCGCTCTCTAGCAACGCTTTCAAAGACTGAATTTCTCAAAGCGTACAATCATGGATGAGTTTTTTGCTGATCTTCTTCAACTCACCTGGTGGTATTTTACTATAATCACATTAGATTGACAATTGTTATTCTTGGAGCAATAGATGGATTGGGTTGGCCTCAAGCCAATAAAACCCTCTTGTAAGCTCCCTACTAGCAACAAGGCACTGTAGACCCTGCAAGGTATACTTTCCTTTTTTGTATGTTTGTTGGTTATTCGTTAAATTTGTGTCAAAAAGTGTATTCTGAAAAATGAATTTTTGAGATTTGCGCCAATCTAGGTGGTTATTATTTTCCACTGAATTTTGGACGCAGTCTCCAACGTGACAGATTTTGGAATTCAAGCAGTGTCCTGATAAAAGTTTGCTCCTCTTAGAATGCATCAAGGTTTGTTTCAACAAGAAATTTTCCCTCAACCCACATCTGATATCTGATCCCCCCCCCCCCCCCTTCATGCCGTTTAATCAGCTAATAGAATCATTAGCATTAATTGTTAAGTGTGGTTGGCATCTTCACTTACCAATTATGGTAGGTTATTCCTTGAATAATCAACCTATGTATTAATGCAAAAGGTCAACGTCTCCGATTCGGCTCAAAATTTATTTCTGAGCGTTTTAAGGTGTCTAGATCAAAAATCCAAAATGTCCGTCCGCCGTACGCCGTTCGCGCCGTTTTTGGTAGTAGAAAATTTTCTGAAAATCTGAAATGTCATCGGCTTCGTTCGGGTCGTATTTTGGTTCTAACTTGTTTTCAGTCCCAAATGGTGGCGGGGTGTAAGTGAAAATTGGTATTTTGAGCGTGGTTTTTCTTGGGGAAAACGGTGGGTGCGGCGGGTCCCAGACCCATTCAAATCGATTCAGTGTCCATGATTTAGTGGAAAATGATACCCCACACGCCCAGGTACCAAAAATCTCATAAACACATATTTAAAATGAGTAATGTATACCCAATTTGACCCATAACTTCTTCTAGTGGGTGACAGTCGTCCTGGGACCCACTTCATTGGATTCAGCTTCCATGATTTAGCGGAAAATGATACCCCACACGCCCAGGTACCAAAAATCTCATAAACACATATTTAAAATGAGTAATGTATACCCAATTTGACCCATAACTTCTTCTAGTGGGTGCCGATCGTTCTGGGACCCATTTCATTGGATTCAACGTCCAAAATTTAGTGGAAAATGATACCCCACTCGCCAAGATCGCCCAAAATCTCGAAAATCCATTTTTCAAAAAACACATTTTGACCCCTACCCCGCCCAAATTTGGTCCGATCGGGCTGAAAAGTTTGGAGGACCGTTCTAGGCCGGGCACAGACCCTTGACCCAAATTTCAGATTTTTAGAAAAAATTTTACAACCAAAAACGGCGCGGACGGCGGACGGACATTGACATTTTGGTTGGTTATTCCTTGAATAATCAACCTATGTTTTCATGCAAATGGTCAACCTCTCCGATTCGGCTCAAATTTTTTTTCTGGACGTTTCATGATGTCCTGATCAAAAAAGGTCAATGTCCGTCCGCCGTACGCCGTCCGCCGTACGCCGTCCGCCGTACGCCGTCCGCCGTCCGCCGTCCACGCCGTTTTTGGTAGTAGAAAATTTTCTAAAAATCTGAAATTTGGGTCAGGGGTCTGTTCCCGGCCTAGGACGGTCCTCCAAGCTTTTCAGCCCGATCGGACCAAATTTGGGCGGAGTAGGGGTCAAAATGTGTTTTTTGAAAAATGGATTTTCGAGATTTTGGGCGATCTAGGCGAGTGGGGTATCATTTTCCACTAAATTTTGGACGCTGAATCCAATGAAATGGGTCCCAAAACGATCGGCACCCTCTGGAAGAAGTTATGGGTCAAATTGGGTATATATTACCCATTTTGAATATGTGTTTTTGAGATTTCTGGAACCTAGGCGTGTGGGGTATCATTTTCCACTAAATTTTGGACGCTGAATCCAATGAAATGGGTCCCAAGACGATCGGCACCCTCTGGAAGAAGTTATGGGTCAAATTGGGCATATATTACCCATTTTTGGTTGGTTATTCCTTGAATAATCAACCTATGTTTTCATGCAAATGGTCAACCTCTCCGATTCGGCTCAAAATTTTTTTCTGGACGTTTCATGATGTCCTGATCAAAAAAGGTCAATGTCCGTCCGCCGTACGCCGTCCGCCGTCCACGCCGTTTTTGGTAGTAGAAAATTTTCTAAAAATCTGAAATTTGGGTCAGGGGTCTGTTCCCGGCCTAGGACGGTCCTCCAAGCTTTTCAGCCCGATCGGACCAAATTTGGGCGGGGTAGGGGTCAAAATGTGTTTTTTGAAAAATGGATTTTCGAGATTTTGGGCGATCTTGGCGAGTGGGGTATCATTTTCCACTAAATTTTGGACGCTGAATCCAATGAAATGGGTCCCAAAACGATCGGCACCCTCTGGAAGAAGTTATGGGTCAAATTGGGTATATATTACCCATTTTGAATATGCGTTTTCGAGATTTCCGGTACCTGGGCGTGTGGGGTATCATTTTCCACAAAATTTTGGATCCTGAATCGATTGGAATAGGTCAGGGACCCGCCGCACCCACTGTTTCCCCATTTCCCCCATGTTGAAGAAATGAGTCTCCATGCGCCTGGTCCGAGGAATAACCAACCCCTGTGTAAGAATTTGCAGCGTTTAAATCAGTTTCCGTGCGCATGGTCCGAGGAATAACCAACCCCTGTGTAAGAATTTGCAGCGTTTTTTGGTCTAGACACCTTGAAAGGTCCAGAAAAAATTTTGAGACGAATCGGAGAGGTTAAAAATTGTATGAAAACAAAGGCTAGATTATTTAAGGAATAACCAACCAAAAGAGCAAAAATTTGATTTTAATTAATCGCATTTAAATTAATAACGCTTTAAATTAATACCGCTTTAAATTAATGAGTTTACCTACTAAGGCTAACACAGGTAACTGTGTATTAGCCCCCGACAACCGTTGGAGGATACTTATTGCCAGTTCTCAGTTGCCTCACGACGTCGAGTGTACGCCGGGGGGTGCCGGTTTGGGATTCGAACTCACGCCCCAATGTTTCTACCAGCTCCAGGGTACCGACGTCTTAGCGACCGCGGCTACCCTGGCCACCCGATAAGGATGGTTCAAGAACGAGACCATATGTTATCTCACAGCGAAGGTCATTTGCGCAACTCAGACAACTGGTGTTTGTTTTCCTATATCACCACTGCTTTTCTAGAAATCCCTGCTGGACTTTGGATTTTAGGCGATCCAGGCGTGTGTGGGTTTCCATTCTATGTTTTCATGATAATGGTCAACCTCTCCGATTCGGCTCAAAATTTTTTTCTGGAAGTTTCAAGGTGTCTAGACCAAAAAATGATAATGTCCGTCCGCCGTCCGCGTTTTTGGTAGTAGAAATTTTTCTAAAAATCTGAAATTTGGGTCAGGGATCTGTTCCCGACCTAGGATGGTCCTCCAAACTTTTCATCCTGATCGGACCAAATTTGGGCGGGGTAGAGGTCAAAATGTGTTTTTTGAAAAATGGATTTTCGAGATTTTGGGCGATTTAGGCGAGTGGGGTATCATTTTCCACTAAATTTTGGACGCTGAATCCAATGAAATGGGTCCCAGAATGGTTGGCACCCACTGGAAGAAGTTATGGGTCAAATTGGGTACCATCTACCACAAATGTGTGTTTTCGAGATTTCTGCTACTTGGGCGTGTGGGGTATCATTTTCCACTAAATTTTGGATCCTGAATCGATTGGAATGGGTCTGGGACCCCCTATTCCCACTGTTTCCCCCCTTTCCCCCATGTTGAAGAAATGAGTCTCCATGCGCCTGGTCTGAAGAATAACCAACCCGTGTTAAGAATTTGCTGCGTTTTTTGCTAGTTTACTTGGTCAACTTGTCTCGTTTACCGAAGTCACAATTATCTAGTGGATTCCGTGTTTGTAGGTTGTGTGAGTTAAAAAGAAAAAGTGCTGAAAAGTAGAGCACATCATTGAACCCCTACCAATAGGAAACAGTTTTCAGACCATTCAAAAATGTTTCTGAGAACAAACGTCATGCTACCAAACGGTACCAGTTGCGCCACTAGAACCAAGAAGAGGGATTCTCAGAGCGCTCTTACGCATGTTTTATGAACTATCATACCCGCTGAACCATATTAATGACCATTCATACTAGGGTATGAGGTCGTCGTCTTGCCCTCGCCATACATTCACAAGAGATGTATACATATATTTTTTTGAGTTGTTGAGATGACATTCGATGAGCTGCGTACAGCACAATGACGAACAGCAGCGGCACACCAAAACTTATTCCTTGTAGGATAGCAAAGCATGTACTTGCTCCAGACCTCTCAAATTTTCTGAATTTATTGTGGTCTGACTCGGATGAAGCGAATTTGATATCCTAAATCCTTGCTACATAATGTACGTCCTGGTCCAAAATTATATTCCTTAGGAAGTGAGGTTCTTAGAGGGTAAACATCTCCACAATCATTGGGTCAGATCGAGGTGTCCTTACTGTTACTAATTGTGAGAGTGATGGTTGTATAGGTACACACGGAAATCGTTATATGAACGGCGTTATGTACAAGATGTGTTTCAAGTAACGGGTGTATTGTTTTTATCGTTTTGTGATCGGAAAACATCTTCAACCCTACTTCTTCCCTTGGGTAAATCGGTCGATCAGTTCATGAAACAGTCGCTAGAGTGCACTAAGGATACCACCTCCTTATTGTTCTGTTGACGCCACTCAAAGAAGGCTACCTTTCTACCCAAGCCCTGTCGTTATCATTTATCTGATATCGAAAAGTATAAACGGCAGAGGCCGAATTGTAAATAGTATTCTGGGTATCATCGGTATATTTGTATTTTCCTATTAATTGTATCATTGATTTTTCCATCGCTTAACGTGTTGAATGTTTCCGGGTTCGGTCCGGAACATATCGTGGCCCGAGGGTAAGTCGTTCCAGCGTCGCTTTTCTCGTCCTGAGTCTTGTTGTTCATCTCAGCTATTCTCAGTATGTTGTTCATTATTAGGATTAATACGAGTCTCCCACTCGAGGCCCCTCTATGTCAACCAAATTTTCCTATCGAGACCGACCGGCTTAGATACATAATTGTTTGTGACGTCCATATTCGAGCCAAAGAAAAATGTGCGGCTCCTATGGATCTAAGTTGAAGGTGGGGAACTATCGTCGTACTTGCGATATATCGCCTGTAGTTCCTTGGTTGACTGAATCATACACCAAAGTACCCTCATTATGAGCATTTTCTGAGGTTTTTATAAGTAAATAATGTAGATACACCAGAATGCGACAGGTGGATAATAAGGGTAGATCTTACCGCTGACGTTACAACAGGACCTTCCGACGTTATCGATGCAAGAAAAAAAAGGTTTTATTCATTTTCTTTCAGATGAAGGTTTGACAGAATTCAAACGCTGAGCCCAATGTGTTGCCTATCTCTTCAAAGGGATGGACATGCTCGTTGGAGACCACGATGACAGTAAAGGCGGTTCTTTCTGGAAGAAAAATAACAAAGCTGTTCCAGGAAGGTGAGCTGCACTATCTTATCTACCAGCCTTTCCTGTAAACCTAGAAGGAACTTGCCATAATCTAATTTTAGCAATATCTTGGCATGACATTTTTATTATAAGCTTAACGCTCTCAATAGAGTCAAACTTATTACGTTGTTGTGTCGGCGATCCAGGCGTGTGTGGGTTTTCATTATGTTTATGCAAAAGCACCTCTCCAATTCGGCTCAAAATTTTTTCTGGACGTTTCTTACATGTCTGACCAAAAAAGTCATGTCCGTCCGCCGTCCGCGCCGTTTTTGGTAGTAGAAAATTTTCAAAAATCTGAAATTTGGGTCAGGGATCTGTTCCCGTCTAGGACGGTCCTCCAAACTTCAGCCCGATCGGACCAAATTTGGGCGGGGGGTAGAGGTCAAAATGTGTTTTTTGAAAAATGGATTTTCGAGATTTTGGGCGATTAGGCGAGTGGGGTATCATTTTCCACTAAATTTTGGAGCTGAATCCAATGAATGGTCCCAGAACGATTGGCACCCACTGGAAGAAGTTATGGGTCAAATTGGGTTCACATTTTGAATACTATGGTTTTCGAGATTTCCGGTACCTGGGCGTGTGGGGTATCATTTTCCAAAATTTTGGATCTGAATCGATGGAATAGGTCTGGGACCCGCCGCACCCACTGTTTCCCCATTTCCCCCATGTTGAAGAAATGAGTCTCCATGCGCCTGGTCCGAGGAATAACCAACCCGTCTAAGAATTTGCAGCGGTTATAATAATATAATTAAATCGGTACTTACTCTGGAGCCCTCGTAGATGATAAGTGTTTTCTCAAGCGAAGGAGATCGACCTAGAATAACACGCTGTATTGCTAAATAATTTGCTGTCTCCTGATCCGAATCGTGAGCAAATTGCTGTATGTATTGCATTTCTAATGAAAATTATTGGGTACGCAAATTATTTGTTTCTTGAAAATGCATTGCTCCTTCAATAGTGAATTATTTTACAGGAGTGAATTGCCATAACTTATTTTAAACCGATTTGAGGGTAAATTGATTATGCTGATCACCGTTTTACGAGGAAAACTCAAATAAAGAATTCCGGGCGCTTGAGGGAGACAGATAGCCGAAATTTCACTTTGTTCATAAAACGTATTTGAAGGTTCATAGAGGTGATAGAGCAGTATCGGTTGAAGCAGAAAGTGATGTTGTTTTGAGTACCACACCCCAGTTGCGGTGAAAAAAAAAAAAAAAAAAAAAAAAAAAAAAAAAAAAAAAAAAAATCTGATGGCCAGCTTGTGTGTAAGTGGTTTTCACAGTGATAGTTTGGTGTGTAGCGACTAGTGTTAGTCCACTCAAAGAGACAATGCTGGTTGGTATAATCAATTTGTTTGGGAGCTGGAAGTTGAAAGGTTATGTCAGAAGGTTCTGTATTGTTCGTTTTTATTTCGCTCCATTGGTTTCTTGATCTTGATCGTGCCAATTGGTTTTTTTTTCGACTTTTGATGCTTTCTGCTTCCGAACGGGTCAACAAACGTAAAGAGAAGAGGTATAAGCGCCAATTTTCAACCATAAACTACAATAGGTATCAATCGGACAAGTTATATTAATAATATTGTTTGTGCTCTTAAAAAAAAAAAAAAAAAAAAAAAAAAAATCATGGACCCCGAATTTTCAAATATTTCTACTTAAGCACCTCTGCATCTTTCAAACGTTCATTTTCTGTGCTGAAACTCATAAAAGCGCAAATAGTAAGTAAGAACTGCTTTAACATTCTGTCTTGGTTGAAGTGAATAATGTGCGCAGGTAAATTCAGTAGAAGACTTGTAATAGTTTGGTGGGGGTGCGGTACTCGCTATTTAAGAGCCACGCTACGCTCCTGCTACTTCACGATTTTGCAGCAAGTGAAAAGGAGATTAGTTCTGGTCAAAATCAGATAATTGCGAATCACAGGAGGTTGAAGAGAAAGTTATTTGTCGATTGTTCGAGTGAGTAGAGGTCGAGAAAAAGTTTGGGTTGTGAAGGGCGTCGGGGCATTGAAATGAAGGAGAAGAGGCCCCCAGGGGCTGGCAGAGGAGCAAGAAAAATTTCAATCACAGCGTCAAGTGGAGCTTGTCAAATTGGGAACGAGGTAATCTGGTGTCGGATATTTCTTTGACAAGGGCCCACCCTCTGCCGTCAGTTCCTCTCGCCCATGTAACTCTCTTCATCCTATCTCTCAGTGGCAACACCTAGAGCGGCGAAAAACCACGACGAAGAACGACATTTGAAACGAAGTGGAACGATCCGTGTAGAAAAAAAAACCGAAGGAATCCCCCACTTTGCCGAGGGAAATCCATTCGGATCATCGATCGAGGCAGTCTGCACACATTTAGTTATGTGAAGTGTGTTCAAATGTCAGCCTTCGAGAGGTATCCCTCAAGTAACCCTTTCTGACCCAAATATTATAATCCTCCAGGAAACAACTTGTTTCCACTTGAATCTTATTATACCCACCCACAACCGGTAGGATTGGTGATTTTATTTTTAAATAATAATCACGCCATTATTTCAGAAGATATTAACATTTAATATGAGGCGAAATGGGGGGGGGGGGAAGAAGGTCTGATAGCAATCAAACTGGAAAACTAAGAATCCAATAAAAAATATGCATATGCTTTTTAAAAAACTCTCGAATTCGACTTGTATCGACGTGCAACTACAAAATTGGATACAAATACGCTGTACGACCGTTTCGGAGTTCAACAATTGGAGAAATATACGACATTTTTGGCAGTTCACATTGCTTAGTTGGACTTCCACAGTACAACAATATTACCCTGAGGCAACATAAATTCATAAAGTTGCCAGGAGTGATTAATAAAAGAATATTCGATGTCAATGTCTTCTCGCATTTTATACTGTGTATACAAAATACGAAAATTATGTGAACGGAAGTAGCATGAAATGGCATGAAATATTGAATAAAGATGGCGATGTCGATCCTGGTTCAGATGCTGTTGACTTCCAAAGTCGAGATAACTCTTATAGAACACATCGATATGAGGAAAATCGATTTTCGACCTGCCTTTTGATTGTCCAACAAGTTTGAAATTTCTCTCGAAGATTTTGGGGAGCCTGATTGTAATAGCCCTAATGTTCGAATTTTCCCAATAGTTTTCTTTAACATTTTTGGTGTCTTAATGACTTTTTTGCTACGATCATGATCTACCATGTATATTTCACCCTTCACGAAGCGTTCTGGGGTATTTCTTGCTAAGAACAGCTAGTGTAGGCATCTGAACTGTTCGTAGAGCGCTAAACTGAATCAATATAACGACCACAAGTCAAACAACCCTTGAGAATTGCTTGACTCACCCGCAATGGAGCCGGAAGTGCGGAAAAAAGAAAGAATGCGGTTTTTCCGCCATTACAAAAACGTGGAGAAATTGGAAATAAAAAGTGCTCAAGACATTCGCGAAAATTAATTTCCACGAAAAAGAAAATTTAGTGA
>CM033998.1:4430822-4546441 GCA_019603395.1 Cyrtorhinus lividipennis
TATTACCGTTGTGGCCTACAACGGTTGAAATCTGAACGTTCTAATTTGTTGGTGTTGATTCGTTCCTTTCAAATAAACAGGAATCAACTACTCGAGTTTTTCTATCTGATTTCCAAGGCAAATCATCTGTAATTTCTGAAAATCATACTTCAGCATTTTCTCTAGAAACCAAAGCTACTCGGGAAGTGATGTTACATACATCCTCTGTAACAAATTTTTCGTTTAACCACAGTCTCAGGGTCGTTTCTTGTTTACTTAAAGCCAATTGAGAATGATCCATTCTGCCTTGAATCTTGTCGGGAACTTAAACTTCTCTTCTAGAGAATGAGTGTAGCCTCATATCCTTAGGTAAAAGTAAGTGATGTACTGCTTGAAAATCACACCTGGGAGTGCTCCATATCTGTTGGGTGGTAAATATTACTTTTAACAGGTTTGTTAGTTTCGGCATTAATTTGCATTCAAATTTTTCTCATTCAAATTATCATTTTTGCAATTTCACTTTCAGGCCTAGTCCGAGAAAGGAATTGAAGACCATTTCTTATAACCCAGCTCCCTCAACCTCATTCCAAGACTTCCAACAAAGTATTAACGATGCGTGGGACCCTGGTGATGACGAATTTTGTAATATTTCCAGTAAGTACTATTCGTCTTCATAGAAAAATATCCCTAATAAAGCCCCACATACAGGTACATATGAGTAGGTAATAATAAGATTGACTGGAATCATTACACCCACTCTCGGTTTTGATGATCATTTTAACGCCTCGATTTTTCTGTTTTATTGCAGATGCCAAGATATCTAAGAAGAGTTTTCAAAATGTAGCCGATGATGTTATAAACATTCATAAGTACAAAAGTGGGGACAGCAAGTGTGGCAACCCTCCACATCAGTTCAAGGAAGTTTGTCGAATTGGAGATTGTGCGGATATAGGTAGTTGAACAACAAATGACCTCATGTTCATAAGCTCCGTTTCCCATTCACACCATTGTGATTTGCCGCTTGAAGATCGTTCCTGCAGGGACTGAGTTATTTTCGTTACTCATAAATTGTATCGTAGGCTGAGGTGTCATGGATTGCCTTGACGTAATTGGGACAAAACCAAGGGTTCGCAATCGCTCACGCTCCATATCAAGCGCATTTGATTTCCAGGCCACGCCAGTCGCCTCTGTGGTTTGGTCTAGTACTATCACTTGTCAAACTCTTGTACATCCCATAATTTATGTTAAGCTCCCTTCTGAATTAAAAGAATCATCCTATATGGACGCAAAACTAAGAATTGCCATAGCATAGCTCTCTGGCTTATTTTCTCACATTTTGGTTGGTTATTCCTTGAATAATCAACCTGTTTTCATGCAAAAGGTCAACCTCTCCGATTCGGCTTAAAATTGTTTTTTGGGCGTTTTAAGGTGTCTAGATCAAAAAACTGAAATGTCCGTCCGTCATAGGCCGTCCACGCCAATTTTGGTAGTGACTAACTTCGCAAAATCTGAAATTCGCGTCAAGGACCGCTTTCCAGCTCTAGTTCTCGAAATGTTTAGCCCGATTGGACCGAATTGGGCGGTATCATTTTCAACTAAATTTAGGACGCGCCGTTTTTGGTAGTAGAAAATTTTCTAAAATTTTGAAATTTGGGTCAGGGGTCTGTTCCTAGCCTAGGACGGCCCTCGAAACTTTTCAGACCGATCGGACCAAATTTGGGCGGGGTAAGGGTCAAAATGGGTTTTTGAAAAATGGATTTTCGAGATTTTAGGCGATCTAGGCGAGTGGGGTATCATTTTCCAATAAATATTGGACGCTGAATCTAATGAAGTGGGTCCCAGAACGATTGGCAACCACTGGAAGAAGTTATGGGTCAAATTGGGAATTTATTACCTATTTTGAATATGTGTTTTCGAGATTTCTGGTACCTAAGCGTGTGGGGTATAATTTTCAACTGAATTTTGGACGCTGAATCCAATAAAGAGGGTCCCAGAACGATTGACACCAACTGGAAGAAGTTGTGGGTCAAAATGGGTATGTATCTACCCATTTTGTATAAGTGTGTTTCAAGATCACTGGTACCTAGGCGTGTGGGGTATCATTTTCCACTAAAATTTGGACCCTGAATCGATTGGAATGGGTCCGGGATCCACCACACCCACTGTTTCCCCCCATTTTCCCCATGTTGAAGAAATGAGTTTCAATGCGCCTGGTCCGAGGAATAACCAACCTGTGTGAAAGAATTTGCAGCGTTTTTTGATTCTTTTGTCTATTTGGCACTACTCACAACAAAGAAATTGTTATGGTGAGCTTCTCGAGTTAAACCAAATTGTCACTCAGTTGATTCACTTTTTACCCCCAGGCTGATTTCACAAGTAATATGATATCTTTCGAGTTCAAGCCCCACTAGAACCGTTAGGGTAAACAACGAAACCTTTTTCTAGCCTGCCTTACAATTACTCGTACATTTTTCTTTCAGATAATCCTGTCACCAAAAACAGAATTAAAAAGTTTGAAACCATACTCAACCAGCCGGAATTGGATTTGAGCGATCTGCAAAAATCTGAGTTGGCCTGGTATTCCATTCCCGTTCAAAGCTGATGTTTGGAGAACTCTGTCGGTGAGAATGTAAACCCACTCGGAATTTCACATCTTTTTCATTTTTCCCAACCACAAGAGGCACCCATAAATAGACTCTAGTCATGCAAATTACCACCTAGCAACCTCAAAGGGTTAATCTTGCTTTATATTTTGTTGTTAATAGATTAATATCCCAATAAAAAGTGAATGGGTTTGATTGCTGAAACTTTTAAGTATAATTAATTGGAGTTGTATCCACGAGCCCCTTTTGAGTCTTGTAAATTGGTTTTAAAAACAAACATTCTAAATCTCGCCGTAAAACTGTGGGGAAAAGCCTCCAAAGGCAAGGAATTCAGACTTTTAATTTGGCACAAAGAGATTTTCAACCAATTTTTTTGTTATTTACTTCTTGCCATTCTGATTACCTATATATTTTCCAGGGATATGCCCCAACCCATGCCAAAGTGAGGGAGAAAACCCTGGAAGAGAAAAGGAAAGAATATTGGGGTTATGTGAAGGAGTACTATGAGACTGAAAATCGTGATGATTCATATCAAGGAACATACCGCCAGGTTTGTTGGAGCACTAATGTAGAAATGCAAGGGGTTGTGTGTTAATATCTCGCATTTGAAATAGCTTTCTCAATACTTCTAGATTCACATCGATATACCACGTATGAGTCCAACAATACCTCTCTTCCGTCAGAAAGTAGTTCAAAAAATGTTTGAGAGGATACTGTTTATCTGGTCTGTGAGGCATCCAGCGTCTGGTTACGTCCAAGGCATTAATGACTTGGTCACTCCATTTTTCATTGTTTTCTTATATCAAGCCATTGGTACTGGTATGTAAATCCAATTATGAATGTAATAAGTATATGGTATTATTTGGTTTCTTAAACCGACCTCTGTTCACTGTCTTCCGATAATTTGGTGTTCTATATTATAAAGATCAAAACAAGACAGGGAGGGGGGTGATGTTTCCACCACTTTCTGACCGACAAGACTTAAATTTCTTCTTTTTTCAGACTTTGACTTAGGCATGCTCGATATTGAAACTATTGAGGCCACTAAGAGAGATGAAATAGAAGCAGACTCCCACTGGTGTTTCTGTCGATTTCTGAGTGGTATACAGGACAATTACATTTTTCCTCAACTTGGGATACAAGTGAAGATCAACGATCTCAGGGACATCATCAAGAGAATTGATGGTAACGTTAGGGTCCCTAGTTCTTGGTTCATACATGCCTTCTATTTCAGTATACTTTTCATCAAACTCGGAATATTTTCTTTGTAAACAGCTCCCTTGCATAAACATCTTCACGACAACGGTGTCGAGTACCTGCAATTTTCATTCCGATGGATGAATAATCTACTGACGCGGGAACTGCCATTGAGGTGTTTGATACGGCTATGGGATACATATTTGGCTGAGCTGGACTCATTCGCATCGTTTCAGCTGTATGTCTGTGCGGCATTCCTTCTTCATTGGAAACATGATTTGTTATTAGAGAAAGATTTCCAGGTGAGTCCAGTCATAATTTTCAGATATTTTGGATAGTTCTAAAACGCCTTATTATTAACTTGAAAACGTACCCGCTGATTTCATAGACGTTGTCCTCTCCTACCTGTCCAAATGTAATTTTCTTGGGGGTTCGTGCTCTTTTCTCCACTGCCTCTGTGTGCAGTGCTGATCCTGAGGCCACCCTCAGGGTAGTTGACGCGCCTGGCACCGCTAGCTAGTTCTTTCGATCTTGATTGGAAACCTCTGTGTTTGAACATGTGATGGCATTCTCAACTCTCCCAGCAAATGTCCTGGGTGACTGCAGCAATTACCAAGCAAGCGCTTGATACCCAGTCTCTGCGGCAGTAGTTCCACATCTGTGTCCGCCAACCTCCTTATAATAAACCAATAATTCCATTGTGCCCTCTAGGGCTTGCTAGTAGGCCCCCTTAAAATAAGGTTTGACCATGATCAGCATTAAAAAAAAAAAAAAAAAAAAAAAAAAAATAATTAGTGATTCTACTTCACTCTTTTTTAAATTCAATCATGTTTTCAGGGCCTCATGCTCATGCTTCAGAACCTGCCAACGCAAGATTGGAATGACTCTGACATCAATCTCCTTGTTGCTGAAGCCTACAAACTCAAATGCGCTTTTGCAGGGGCACCCAACCATTTTCAATCAAAAAGGAGTTGACTAAAAGAGCTAAACTATTCCCATTCAAGAGGGTGAAGCAAACTACTAGAGCAGTATGCTTCACCAAATCATCGAGTATTTTCTTACTGCATTAATTCGTATCACTTGAAATTTGACATATAAATCACCAGTCAAGGAAAAAAAGACCCCGCATTTTAAACATCCTGTACTTAGGCCGTAGGTTGTACAAACTACGGACGTCTCAAGTCTTCTCATGTGAGTATTGTTTTTACTTTCTTCTGAACGTTCTTTGTTAATCATATTCATCGTGAAATAGTGCTGAGAGACAACATTGTTTGTTCGTGTTTATTGATATGCTCTCTCGTCCATGTTCCTTCCCAATGCCTCATATCAACTGCTTCAATATTTTGGTTGTTGTTTGATGGCAATTTAAAGAAATTCTCATGTTTTTGTACAATGGCATGACAGGTGTAGGAAGAATCTCAAATATCTCATAAGGTCCTGAACTAGTAATCGGAACTGATTGAGTGAACATTTTAAAGACATTTTAATCAATTTATCATGAGAGAATAAACCATGCTGTGGGTACCTACCAAGAGGTGTTGTTGAGTGGTAATTTGTTTGAGCCAATTTTATCTTTTTATCGCAGACTCAAGGTTTTTTCAATAGCAGTTCATCGCGATAAGAGATTTTAGTATATATTTCCGTAATGATAAATGTGGTCAACCTTTAGGCACTCCCTTAAATAGTTTCATTTCGACCTTGTCTGCTGACGAGAGTGGGTGTTGAGTTTTCAATGTTCGAATATCCTAAATAAATATATCATCATGTCTTGTTCTGAGTGTCTATTTGTAAGTTGTTATTCATACAGGATAGGCCTCGTAAATTTTCTAACGTTTACTTCACCAGAATGAAATTGGTGAGTATTGCTTGAAACGATGCCCGCAGTTCAGTGATGATGACAGCTACAGGTTTTGACATGAGGTAAAAATAACAGAAAATTATTGAAGCAAAACCGCTGAAATGAAAATTGATGGTTGAAGTTATTGTTGACCACCGAACGCCCTGTTCTTGTAGCAGACTGAAAACTGTCGTATTACTGCGCCATCTCAGTCCAAATAAAATTAAGCAAACATTGTAAAATGCCTCAAAACCTTTGTGTTTCCATCTATGTCAAGCGTCGATTCAGTGCCGCAAAATTTCAGTATTCTAAGGAAGGACATCTCTGCTGTGTTGCCATACAAAAAGGTACCTGATGATATGTGTTGAGCTTTAATTTAGGCTTGAGTTACACTCAAAGTTTCTTCCCCACCTTAAAAGAATCGGATGGTTGCCCGCTTAATGAGTATATTCATCACATTTCAACTTTGAGCAGGCCACATCAAACATTGACCACGCATGTGTTCATTTGCCTTTTCATACCTAGAAATATCAGAATAAATTATACGATGTATGGTCATGGGTATTGTATGATCAGAGTGTTTGTTTTCTATAAACTGAAAGTTGCTTCATCTCCATTTTTTGAAACTAGCTCTGAAGTATGGTAGTTTTAAACGTCTACACTGCAAGTCTCAACTACATGCTATTCCTTGTTTCAATAAGTTCCAGAGCATATCCAGCACAAAAAGTATAATATTTTTATCGATCCTCTTCAACAACGATTTCTAAAAGTCATCCTTTATTCACTGGTAAGTTATCAAGCCAGACAAGTTCGGTTCACATGGCCAAGATTTCAATCCACACTCTTAATACCAATTTCACAATTGACCAGTCCTTTAGCTTGGAAGTCACGTTGAGGGCTAAGATTGTTAACCATTTTTCAGTTATTGATATTGCTCAAGCTCGGATTCATAGCTGTCTTTCGGATTTATATTACCTTACCTTCTGAAAAAGTTATTTTTATCAAAGCGGGCAGTCGCTGGCCTAAAGGTTTATACCATCACGATTTGGTGCAACACATAGAGCAGATTGTGGAAGTTCCAGACTGACCCTCATATCCTCGGGATACAACTCCGTTTTTATGTACCTACCTATTTCATTTTATTGTGCAATGGAAGTAGAAAACATTCTAATTCACTTACGAAGTGTCTATATGAATAAATTGATTTACAATTTCATACTTGGTGGAAATTGCTGAAATAAAAAAAAAAAAAAAAAACAACCTTCTTGAGGTAAATACTTATTAGTGATATTGAACTCTTGTACAAACTATAACTGTTCCAAGTGGTTAAATCAAGTTATTAATAAAGTTATAATTTTCACGGATACTAATTTTCTGTATATGCTACCTACAAGTACCCAGTGTTGGTGATCCTCCAATAATTCAAGAGCATGTGTTGATTGCATTATTTTTTGAGCAAATAATAAATATTCCATATTGGCCTCCTGTTCCCAATTAAATAATATCAGCTCATTGTCCATGTCCAAGCATGTGTTAAAACATTTTGTATAGCTGATGAAAAATGTCCACACACAAGTGGGTTTGCTCATACACTAAATCTGCCAGCTGAGCTCCAGATTTGATCAGCTTATGGCTGGTCTAATCAAAATATTGTCAGACGGTTGTTCTGTTCTCACAAGGGGAAAAACGCTGCAAATTCCTTCACACGGGTTGGTTATTCCTCGGACCAGGCGCATGGAGACTCATTTCAATCAATTCAGCGTCCTAAGTTTAGTGGATAATGATACCCCACTTGCCTAGGTACCAGAAATTTTGAAAACCCACTTTCGGTGGGCGCCAATCGTCCCGGGTCTCATTGGATTAAGCGTCCCATATTTAGTAGAATATTACACCTTAATCGCCGAAAATTCATTTTTCGAAAAACGCAATATGACCCCTACCCCCTTCCCTCAAATTTGGTTCGATCGGGCTGAAAACTTTCGAGGACCAACTTGAGCCAGAAATTGGTCCGTGACCAAAATTTCAGATTTTTAGAAATTTTTCTACAACCAAAATCAGCGTGGACGGCGGACGGACATTTGCTTATTTTGATTTAGACACCTTGAGACGTCCAGAAAAAAATATTGGGCCGAATCGGAGAGACTTTTTTCATGAAAATATATGTTGATTATTCAAGTAATACCAACCAAATAACACGCATAAACTGGTACCAGGTTGGGAGGTTAGTGGGTTTGACTCACACATAACTGAGAGGAGACCGCCCCTAGTGTCTAAACAGGAGGTAGGGATGGGTTTCGAATACTTAACCAAATTGAATTCAACCGTTTCAATTTGTAACCTTCATCTTTACCATAATTATCACTTTATGTAAGTCACATATAGTCAGCCATGGTTGACTCTAGATAAGACATGAATAATGATGAAAAAACCACCACCACCAAAAGCCTTCACTTCTCTCTTTATAGCGGTTTTTGAATCTTTTTGTACTGTATCGGTTTTGCTTTGAGTTTTGATTGTTTTTCATGTTTTATTTATTTATATTTTTACTTCTTTTGCGATGCCTCCCAAAAGAAGTAGTGTAAACTCGTAATAATTTTGGTAAAAACTTCGATGTTTTTCATACGATTTTTCTTTACACATCGATGTTTAAAGTCGAAAAAACATCGAATAGTAAACATCGATGTTTTTTAATCCGATACCCACCCCTACCAGGAAGCATCACACCTGGCCTCAACAGGTTTCATCTTCCACGGGAAAGAATAACGAAGAATAAGATTTTGGGCAAAACTCATTAATGAATAAGTACGAGAGGTTGTGGTTCTCGTAACCCATCCTAGCAAGCGGCGGGTCTACCAAACTTTTCCTCTACCTGTGCCAAACAATCGCTGTAAGTTTAATCATTAACTGTGGAATTGACTCCTGGTAGAATACACCTGGAAGATGTCGGTACATCGACCGATCCAAATATTTCAAAATAAAACAGTTAGTATAATGTACTTTGAGAAGCAATATTCACCCTGAAAATGGAAAAAGGTAATGGCATGAATAAAACTGACCTATAATACTCTAGTCCTATTTATTTTCAAAATACTTGTATATACAAGTAAAACGATGAGATAATTTTGTACAGAAATGACTAAAATTTGTAGATACTCTGTAGTTCTACTGATCCTCTTATAAATGTATGATCACATTCACCCGAATCAAATGTCAGATAAACTCAAGGAGATTGTAAAAACAATTTTTGACAAAAGCAGATCACAAATATTGCTGTTGCCTTTTTTTACTGCTAACAATAGTTGATGATGGAGAGGATCCTGAAACAACAGTAGATCATAAAATGAATGTGGAATTGAATTTTAACTAAATTGGAAATTTTTTGGAAAGCTCTGGTAAATCTTAACCTACCTTTAGAAGACGAGGAGGTGGAAGGCGAGGAGTCAGGGAGTCGAGCCTGCGGTCTAGATCTTCTCATACTAAAAGCTTCCAAAGCTACTTTCATCAATTTTGTTTTACTAGCATCTGAAACCAATCATCACTGCTGGTTTAGAATGGAAGTGGTGGAAATGGTATGAACCAAATAGGAGCAGAGTAGTGAAAGAATCCAACTTTTAAAGCCCAGAAAGTTGCACAACATTGAAGTATAATTTGAATGCAGAGGATAAGAATTACCGCGCGCCATGAGACTGAAAACTGAATATAAATTTCGCAATTCTCACCTTTTTGAGGAATACTGGCTGCCACTTGGTCAATGTCTACTCCAGGAGCATTTGAAAAGTAATCACATTTCTTCGAGTCACAAGCTGTGAAGATAGAATCAAAATCATACTACAGAGAATGAATCTGACATCTCTAACGTGAGATGCAAAGAACTGCTTAACCAACTGAGAGCCATCAAAGGCGTTGGAAAATATCTTCTTGAACAATAAAATACTTATTGTTTCTTACCTTAATAATTAAGACAGAAAAAAAAAGAGCAATTTACCTTGCATAGGCACAGCATTAATTTTTCCACTATTGAACCCAGTGCTCTTTTTGAGCTTGCCATCGGCGCTTTCTCCACAGTTTCTGTCAGGAATCTGCTCGCTCAGTTGGAAAGGTGCTGGCCACAGGCGAGGTGGAGGAGGGTTGGATTTTGGAGTCTGGTTCAGGTCAGCCTCCAGAGCTGCTTTGTGCAGAGGAGAGTGGCGCTGGCCATTGTTGACCCCATAGCGCTCCTCAGTTTCTCGAGGTGAGTACGCACCGCGTTTGTCCCTCAGTGCTGCTCCATGTTCAAGGGGCCTCCGCAACGCGTCTTTGTCGCCTAAGGTATAGTGATGCAAGGCGCCAGCTTTGCCTTTAAGGTGACTTTGTGGGGTTCTAGGGAAGTCACGCAGAGGTCCAATACTCATATTGGGTTTAAAAGACTGATTGGAGATACATCCATCTTTCCCAGGGCTTGACAAAACGTTTGTCAATGCCTTGTCAACGGATTGTGACGCCTTGAATTCATCTGGGGAAGTTGAGTGTAGCCATTCAAATAAGAAAACTTTTGGTGGCCATCAATGACTGGTGGTATGCCATTAGAGTGTTGTTGATGGATGAGGTGCTTTGGGTGATGGTTAGCATGCTTCAGCTCTTCAGATTTAGATTTGGAGGCTTCAATGTTTCGAGACGTTGAGGGTGAGGAATAGCTCGAGTGGTTAACGTCATTAGCAAGGCGAGGTTGGCCACTAGGTGCAAACGTGTTGGCTCGGAGGTCGTAGTTGAAAGCTGGATAATTGGCTCTAGGCGGTAGGACGTTTTGTGACGAAACCGTACCAATGTGACTGCGTTTATTCTTGGTCCCATTCACGTTTGTACCAGCCCCCGGTCTGTCTTTAGAGTTTGAAGAATGGTCTGAGACCTCACCTCTTGATGGTATCTTGATGTCAGCTTGATAGCCAAGGGAGGGTTTAGAGCCACTGTTACTTTCATACGTGCTATACTGGTCATCTATGGCATCTTTTCCAGCTGTTTTATGCAACATATCGGGAAATCCATTCACAAAATCGTGTTGGGAAATGAAAACAGCGAGAGGCGTGACTTCGGGACCACAATTTCTGGATGGCGGACTCATGTCAGGCATCCCATTACTTCTCATGATATTACTTTTGAATCTAGAAAACTCAATTTGAGTGTTTGATCGAGACAATTTACACTTAACTGGAGAGCGACCTGCGCTTTTGACCTCGATGGTAGCCACTGGCGCACCATTTTTCTGTCGCATGTCATAAGCTGTCAAACTCCTAACAAGAGGTCTCTTGTCTTCCTGATAGGCCATATCATACTTTTGCATGTTTCGAGGTGAATCGTAAATTGGAGAAGCCTCTACGATCTCTTTGGGCAAGGAAACATCTTCATATGAAACATTGTTGTAATGTTCTCCTAATACACTCCCACTTTCGTCTATATTTGACTCTAAACTGCCCCTTGGTTTGATCTCCACAGCAACGTCAGAACTCACAGCCATTTTCTGCTTGAATGCCATATTTGTCAGCTTCAATGACTTGCTTCTCTTAATTGGCGCGGCAGAACTTGATAGGCTTCTCAAATGGGGGACTTTGAGAATCCCTTTGGACGGAATAGGGTTGCATACTTTCTTCTGGACCAACTGTTGCATTTGTTGCTGAGGGTTTTCCTTATGTGTCCTAGAAGATGATCGGGCGGAAGTTGAGGCACTAGTGGATTTCATTTCAGTGTTGTGTGTGATTGATCTTTGTTGAGCGCTCAAGTTTTCCACATCCTTGTCTTGCTTGGATGGATAACATGAATTTTTCTTCAAAGGGAGGGGCGGGGCAATGTCTTTCTCCATGGTGTTGTCTTTCTTTTCTGAAAATATATTTAAAAAGTCTTACATATTTGCTTCACCCATTAATAATGAAGCACCCTCCGCATTAAAGAATAGCTTATCTTATGAACCCTCATGAAATTGTTTTTGTAATAGGTACCTTCAAGTTTCAGATTAGACAAGTTTTCAACAGTGTCGTAATGGTTTTCCTCTTCTTTCATGATGAGTAGACCATCTGGATCCACGTTTTCATAGGGGTGAGAGTCAATCATCAGTAGCTGTTCCTTGAATAGTTCTCTGACAGCTTGGTGAACAAGAACGTATTGTTCTTTCGTCTGTACCATGGCAATACGTTGTTTCCTCATCTCCCTGATCAACGCCAATAAACTAAAGTCATCTGTCAGCTTCTGAAATATAGTAAGAGAATAGTTGGATCAATTAACTGAGCACATGTCGGAGTTGAACACAGCTCCTAGCTTGAACACAGCTTTCCTAGACCCAACTCATTCAGAGTCCACAGTCCCTTTTATTTGAAGAAAAAACGGGTGCAGCAGGCTGAGTTAGGTCATGTTGGCAGACAATTTGTGACCAAGGCTGCCAGCACCCACATAAAAATATGTCGCACGTAAAAAGTTTATACACAGTTTAAGAGCGTTAATTGTTGTGTAAAAATGTACAAGCTGTGATAGTGTGCAAAATTATCATATAACAGGAAAAAAAAAAAAAAGTGTACAACCCCAGGTTCGGAGGAGGCCCCAAACATAGTCAATCGCACAAATTGTACCAGTTCGGCCACACCCTGCTGAACAATGGACTAGGACAGGAAGTGTCTCAGACGCTTGAGTATCTCTGACCAGCCGAACCATGTCCAATAGAGGCTGGACAACACATGGAACGCCGTGATCGGGCCAGGCAACATAGTGAAGTTGACACACTGTCCGTTCTTCTGAAAAGAAACAAACAAGAGACAGTTAAAAGGCTATTCTCAGTCGATATCATAGGAAATTATGGAAACAAAAAATTACACATCAACAATTTCTAACTTAAATTACATGCTAACTTCTTGTTAACACTCACCTATCACGTTTTGAGCATTAGTGTACTTGAGCCGCATGGTTCGAACAGAGAAATCAGGACAGACAGTACTAGCTTTCAGCAACTTCACACTTATCATACCAAACTGTTTTTCTTCGCCTTCGTCGACCCAGTACTTTTCACATTTGGCTACAATTATGAAGAACAGCTCAAACGTAAAAAGCAAATAATCCTTAATATAATGGGACGAGGAGTGTCTGCACAATTTGACAAGAGTGGCAACTTGGAATGATCTGGCTCACAACAATCCCAGAAGCACGAGGAAGGGAATAGAGAAGAAGGCTAGAAGGTGCTACATAGCGCCCAACCCCAGATATGCAGAATGTGCGAGGAAGCGGGTGAAACTGCAGCCCGCATGATATTTGAGTACCAAGCACTCACATCTCGCAGGTTTAAAGCATTTGGGACATAAATCCCAATAAGGGAAGTCCCTACAAGAAGCAAAAGAGCTACCAAAAAACCCTCTTTTGGGGAAACAGGAAACAGGACCCTCCAGAGAGGCACAATCAGGCAACAGACTTTCGCGCCTTGGGGCTTTTCTAATCCCCTTCTCAGAGAGTCGAACACCATGTATCAACTGTAAGGGTAACTCTTGAAAGTGAGTGACCCAAAACTGTAATAAAATTAGAATAGAGCCGTGAGGGTCCTCCTTCCAGAAGCATTTGGAATCTGCAGGGCTGATGCTACAACGGATTTTGCCTCGCTTTGCTGTGAGCCAGTCAAGAGATGTCAATATTACGAGGCTGCCATTCATTTCATGCATATTGAGTTTGTTCTCCCCAAATATAGTCCTACCTTTCCAGCTTCCTCCTCGTTGCAGGCCATCACAATGACTTGAACTTCACATTGCACCACCATCCTCCAGAAATCATTAACGGTGCAAGGAAGGGGGCCTTGGCTGGCAATGTAAGCTGGAGACCCACTGGCACCCTTGATGTAGTTTGCGTTAATGTAGTCGCTGCCTGGGATACCAGCATATTCATTCAAAATCACGCGGCTTACGTCAACTAAAAAAAAAAAAAAAAAAAAAAAAAAAAAAAAAATGAGCATAATTCAATACAAAAGTGGATATAGTAATTTGTTTGGCTGAAATGAGATGATCTTCAGCATTTCAACGAGATCAAATACAACTTAATTTCTACTTACAGGGTAATATGTCCTTGTATCGGTTCTTTTTCCTATTAGTCTCCTTTTCTCCTTCAGCAGATGCATACTCCTTTGATGTTTTCACGGTTTCGCTGAACAATTTCAAATCCTGAAAGAAAGAGGAATGAAAGGTTTTTATTGTAATAACTGGTACACACGTGGGGCAGGGCCACCCCTAACTTTCCCGTTCAAAGTAGTTAAAATCGAAATGCACGTAGGCCGCCCCAGAGAGGCCTCCAAAATGTAAAAAATAACTAAAATCCTATCCGAAAATCTAAAATTTCACAAATATACTACTTGAGCCCACTTGTGCCTAACTCCATTTCAGCCCAATCTCCACAAACAGAATTAGGTTTGGGTGACAATAGGTTCTTGAGATTTCTGGGAAGCTTGGAGTGTGAGGCAACAATTTCCATGAAATTTTGTCAACGTTGAATCAATCAGTTGAAATAAGTCTTGTCAATGCCGTACACTAAGAAGGGGTGAAAATATATTTTTGAATAATAAACCATCGCAAACGAATCTGCAGCGATTTCCAATAACTTCCCTCTTTCATTGATTGCCAGAATATTTCATTAAGAGTGACTTTTTGATAACGATTTTCAAATTAGTCGTTACCCCAACGACCGATGTACCCATCTTTCTCATGGCAAGGCAAGTGTTGTACATTTGAGTCCAGTGAACTAGCTACTTTGAAACAAGAATAAAAGATCAAATCAAAGGAAGAATTGATTTGTCCCTTATACAGATGAAGAAAACCGCAAATGGTCCTTTGGCCGCAAGATTTTCACACGATTGTGAAAAAACGCGGCTTGAATTTTTTAACAACTTCATTGATGCCAATTTCAAACAGTAAATAATGATTCTACATCGACCATTCATGGATCTATTCCACTAACTTGAGGTCATGATTAGTTAGAGAAGAAGTTCAAAGCTGGAGAGGGTCGATTAGTGCAGTTTGAGGCTGTGTATTGCCTATTCGTTTGGATGTTGGGCTACTAAGCTGTGCTCACCGCTGACGGTTTCACTTTCCTTCTTGCGTTTAAAATAAGATTATTGTGCAGGTTATTTCTTTTTTCTTCTTACTTATTTCCAAGCTGAGGCCCCAACCCAAAAGGGGACGGCAAATGAGCTATCCCGTGTGTTCACTCGAGTGATATAAAGGGTTTCAAGCCTTAACGCAAAGAATGCCGTCCCTTTTCTCTTATAAGGAAATCAACCTTTTGAGTCGATAAGAACATGAAAGGAAGGTGAGGGGGCTTATTCAAGATAAATGGGATCGAGGATTTTTCATTATATGCTTAGAAAAGGAGCAGGGCATCCATGTTTGGAGACCTGAAGAAGTTGGGCGGAATATGAGAGTCAAGCCATGCTTGGAAAGTAACGATTTCAATGCAGGGTGAGGAATCAAAACAGTATCACAAAGCTAAGAGTAATCTGAGTAAACTTTTAGATTATTTCAAATCGGTTTTTTTTTTTTTTTTTTTTTTGAGTCGCGTACGGGTCACAAACGAAGACCTCACGAACACTAGCGTCCACAACCCCTGAGCCGACGGAAAATGAAATGAAAAAGATGAGCTCCAATTTCTGACAAGAAGTTAGTGGTCCGAGTGACTCCACCCTACTCGACAGTTATGAGGAGTACGAGGTAATTTATCGCTCGCACGCACACAATTTAATACCACTACCGAAGCTATTCTCGGCCTAGGGCCTTTCGGACGAGTTAGGAGCTCAGTATTGACCGCAACAATGGAACTCTAAATCATACACAGTGATCTAGCTCTACCCAGCAACCTTTAAGAGCGGAAAATGGCCCTAGGAAGTGAATATTACATTGCTTAATTGACAGGGCAACAAACCAACCGGGTGGCTCACAGGGTGGTTTCTGCCAGTTGATGAGGCAATCCCTGTGACCTTCCTGGCAGGAGTGCTTTCAGCGGGTTGGTGAGGTTTGTCCTCAATAAACTGATAACTATTGATGTTATATAGTGAATTGTGCTCATCCCTTAGGTTTAGATGGATCTCCAGATTTCGAGCATTTTCCATTTGCCTAGGTGCACAGTGCAATGGTCTCTTGACAGAAACAGACGGCTCGGGTGCACTATGTCAGTCCCCTCAACCACCAGAACATGATCAGAAGTGATGGGTACTGGTTCTGTTGATCTCACCTTGAGTCAAGAACTAGGTCTAATTGGAGGCGTCTCCCCCTGCAAACAGGATAATTCTTTGTGCGCGGCAGGGTTTGATTTGAGCCACCCCCAGATCCGCGGGCGTTTTTGTGAGAGCCAGAGGAGTGGAGACAAGGGACTCAGAGAAACCTGTGCTTCAAGCGCTAATTGCGCTAGCGCTTTCTGCTGCTCAAGCGAAGCGGCCATGCTAGTTTTGTTGAATAAGAGCTGTATTATGGCTTCCATCTCCCATCAACTTGCAGCCAAGCTGCAGCAGCCTGCCAACGAATGCATCCAAACCCAAGTTACTACTGATTGACCCATAGTCAAGAGTCGGGGAGGCGTCCAACTGTGGGTTCAGGAAACGCCAAAACAACCCAAGATGGAAGTAGTCAGATGGCTATGACGACAGTGGGTATTCTCGTTGGACGCTTGTTGGACCCCCGTGTAGGTAATTGATTCTGTCTGAACTTGGAATTAAACTCGTGACGTTCCTGCGCTGCTCTTTCCGGCAGCGTTGTCCCCAGTTTTGTGAGGGCAATCAATATTTTAGCCAATTTGTCCGAGCTCACAAAAGCAGAAGCGAATGTTGTGTTAAGAGTCGGGTGGGTAATAAAGGCGAATCACAAGAGCGAGTTGGTTCAGTGGAGCGGTGGGGGATTCTGCAGGGGCACATCCTTTGCATGGTGACAAATGAGTGGAAGAGAAACGAGGACGGTTTCGAGATGCTTGCTAGGTGAAGGGTAGTGGGGAGGGTTAGGGGCACGGAGTTTAGGGGTGATATAGGTGTTGAGCATGTATTGTTAACAGTTGACAATAGGGCGAGGGGTGGGGAGTTAGTCGAGGTAGTTTAGAAGGGAAAGAAGAGTATTGTTGCCCTTCGGGGTCCTCTCACTCTTTGTGATCAGTTGACTTTATGCCACCCTCATGGCTAGTGCGCTTTCCTTGCCGAATTCCTACAGCTGCGTCCTCCCATTCAAAGGTAACCGACGCTGTTCATTCAAGAATGCAATTTTGCTATAATCTAAAATCTGAAATAATCTAAAAAGGGTTTTGAAAATCCGCAGGTGCCAATTAGTAGGTACCATTACGTGTCACATTGGAATAAAAAGATCTAAATTGGTTTGTACGAAATTCTCTCTCAGAATCTATTTTTATAAATGAAAATCTGACTACATTAAAAAATTTAATATTGTCAATACTACATATAGAACTCTTTCCCGAGCTATAAAACGGTCGGTAAATGATTTATCTCATGACAATCTTGTATAATAATCTATTTAGCTGAACCTCCTCTTCTGACATAGAATTTACCTTCCACAATTGCATGGAAAAGTGTACACCTAAAGACTGTGATTCTGAACGGAAAAATGACCGCGCATCAGTGTGTGAGACGTTGCAAAAGGAATAAGGAGTAAAAGGCCGAAAATTGAGCTATTGTGACTAATATATCATATTGTGAGCCCTAATAACAGGTCCGATTTGAATAACGTGACGCATCTGGTGGCAACATACAATTAAAACGGTTGATAAGTTGGGAGAAGGCATTTAAGCTGTGTTAAATTTCAAGTAGGAATGATAATAACAACTGATTTATAGCTTAACCTAAGTAAGTAGGTTCAATAGACTTCTTTTAATTTAAAACGCTGCTAATTCTTCCACAGGGGTTGGTTACTTCTTGGGCCAGAAGCATGGAGACACATTCCAATCGATTCAGCGTTCAACATTTATTGGAAATGATACTCCACTCGCCTAGATCGCCAAAAATCTCGAAAATCCATTAACCGTAGTACACATATTGACCACTACCCCACAAATTTGGTCTGATTGAGCAGAAAAGTTAAAGCAACCTACTGGAGCCAAAAACGGGTCCCTGACCGAAATTTCAGATTTTTAGAAAATTTTTACTATCAAAGTCGGCGTAGACGGAGGACGGACATTTGCTTATTTTGATCTAGACACCTTGAAACGCCCAGATATTGACCTCCTACATGAAAACATTGGTTGATTATTCAAGGAATAACCAACCAAAATTAAATGCTTGCTTTCTGTTCCCAGATAACAAGAAAACGGATCCATCCTCTTGCCCCGTATGCGGACAAAATGTAAGGCCCGGGGATTTGGATTCGCATTTTATTCAAGAGCTAGAAAAACTGTACAAATTATCTTCAGTCAATCGATGTCGACGGACGAGCCAGTATTCCACAGCTGCTGACGAATCACTCGAAAACAGGTGGGAGGTAAGATATTGAGATCACAGGACATACCGTCGCCAAGATAACTGTTTTATTTTCTTACTTCTTTCTGGTTATCTCATGTCGCGTTGAAAGATATTTTCTCCGCAACTTACGAATGATAATAGATATCACAGGGGTTGGTTATTTCTTGGACTAGGAGCATGAGGAAAACTGTGAGTGTGAAGAGCCCCGGATTAATTTCAATCGATTCAGTGTCCAAAATTTAGTGGAAAATGATACCACACACGCCTATGTACCCAAACATCCCGAAAACTCATTTTCGAAATAGATAGATAGATACCCAACTTGACCCGCACTTAGCAGCGGGCTATTTACTTCTTCCCTTTAATTTCATCGTTATATTTCTCTCAATAAAGAGCCTCTGCAACAGGAACGTGACTGCAGGTGTCTAATTTAGCAACACGCTCACTCACTCAAATTTGGTGTTGCAGGCGTACTTGAGGATAAAATCGAACCGGCATTGTAGAATGCGAATGAAATCGAGGAAGAAAAAAACCGACGACGTCGTCTGCCCGATCTGCAACGAAAACGTCTATGGTAACATGCAACAGCTTAATAATCACGTGGAAATCTGTCTGAGAAAGGTAAATGTTTATTGTCTGCTCAAATATGTTCATCCTATGCTGATTCTGTAATTTCTATAATATTTATATAGGTTCATATTTTTTCTTACACCCAGCACGGTACTATGGATCCCGACGAAGAGGAGGAAGAAGAGACGGTGGACGTGGAAGGGGACACATACGACAACTATCAGTGGTCATCACCACCTCGAGTTACCCCTTTACGACTTACAGGTGAGTAGAAACTTTAAATGGCTAATACATTCAACGGATAAAGGTGGGATTAAATTGAATAAAGACGGGTACAAGGCAGTGTAGAAGGAACTTCTTTATTCCGAAGGTACCTACAGTTGGAACTCCAAGAACGACAGCTTGTAAGATTCAAAACCACCAACCTTCTCGACCAACAGAATATCGTGCGTTTCTTTTTTAATTTTTATTTTTCATTTCATATTCATAGCATTATTTTTGATTATTTTATATACCATTATGTAGAGCTACTGCAGAGCTCAAATCGCAGTGTGAAGTTTTGCTGGGTCATCTCTTCTTGATGTTTCCCGGCACTCAACACACCTTCAACAATAAATTTCGTCCAAAAACCACGAAACATAACCCGTCGTAGATGTAGGATTGGCACTAGATGAAGGATTAGGCACTATTATAGATATATAATGCCAATATTATCGTACAATCTATACAATTATCACGTTATTGCATATATCAATACCTGGTCATTAATATTTTTCCTGTTACCAATTTTTTTCCTTGAGATAGTTACCAACCTGAATAAAACAATGTTTCAACTGGTCCTTTTACACTATCAGATTTTTCCAACAGGCAATTTTTATTCAACCATCGACAATATCGGCCAGTTAACCAAACGTGGAAAAGTATCGGAAATATCGCACGAATAAAACATTTGACCCCTTGAAATTAAATTATTAATGACTTTCAAGTTGCATCAGATAATATTCCACAACAATTTTCGTATTAAAACGAATATCTAAACTCTGGTGGTATGAACCTATATACCTACATTCATTCACCATCTTCTTCATTTGCTTCCGGGTCTGCGCAGCAGCAGAAGCCTTAATTTCATTTGAAATGGAAAAGAAAATTTTGTACTCACGTTTTGCTTTATAGAGTCGGTTTTGCGACGGCCTGTCCGTTCACATTTCCATGCCACGGCCATAACCTCCAGAAATGTGATTTGATTGCTACAGAGTTATAAGTGATTGTGCGGGTTCAGCTCTAATGGCCCCTCAACAGGGGTAATCATTTGGTTGCAGTCTTGCACCATCTAACGTGACTGAATTGCAGAATATGCAGACTAAATGAGGTGCAACAAATATAATTTGCTACACCATTCAACTATTCTAATAGTTCTCTTATTCTGGAACCAGTTTTCTGAACTTTAAACGTGACGTAAATGCCACGGCCTTGGATACCCTTCAATCAAAATCCAACGAGTTAGTTATAAATCATATTTAAAACGTTCCTGTATGATTTCAGGAGTGGAAAACCATAGTGCCTTTCATAAGGAGGAAGGGGGTGAGCAATTGACTGATAAGGATGAAGACTCATCCCTTTACGGACCAGTCCAATACGCAGAATCAGACGTTACCAACAGTGAGCAGCTGAACCAAATGCAACCCGCCCCTCAAGAAGAGCGGTAATCCACATACACGAACGTGTCATTCCCTTATTGATAGATCTAAATTAACGATGGAAACTTGTACAATTTTTACTAAATGTCAATCAAATGTCAGTACATAACCGAGTGATACTAACAATTCTGGTTATAAGTTCGGGATGTTGCATTGCCCACTGGTTGAAATTTTCTTCACATTTTGTTTCGTTAACAATCTGGCTTTATTTTGTGATTGAGTTGTTTAATATTGTTGGTGCCTTGGTTGAAAATTTCTTCTTGCTAATCCTGAAATCTTGTATTAAATTTGAATATAAAATGTTTAATGGGAATTGCTTTTTATGTCACCCTATTGTACGCTCGTAAGAATTTATTCTGTACATATAATATAGTCCCAAATCCTGCAACAAGAAGAATGCTTCTTTGTACCATTCAGTTCAGGCATTGTACCGAGCCACCTAGATGCCTGTCACTAAATCATCCATTGATTTGAAGATCAATTTCATTTTTCAGATGCGAACTTTTTGTTTGTCAGTAAATATAACAGAATCATTACTATAATAAATCATTTGATTTTGTGTAAGTAGATCTCAAATCCTATCAGATATATTCCTTTCTGAAATCAGACATGGCGAAAAAGGAAGATCAAGGCTCTGTCAACAATAACAAGTATGAAAACAAAAAATTTATTACAAAGGATTTCAGTGAAATACAGTCAACTACCACATCCTTCTCGGTGGAACCTCAATTTTCAAAGAGGAAAGTGAATAATTATCAGAGAGAAGAAAATTGTTCATAACTTAGTGAAGATTTGTCATTGGGTGACGATACAAAACGTGAAATTACAAATGACCCTTGAAAGCTCTTACTAGGGACTTCATCGTTTGACAACAACATAGTTATATGACGACGTTTCCAATTTACTGTCCTCTTCAGGATGATGTTATTCCCAAAAACGATAAAATTAAAACATTACTGAATCAATTTTTCTTCAGATAACTAGGTGTGGTTGTTATAATCAACCTGTGGTGTCGTGGAGGGAAAGAAAAACATTGGCATGAAATTAATGGCAAGGATTCAATCTTAAATTAACATTGCCAACAAGACCCTATTTTGACACAACTTGATCTAATAATTTGGGAATAACTCTTTGGGAAATTGCTACTTTCAGAATAATACTACTTGGAGGGGGTAGTCACCACAACAGAATTCAACTAAAGTTATTTACAAACCCAAAGAAAGTCAAATTATTAATAGGGAAGTGCTTTTCATAACTTGTATGTTACATAATCATTTTAAAACAATCCACACTTTTCTTCTAAAACTGTCTAGGCACCTACTTCCAGACTTGGCCGGTTCTGTTAGCTATTCTTATTTTATACCTTAGTATGAGCAATTTCAACGCCAAACTGGACGATATTTTGACGTTTTTGACTGTAGACAGCCAGTTGAGTTAAATATGAGGATTTTGATAGTGAAATATTTGAATTTAGGAAGTCAATGACACCATTGGAGATACAATTTTAGCCTAGCAGGAAAACTACTCAATTGCACTAGGTCTTAAAGCTTTGAAGGATCGTGTAAACACACTCACTTAAATTATAAAATGTCATCAGTCAATGCATGGTTGCCTGCATTCAGAGAAGTGGCTAAGGGCTGTTGAGTGACATGATTATCAGCCCATGATTTACTCGATCAATCAGAGTTCATTAGAAGAGTAAAGCTAACTGCGCACGGGAATCTTCGATATCATAGACCCAAAGGACAGAGGGCGTCACCACCCCATCATGTTGTGTTCTGTCTGAATTCCAAAGTCTTCTATTTCAGTTCAGGCAAGTCTACTCAACCAAAAATCATTATTCTTCGGGTTTTAACTCTTTAGGAGTATTGCGAGTTCAAATAGAATAGAGTAGAATAGATAAAGTTTACCTCTATCAATACCCAGATAACGGCACACTGAACCAGCAACCACCACTATTGATGAGTGACGATCACACTGCGATGCCAAGACTTGGTTTTTCAATGTGGAAGCAAAACACTCCTTGCATTTCATTACAAACATGATCAAAAGATTGAAGTACCTCGTTATTACAATGAATCCAGAGCATATCAAAGAAATGTCTGACCTCATTGCAATATCAACACAAACAACTTGCAACAATGACATCAAGCAGCCATTTATAAAACAAGGTGGGTGTTATTTATGAATTGTCCATCAACTACAGGTCTTAGCTCAATGGTCATACTTCAAGCACAATGGTACAGGAGAAACATGTGTCGCCTTCCCTATGGACTGCTCACCCTCAATTCTCACAAACATGTTACACTAAATGGTCAGGAGCATGGATGTAGTTTCTCTTCTGCAACCTTTTTGTTAGGTTATTCCTTGAATAATCAATGGTGAATCAATTTAAATTAGTCTCCATGGAATAACCCACCCCTATGAATGAATTCGCTCCAAGGGAAACTACATTTTGATCATTGAGGCAAGGCTAAATTCGCGTAGGTGACGACACCATTGCAACAAAACCACAGTATGAAATTGATTATCAAAAATTAAATTGCACATCTGACCAGTACTAGTTTGTAGCTCATAACACAAATACCTAGGGCTCCAACAGGCCATTAACTGCCAGTGCCATCTATCCTAAATAAGAATACATTTTAAAGCAAATGGCAGGTGTGTTGGTGGTTCTTGACAGTGTCGTTTTCTCACGAACACACCAAACTTTAACAATTTTAAGCAGTATCAATGACAAGGTAATATGGCAATTAAGTGGATGGGTAGTCAAACTGTTTCACAACTTACAAACCGATCTCAGCTAATAAGCGTGATGTAATTTTAAGCAGAATTTCTAGGAAAAAGAAATAAATGAACTGTTTGTAAATGAATTCAATGACTATTTTCTCCTCAGTGAAAATACGCACAGGAGAGCATATTTTCAGTTTTTCAGAGTTTTTGTACAAAAATATCAAGTGTTTTGATCTTTCATGTTACTTCTGTATCGAAAATACTATCGTTCGTTTGCTATCTACTTTACACGAGTAATAGATTGTTATTTACATGTTTGTGATAAATAACAGGAGAAGGAAATGACGAAGTCATTCATTTTGGTTTAATGAATCAGTTCACTGGCAAAGGCAAACATGGGATGGTGAGAATATAATATAATTTATTAAGAGCTACAGGTGTGAGAAAAGGGGGATACTCACAACTTCCCTTTGAATTAAGCTTGGCTAGTTTTTTTTATAAATACCAAAAGCCATAGTGGCGACCATAAATCGACACCAGCTTCAATTTGAATGACAAAAAGGAAAAATTCATGTAAGCATTTCTTCTAGGAACCTCAATCAGCACTAAAAAACCTTCAACATGTAACTTCATTTAACTAGTTTTTTCTATTGACGAACTATTAAGTACAGTACCATTCGAATGAGTTGATCATTTCCTCCTATTTTTCAATAAACATAAGACTCAATGGCCTAAGGCCTATCACCTGGTGGATTGCTCCACGCAGAATTAATTTGTGTGTATGTTTAACATGACCTTTATATACATATTTACTTCAGAAAAATGAAACGTAGTAAACAAATCTATCACACTATAGAATTTACAACTATACTACATTCCTCAATGCAGGCGTACCAAAAAGATACATTTTTAATCAAATAAATGGTCTATCACAGACTAAAAGGACCTGCACTAAGATTTGTAAGGAAATTTACATTTGGGTTTTCAAAAAGATACGTGAAGGCAAGTATGACGACATAATTTGATTGTTGAACCCTGAAAAAACTACTAGGCAAAAACTCATGTCAAGAAGATTCAATTGGTATTCTTACCTATTCTCAGGCTGAGACATCCTAGATATTCTTCACAAAAGTATGGAGTTTATTGCCATAGTGGGTGGTGAGGGCAGATTTAGACAATCCCTCCCTTACCAGGATCAATTAAATGCCGATGGCAAATGTCTCGTTATTTAATGACTCCCTCCCCCACTTATTCAGTTGCAAATAGAGCTTCAACTAGGCTTTTCTTGAAATTGGTTCAATCATAAAGAATTCTGTTTCAAATCGGAATGATAGTATTAAAAATTTCGTATACTCCAAGCTTCAGCTGAACAAGTACTGAAAATAACTGGAGCGGCCACAAAGAACCCTAGGCGAGAATGGGTGGGGAAATGGTTCGGCAAATCAACATCAACAAAAAGTATAAAGCTGAATTAATTAAAGAAAAAATATACATCTCCATAGGCGTAGGCAGAAAATACCAGAGGAAGGAAGGTATTTTCATGGAAACACAAGTCAGGCGGGCTTGTGACCCAAAGAAAGAACCAGAGAACCTATACTGGTATAGCAAAATGACCTGAATTTATCAAAATTAATGAGACATAAAAGCAACATAAATGTACGCAAAACAAAAATAAATGTACGCTCCCAATTACCTCCTAACTAACGTGATATTCTCTCAACATATTTTGTTTTCAATTGAAGTTGGTCGTCCTGCCTGCCCCCTGATTGAACATAATTTGGTTGAATGAGTACACCCTCCTTGAGATCTGAACTTAGTAAATAAAAATGTTGCCCCGCCTCAAAACTGGCACTCGAGGTTGGTACTTAACATTCAACGTTTCTGCCAAAAGTTGAAAAAAAAAGGATTCTTCTAAGGTTAACGTTCAATGTTTCTGCCAAAAGTTAAAAAAAAAGGATTCTTCTAAGGTTAACTAAGAACACTTACTCTGTGTGGGATCAACATTGATGACCTCTTTGGGGGATACCTCGCACTTTACGTCATTTCTATTGTTGGTTTCAATCACCTCCTTCTTCAGATCATCCTTTATGTGATTAGATTTGGGGCGATCAACTTTAACTTTATCATTAGAGCGAGAGCTCTTGCTTGAAGAATGTGATTTGGAGCTGTCGTGACTTTTTTTGTGAGAACTTACGTGTGAGTTGCTCTTGTGATGATCAGATTTTCTGTCCTTGTCAGAGTCTGATGAGGCTTTTATCTTTTTCAAAGGATGACTGCTCTCAGATGACTTGTCTCGATCCCGGTGCTTGTCCTTGGAGTGTCGGTCCGAATCCTTCTTGTTATGGAATTGTCTTGAGCTTGACTTGGACTTATTATTGTTCTCAGACTCAAGCTTTACAGTGACTTGGTCGGAAGATGTTTTGCTGACCTTGCCTTCCCGAAAAACTTGAGAGCTGAGTCCAGACACAAGACGCGAGTGTTTCGTTCCTTGACTCCTCTCCTCGTCAGGATAGTACTGTTTCAGCCTCACATGCCACGCTGAAATCGACACAATCGAACTATATAAAATATATACTTGAACGAGCAGCTTCAATGACACGGAATTTCAGGTTTTGCTGCGCAGGAGCCTCACATACCCTAAGGACCCAGAAGAGGCTTAGGGACTAGTAGGTTGTCGACGTTTTACTTCATCATTGGAAAAGTATGTTTTTTGCATGGTTTGAGAACGAAATAGAGGACTCAAGGAATAATTGAGAACAGGAGAGAGATTGAGATCTTTGAATTGTTGGCCATGAGTTGAAGAACATGCCTTGAATGCTCTCTACTGTGTTCACTTGCCCTTGTATACATGCATACTTATATTTTGCTACTCTACAAGTCATGACATGCTTTCTAGAGCATGTCTCTAAGGTGTTTCAGGAATTTCCAATAACACAAGATAATTGTTGGAAGGAAAATTTGAAAAAATGTTGAAATATGAATTGATAGTCCAGGACCCAGCTTTTCCTCAGTTCCTTTTTTTTAAATATAATTATGTTAGTTAGTCTTGAATCATGATAACCATGATTAACTCACCAATGCTGGTGACTGCAGATACAGTCCGAAACTGATGAATAATATTTCTGGGGAGGAAATAAATATCATTATCACATAGGGATATTCGGGCGTAGCGTATCCCTTCTCTTCGTAACTGGTTCAATTTAGCATCTTCTATCCACTGCACACACTGAAAACGAAGGAATTCAGATAAACATGGCATTCGAGATATTAGTTATCCAAATGAGAAGTCGGACAAAAAATTGTCCAAGACTAATGAACATGACTGGTCTTACCTGAGAAATAGGTGGCTCGTGAAGGTCCAGCTGCAACTTGGCAACAAGTTCGGCGAAATCACCAGCGTGAAAAGCAACAACATCTTTGGTTATTTTGTTTAATTCCTCTTTCACTCCACCTGACACAGATTTGAGCACTCCTAAAGACAGACCAACAAAGAATGGCATTGATACAAAACAGAACAGGCAATAAATTGCACACAGAAAGAGAAAACACGAGTGTCAGACGAAATACTGGTTTCCAACTAAGGTTAGCTTTTAAAAACTGTGCATGACTATGCACACTTAATTTGAATCTGCATTCATAAAACAACTCCCAAATCCTTCTGGTGTTAGTTTTTTTTTTTTTTTTTTTTTTTTGTTGGTTGGTTGGTTCTTTTTTTTCTTCGAAATTTCAACTTTTGGGATAAAGGATTTATACTCAGGTGAACCAGTCAAACAAGGCCTACACAACCGACTTCAATAAATAATTATGACATGGAAATCTCTCGTGTAGTACATACCAACAGCTGCAGTGGTCATGCGATCAATGCCATGACCAACATGATCAGCATGAGCTCTCGTTCGATCTTCAAACATGTACTCTCTTGCTTCTGATGAACGTGGTAGATATTGGAGGTTTTTCAACTCATTTATACCAGTCCTGAAAAATAAAGTCAGTCGATCTCTATAATACTAAATTTATTTGTATTAGAAATACAATGCCTGGAAGCAATAGCAATCGTTTGGCTGTTTAAGAAAGGTATAATAAAGCTTTTTGAAGGGGATACTATGTTACGAGATATGCGATTATTTTCTCTGGAAGATACTGTAGTTCGCGAAACTGCAAACTTCTTCTAACTTGACTATTGTCTGCAGTTTTTTGGGCGTAATATCCATCATACAGTAATATTCAATCCCCCTCTCGCGCTATGAGGTTGTGTACCCAGGAAAATGTTGAGAGTGAGTGAATGAATGATCAATTCTATAACTTCTCTACAGCTAAAACCAAAGCCTAAATCACTGATGGCTGGGTTGTCTATATAAATTCAGATACTTAGATGCTACAAGAAGCTTGGTATCAACTTAATGGAATACTTAGCCAACCTTTTTCTCTTCAAGGGAGTTTTGAATTCAGCTGTAGGAACTAACTGCTCTCCAGGGCGAATCCATAATATTGGTCCATCATTGGATTCTTCTCGAGTCTTCATTTTCACCACAGATAGAGGCCCCCACGGCATTGCCTAGAAATATGACAGACAATATGGATTTCAATACACCCGAGCAAGTGGAGGTGCCCTTTTTTTCAACCTCAATACAATTGGTGAATCAAAAGAGAAAAAAAGCCACGAAAAGTGTAGAAAGCATTGATAATATCATCCTATAGTTGATCACAGGCCAGACAAAAAAAAATCTGCTTAGAAAAAAAGCAAGATATTGAGAGTTTGAGCAAAGCAATTTTATACTGCATGCAGTGAATGCAAGGGACCTTTATTATAAGGTAATGGCAAATATCTCTATAGTTCTCAAAAATAATCACTGTTTTGCAAGATGAAACAAACATGTGTGATGAATCAAATGTAGAAATTCAGTAACTTGTTCTTCAGTGACCGGTGAAAGGCATCAATACCCACACAGCACAAATATAAAGTTGAATCCAGGCAAGCCAAAAATAGTTTATGTTGGAGCAAGAAAACACAGCATATTTGTCTGGGTCTTTAAAATTGGGAAATATGAAGGTGACATCTGGGATTGCCCTTCAAGTTAATCTCGAACGTTTACATGAACGAATTAGTAGTCTTGCTTTTATGGAGTGGATTGGGTCTCAAAATTGGTGGTGGAGAAATCAGAGCTTATCTTCAGGGATGGCCATTGCATTGGGAATGCCAGCTTTGTTGACTCTCCTCTCTCCCTCTCATCTCCATCTGATACTAATTCAACTTACCATTTTTAGAAATATATTTTCTTCCAATTTATTTAGAAGGTCTGGAAAGAATCCTCCAACTTCTTCAGTGACAGTTCCTACCAGACTAATTTGGTGAAGAGGACCATAGCGCACTGTTCCATTGCTGTAATTCTTGTAGGCCTGGAACAAGAGTTCAATGTAAAACTTTTCTCAAATGTAAAATATTCGAATAAGTTGGATTTGAAGATAACTTGGGAAACAACATCATTAGTAACCCGGCACTAATGTATGGTAAAACCGCAGGCAATAATATCATTATGAAGTTAGTGCATTCACCTGTTCCTTGTAAGCAGACATAGTAGTGGTCTCAATGTCAGACCCTCGACAGAGGACTCCATTTTTCACTGTCAGATTTGGGTAAGTCTCAGCCATGTGATCCAAAAGGTCTGGCAAGTAATTTGCCGAGTTATGAACAATGCCCATAACATGATGAGCGCTGCCATGTTCGTCTTCACCAAAAACAACCTGAAAAAAAAAAAATGAATCTGTGAAGTGATAAAAAGTTCTTTTAGAGGAAAGCTTCGTTCTGTTTTGCCAAAAACATTACAGACCAAATAATATATGAGTTATCACTCTAGAAGCCTCAGAAAAGGGCAGAATTTTGAAGACTAATTAAAGAGATCCCAATACTAAAACATAGGGAGTCCCTTGGAGCCAATGTGAAAATTTAGTTGAAGCAACTTGAAACTGTACCAACAAATCATCACAGAATATAAAAGCAAATGTTATGGTAATAATCACCTCGAAGAATTCTTTAGCCAGTTCGGCTAACTCACTGGGAGAGAGATGGTTCAATTCTTCTTGGTGCATGTGAACCACTGACGCGCCGCCATTGGGGTATGTGTCAATCCTCATGAACCTCCCATATTTGAGAGGATTTTGTCCGTTCACAATCGGGACGCACCGGTTGACTGTCGTGACGAATTTGTCATTAGTTAGATTGGTGAGTTTGGGCAGGGTTCTGTCTCTTCGGCATTGTACTCCAATGTGGGCTTTCTTTATCTTTTGCCGAGCTCGGCACCGCGAACAAGACGAGTATTTCCGATCTGAAGACGAGTGTTCGTACTTTTTGGAGGAACTTTCGTGTTTTCGATCACGATCCGAGTCTCGTTTCTTTTCTGAGTCATGATGTGAACCACTCCGCTTGCTACTACTGTAGGAGCAACCGTGACGACGGCTCTGGTGCTTGGAATAGTCGTGATTCTCGTGACTCGAATCACTTTGAGTGTGACTCCTGGACGAATTTTTCACATCCTTGTGAGACGAACTGCTACTGGATTTGGGCTTCTTGGACTCACAGTTTTCTTTGACGTTGTTTTCAACGGTACAGTCAACGGTTGATCCTACGACTGAGTCGGCGCCATTATCACAAGGCACCTCAGAACTCTCAGTTTTAGTAGGACAGGTGCCGTTGACAGTCGAATGAGTGGAGCTGTCGGCAACTGGAGTGACGTTATCTTCAATTGACGCGTCAACGTAGGGCAGGTCAGGAAGAGTGCTGTCCACTGCCGTATCTTGCTTGTCTTTAATCTCGAGTTTAATATTGTTTTCAAGTTTAAGCTCCCCCATATTCTGAAAACAAAAACGAATCGTTAGTAGACTCGAGTAAGCATACATGGACTGGGAACAAATATAAGCATAAAACGTGTCTTAGCAGAAGGCCAAGATCCTTTTTGATATAGTGGTCCCTGACAGGAGTTATCAAGGAAGCGGGGAAAAAATAATAAGATACTATCCATCCAAACTTTTCCTGAATAGAGCCTTTCTCTCGATCCGCAAACAGCAAAGACCATAATGACAAAATACCCTTAAAGTAGAAAAATCACTTCTCTGTAGTCACTTGACACTACAATAATATTGAATATTTTATCCTGGACACAAATCCTTGTTCCCTCACTCCCTTAACACCTCAGGGACCAATTTATGCCAGGTAGGATTTTGGCCTTCTGCTTAGAAGTGCCTGACAAACAGGAAGAAGTATCTATCCAAGCAGCATTGTTGGCGAGATAGTACTTACATCTAGAATAATAACACAAATGGCACTAGAAATAGGATTTCCAGAGCACCTGTCAGTGCCTTTGAGACCTTTCACCTGCATTCCCTTCCCAGCTTAAGAGACAATCGATTGTATCATATCAACCGAAGCAATTTCCCCTATAATTTTGTATTTATTAAAAAATGCATTCCTTTTACCCTCCCACAATTGTTTGCTAAATTGACCCTGCATTCACCCAAACAGTTATGTGATGACTATCACCTGCATTATTACATGCTCAAAGACACAGCGAGGTGAAGTGGCAGGTCTTTGACATAAATGTTGAAAAGTATTGGCCCCACTACCAATTTCTGAGGGACGCCACAATCGATAATGCAAAGGCTGGGAGCCGGCCATTGTGTCCTACTGCCTGACTCCATGAACATTGAAACAAGAGGACTGAAATGATATTTTTGTGCTTGCTACGTAGGTTATGGGGCACACAGTCAAACGCCTTCGTCACATTGACAAACGTTGCAGAACAATGCTCTCCATCCTCAAAACTCAACGATTCAAATAGACTATTGTTGTTATTTGTACGACTATGATAATGTACCTGCACTAAAGTAACCCTGTACTGGCAGAAATCTGCAAGTCTGTTGACAGCGCATACAAACGATCTCAAAATCACTGACATTACCGACAGAGGACATCGCATTCTAGATTCAAGGCCTCTCTGATCAGCATGTGCTGTGACTAGTCAAATAAGCACTATAAACGTTTCGGGTGACGTGGTCACCACCAACTAATCTCAGAAATGTTGGAGCAGCCTTCTCTCACAGCATTCAATCATGACGGGTTACTCAAATAATGAGTCCTAGCACAATACCATGCGTACCTAGAGTATCGCACAATAAGCTGGCAGGATCGGGCCATCAGTATTGACGTGCTTGTAGTTGTAATAACAGGTGAGAGGAATGCCAAACTGCAGAAAATAGACGATACGAGGCAAAGCTCGAGTTCCAACAGTGACGCGAGTATACATGATATTGTGAGCCAGTCCGTGTAATATACAACGGTAATGAACTCGGCGCACATCTAATTTGCGCTCAGGAATGGTAAAAAATGTCAAATCGGATGAGAATCCAGTTGGGCGAAAGTCTCCTGATAACACGGGGACTGATCTATTCGCGCCTGTTCGTTGCGACCACTCCGCCAAAATACGCTCAAAATCTCTTCCAGCGAAAAAAATCTATACCAATATCTAGCGTACCATGCAATAAGAAAACTTCGCAGCACGAGGTTCTCACGGAATGATGTTAGTAAATAAAGCTTACCTTTCGCATAACCCATCACTGTATCAAAACCGTAAAATCGTGCAACAGACACAACCAACAGCACATATCAATCAGGATTCACAGAGACGCCGTTCAACGCATTTTTTCGGTCGCAATTCTCTCAGGAACATACGAATAATATAAAACGAATCAATTTTTGTACTATACTGGAACGAAGGAAGCTCCAAACGCACACCTACCATTACCGTAAATCACTTGATTACACACAACACAACTTCGCAGTTCAAGAGGTCACGCGATTAGCCGAAACTCGACACTAGCGCTGAACTGTCGTCCGCGGCCGCAATCGAACTACCTATGGTTATTAATTTTCTTCTAGCAATATTCCGTTAATTTTTTGAAAGTCTGAAAAATACAATCATCCGAAATCGTTTTATCTTTGTACGCTAATTGCTGATCTCTCAAAAGGGGGAGAAAATATGATTTTGTGGAACAGAAACCGCCTGGAGCTATACTGCACATCAAGGATGGGTATCGAATACTCGATGTTTTTCAAACATCGATGTTTTTTCCCAGACATCGAAGTTTTTTCCTTTCTCCCAACATACCTACATTATCCTCATAATTTACGTTTTAATTTGCATTTAACCGAATTGAATTCAACCGTTTCAATTTTTAACCCATAATTATCACTTTATGTAAGTCGCTTAATGTCAAGTCGCGTATAGTCAGCCATGGTTGACTCTAGATAAGACATGCATAATGATGAAGAAACCACCACCACCAAAAGCCCTCACTTCTCACTTTATAACAGTTTTTGAATCTTTTTGTACTGTATCGGTTTTGCTTTTGAGTTTTGATTGTTTTTCATGTTTTTTGATTTTTACTTCTTTCGCGATGCCTCCCAAAAGATGTAGTGTAAACTCGTAATAATTTTTGTTAAAAACTTCGATGTCTTTAAACATCGATGTTTTTCATACGATTTTTTTACACATCGATGTTTGAAGTCGAATAAACATCGAATAGTAAACATCGATGTTTTTCAATCCGATACCCATCCCTACTGCACATCCACTTAAAACAGCGATGCAACAGTCGCTAGCAAAACGATGTTGATCGAACAGAATAAACATCGATGTTTTAGATAACTAGTACACTTGCATTAATTAATAAGAGATGGGAACTAAAGAGATCATATCTCAGCTATGGAAAAATATATGTTTGGTAAAGAATGCTGAAAACATTAAACATATTAAGAAAGAAATTGTATTTTCATAAATCATCCAACTTCATAATTACAATCCTGATTGGTATACATTTTATTTTATTCTGTAAATATCTGACACTTCAAACAATACCGTCGAAAGGGTCAACCTTAAGGCCTGTTTCGCTCTTTGCACGAAATGAGTTTTTTTTTTTAATTTGCTCACAGAAATGGCAACAGATGCTACGTGCCTGATGGCAACTTGGCCAAGTTCCGGGGAAATAAGTATGAGCGGAGCGTGTTGTTCCAATATTTGAATTTCGACAGAACACCTATGTCCACCAGAATGTTTTACCCTATTAGTAAAACGGAATTATTGGGTTGGCAAGGAAAATAAAAATATACTATAGACCATAACAAAAAGCAATACATCGATGTTCCAAGAATATCGGAACGTTCAACATCGAACGTTTTTATAGTATCGAACAGTGATTAGAAATTATAAATCGATTAGATCAGATTAAAATTAGATTAGAAACTCCTATTCTGTGAACTTTTAGTTAAAATGGTGACATTTGCATAATAGTTACTCATTTCTAATCGTTCCGCACTCTGGTGTAACGCGCATGGAGCGTGGACACATTATTGAGAAATTGTAAACTTCATCATTATAACCTAGAAGAAGGTAACTTTTGTGAGCGCATTCACTATTTTCAATTTGACTACCCAGTACAAGTAAACAAACATATTTATTTGTGCTCCCTCTTTGAAATGATTAATTTGGGAGTTCCTTGGGCTTCGGTGATATGCCCGATCAATTTTTCGGAGTTTATTTGTTGTATTCGTTGAACGAGAAGTTTCTCGGTCGTATTTACATTGGTTTCACCGTAAATCCGTCTCGCCGAATCGCTCAACACAATCGAGGGACCAAATTTGGTGGAGCTAAGCGAACTAATAACCGAGGGCCATGGTTAGTTTTGCAACCTAAATTTACCGCTCTGAATTATATTACCATTCTATGACTTTAGGAGCGTATTTCATTTTGTTCCTATTTTCATCGAGGGTCAAAACAATATTCTATAATACTGTTCGCATGAAACAATGATGAAGGGCTTTAAAGTAGACAAAAATTATCCAACATAGAAACACAATCAGCAAGGAAGCTCCTCTCTTCTTCTGCGTGCAATATTTGTGGTTTCTTGGTCAGACTTGGTGTGTGTGAACACAAAGAAAGCGCGCTCAAGTCACGCCAATTCGTGTTTAATTAATTTTTTATGGTTTTACAGGGAAATGTTGTTGATCGTCTGCGGGTTCCCTAATGAAATTTCTGCCCTTAGAGTGAGCCAATTCATTCACTCTCTTGTAAATAAACGCTGTAGAAACCTATAGAATTGCTTATCATCTTATATGCGATCTTTCTTTTCTAGTTCGAGTGGGCCTGGCAGCATCCGGCCTTATCCAGACGACTGAATCAGCTGCCTAAAAGGAAACCTAAGGAAACGTTGCTCAACTATCATTTACGGCTCCTCGATGCGATGCTAAGCGCTCCCCCATGGCTTCACCTTCCTTTGAATATTCAACTTCTAAATCTTGAATTGACCAGCAATATCGAGGTTGGAACTGTTTACTTCTTCATGAATGTAAAAACTTTGCACCTAGTCGTCATTCCTAAGTGCTTCTTGTTGTTTTATAGGTTCATTTACCGAATAAACCGACTCACATGGAGATTTTACGCGGACCAGTAAATGAAGAGTCGGATGCATTGGAAAGTCTGTATGAAGTTGCAAAATGCGATATCTGTGAGTCAGAACAACTCAATATAGAGCTCACATCGTGCTACCACCATAGCTGCACTTTTTCGGCGCATTTGACCTGCCTGGCATCGAGATTCTTGGCTGGTACGGATCAGCTGTTACCCATAACAGGGGAGTGTCCGATGTGCTATCGAACGTTGACTTGGGGTAAATTAATTGAATACAGAATTCCTTTATGATCGAGTCACACAAATAGGTCAAGTGCCAATCGCCTTATTGTCCCAATTTCCTGTTAATTAATTGTGCTCGCAATCGATGTAATTATTATTATGTTACTATGTACATGATGTGATGCGTATCAAACAGCCTCTATACTGTGAAATGTCCCCACAGTAAATACTCGTTCTCCTGTGCCTCCTAAACAAGGATAAATGCAGCTCGACCATGCTATTATTTCTCCTAAATGGCAATGAGTCCACATTTGCTCTAGGTTTAATGATTGAATAACGACTTAATTTAAGAATCAGCAGGATTTGGTCTCCAGGACCATTCTTACTTCTAACTAGAAACAAAAAATGATTTGTATGTGACTTAGAGAAATCAACTAAATTTATTGTAACATGAGGCCAAAAGGTGTAACTATGTAGCGAGTCTGGCCAATGGTGTTAGCATAACAGGTGTTCCCTACCATTTTGTTTTGTTCAATACAATTATTTGTAAATATACTTTTTTTGCAATAATTTATAATCAACATCATTCTCCATTCTAGTACTCTTGTCGCATCACCAATTCTAATTCCTATAACTTTGACAATATTTTGATATCAAGCTGATTTTTTTTCGTACATGTGTATACACCATTTGATGTAGCAACCGTTCAGTCCATGAGCTTTGAACTTGTGAGTATAACTACATCGTGATAGTAGGTAACGAATTACTCAGTAATATCATCTACGAGAAGTAGGGGGAGGGAAGAAGAAAACTTGTTATGGAATGAGGTATGTATTATATGATTCTCTAACCTGCGTGGATTCAAAATACAATCATATATTCCATAAAGGCTGTATCAAAATTTCTAGGAACAAAAGAAAGGAGAAACAAATTCCAAATTTTTCCATCATGAGAAACGAAAAGGTGGTCACAGTGATATTTACATAATAAGACGCATCACAAGCTACACTACTACCAATAACTACTGTATCCGTTAATAATATTTACACATTTCACGTACGGTTTTCCTTTGACTGAGAATATAACTAAAAAACAAAGAAAAACATTCTTTAATAATTTGTATTACTATTTGATCATTCTTTTCAAGCAGAAAAGGACTAGTCTAATAGAAATAAGTTCAATAGGTATTGATCCTAATGATAAGCTAATCAACTAACCAATCAAACCTTGTTTATGATCACAACGCCACCTATTGTCGTCGTTAGATTTTCCCATCTCAGTCGAGCATTGAACTTCTGACAGACATGTCAACAGAGTCCCAGCAGGCCCCAAAAGGATATACGGAGGAGTTCAGAACAGAAGAGCCAACTTTTAGCACCTCATTGCGGAAGGTAAGGTGTCTAATAGGAAGGAGTACTTTGATAACGGTAATTGTCATTCGTGCAAATATCGTAATCAAAATGTAGTAAAAAGGGGAATGGAAGAGAACTGACATCATCGCTGCTCAGTTGAAGCAATCCTATCCTGAACCAATTCCTTCCTCTGGTCTCATCTAAGTATCATTACGCTAATTGCAGTTGAAGTAAATATAGGAAAAGGCGCCTGAGGGGCCAAGGTCGTCACTCTGAATTTGTTGGTTGAAGCTTAGAAGTTGTTGGTTCGGACACAGCACCCAACTGGCGTGAACTCGACGTTGAGGCCAACTGAGTACTGGCAGTTAGCTTACAACATTTTCGCGTGCCTGCATTTTGTAGTGGCTTGCTATCAAACGAGTGAACTCTTACAGTTGTCTGGTAAATGGCTTCCTAGCCTATCCAATATCACTAACAGGGCCCTCTACTACCTTGGGGAGGCAGGGATTTTGCGGGCGCTCTACTAGTAAGGGGAAGCGGGTAGAATACACCCTGGAGCTTGCAGAGCAACCCTGCGCTCCCATAAAAAATAAAAATAGAAGAAGAAGTGAATGAGGAAGGACGACAAACGATGGCATCGCAATTTTATCTGAAGATCTAGCACCCTGCCGTGATAAATTTTCGTTACAACGTATGAAGGAGATTGGAGGAAGTAGATTCAAACGATAAAAAATATACCACATTAGCGATAATTTAGAAACCAAGGTCCAAGGTCGTAACGTGCAGATGCACCTATAGAATCGTTTTCACACCACTAATCTATACACTGGTGTCTCCTAAACAATATATACAGTTCACAACGATGACAGTAAAATCCAGCTTGACGCAATAACATACTTGGCATCCCTTAAGAGCTAGAGTAGACTACAATTTTACAAAAATATCAGTACGCTTATATGACCGTAGGAAGAATTCAACCAGATATCATGAAATCCTGGTAGAATTGAACTGAATGCATCGATTGCGCGTTCTGCGCCAGGGACAATCCTTTTATCACGAAGGACCAATTTAAGAAAAACTAATTTGGGGGAGAGCCCAAATGACTAAACATATTGAATTCCTCGGTGCATTTGAGCAAAGCTGTGTTGAAGGGGGGGCTTGGGAGACAAAATAATGTTCTCCAAATATTACGGTTACAGGGTGGCGGGGGTTACATGTGCCCACGTTATGTTGTTTTGTTTTTTCTTGAAGTATAGGCACGACTGAACGCAAAATTTTGCAAACCTATCACACCACCACTGGTTTGTAAGCAACGCGACCCAACAAGGAGTCTTAAAATAAAACAAGTTTTCTTTTTTAATCACACACTTAGACGATATAGTTGAAAACACATGGTGATTCAGTTTCTCGAATCAACAATTTTCTATTGTAAATTTTAAATAATCATGCCTAGCATTTTTTTACAGCTGGGGGGCAGCGGAAATGTTCATGTTCCCAAAAACCATTATAAAGACATAGGTTAAATATTCAAGGAATAACCAACCAAAAAACAGGTTAATTATTCAAGAAATAACCAACCACAAATATAATAATAATTAATTATTTTTTTCGTAAGCTCGACAGACACACGCGGGTGAATAGGGCCTGCGAACAACTTTGGCCAAACTATTCTTTAAATACAGTAATTATTTGTGAGCCTGTGACCCAAACTGTCAAGAAATTTTTGCATGACATATTCTATTCATCGGAGAAGATGTCATTTAGCTTTCAATTTCAGTTTTCCCTTTCAATTTTAATTCAATATAATGTATATGGCGAAAAATGCTGCTATACAGTACTGTCCTAGGGAGGATATATTTGGACAGCCAGTTCTCTGCCATTCCACCTGACTATGCTCCTCAAGCAAACGAAGAAGGTCATACAAGGGCTTTCTCCCAGTGGAGTCCCTTCCACTTTCGCTCTCAAGGACTGAACTTCCACTCTTGACTTTTGTTAATCTATTCAAGTATTTCTATTTGCTTCCCTCCACCAAGTCATTTCACATTTCAACCTTTGAGTCAAGGAATTGACGTAAAATGGATCTAGAAGAGAGTTCTCACTCTAGACCTTCGTTCAACAACACGTCATTATTTTCGTTGAAGAGCACGTTGGAAGTCTGAAAAAGCAGCGCATTTGATATCTATCAAGGGAAACCTGGATTTGAAGGCATTACAATAAGCTAAACTCAAGCCGAGCGGTGGAATGATCAAAATTTTGCTTTCATTTTTCAGGAAATCACTGATATTGTCGTGACAAAAATTAATATTGACGTCGTGACATTTAATGATAATCGATCTGACTAGATCAGCGTTAAATATGTTTTGAAGAGTTGCTTAACTCAGTGTATCGTGAGGACAAACACGCGCAATGAAACAAAAACTAACACAATCTAAAATATTCAAACAGAGTGACATTGAATGGAAACTACAAAAATTAACAGTTAGTAACAATAGTAAGACAATTATTTGGTAACGACCCACAGGTGTAGAAATCGGGCTTGTTAACCAATCAAACTCAACAGCATCAGCCAGTTGGTTTGTTTAAACAACAATAAAAAATTCTGAAGGGTTTTGCTTCGTTTGTAAGTTGGAAGAATCAAAGTTCCAGATATGCCCTTACTTTGCACATGCAACAGCCGAACAGATTCCATAGGAATAATACATTGTTCTTCCTGGAATTCAAAGGCAAGGATTCCGAAAACAATTCGCTGCTGGTCCCAGTCAATTAAAATGTTTCTTCGCTAACTTTTTCCGATTCAGCAGCGAGAACTTCTCTCAATGATTCAACACAGCTTTTGGGGATCAACGTTCCTGAAATTCAGACCGACAGAACTGTTGAGACACAGTTGAAAGACATGTTCCTCTGACGGTTTATTAGGAATTTTCAAAAAGGAACTTTTTGAGCAAAACAAAATTTTAGGGAGTAAAAACTTTTTGGGTGGAAAGACTCAGCCAGATGCATATTACAGAGATATTTACAACAACCACTTACCAACAATTTTTGTTCCCTCTGCCGTTCTCAACCTGATCACTTGCATCTTTGTATTATGACCAGTCCGAAGGGCCAGCACGTTTTCTATTCGAGACCACACACTGAGGACTGAGCCAGAGAGGACGTTGTATGTCCTTCTTCTGAGGCCAACTTCACAGTCTAGACCTATTGTAGAGCTCTTGCAGTTACCGCGCCTGTAACACGTCAGAAGAGAAAGGAGTCAGCAACCATAATAAATTAGGATAGAATGGAAAACCGACGAACAAAAACATGCACGCATATGATGCAGAGTGGTACGAACCAATAAGCGTGGGAGCAAACAGTTTCTGACGCATCATACTGCTCCTTCCATGGTGACTCTGCATCTTCTTTGGTAACTAATTTGTACTTCTTCTCAAGTTCGCCCAGGGTTTCTTGTCTCAACTAAAATTTCCAATAGTTAAGAAATACAATCACGAACGAAAATTTGGGAATAAGTTCATTTTGTAGCATGACGGTGACGTGATTAACAGCTGATGTTTGACTGGCAGTGATCTAAAAGTTTGCTCATGATGTGTACCCAGCACATTGGAAAGAAAAATTTTGTACAGAACTCACAAAGTACAAGATGGGAAAGGCTCTACTACATATTGCTATGCGCCTGCCCAGTGGGAATAGGGCCTTCATTTTTGAGGAAGAGAGTGGTTTTGTGGAAAGGCATGCCAAGAAGCCCAGAGGGTCCCACGCTTGAGCGCAAGAGTTGCAGAGTGATTTTACCCATCCCTCGTTTAGCTTATATCAAACCCACAAATATGGGAACGATGTGCTGTGCCTTGCAACGTAAGGTAACGGTAAGGTATAGGTAGTAAAGGTAAGGTGAACAACAATGATAATGCCTCCTATAGATAAAATCTTGTGGTTTCGGAAAACAGATCACATACACACAGTTAATAGTGAAGGCCCAAGTGCCAGGCCCTCATCTAGCACTCATATTGGGCTCAGTTTGGAGAAAACAATCCAGCAACTACTCAAAAAAGAGGTTCAATTGATGATGGGGAAGAAATCGAGCGTTCATCAGCAAATAACTGGTTTAAGACCATACCTGCAATCCAGTGTTTGGTCGGTAAATGGTATACAGCTGGTCTTTTTTGCCCTCCTTAGCTGGTTTCCCGGTTGAAGTGCTGTCTAGGGCTTCAGCCAGGATAGCAGTTTGTTTCCCATTTCTCACCTGGGTCACAATAAAAATAAAAATTTAACATGAACTATGAAATTTAGAAAGTTCGCCACAAATGACAGTGATGAGGAAACAAACCTGGTGGGATAGGTAGAACCCCTCTTTGGGGCCAGTCACTAGAGCAAACCTGTCACTGGCTTCCTCAAAGCTCATTCCTCTCTCCACATGGACAATGTGTAGTTCAGTAGTTGCAGAACCAGTTGCGTGCTTTCGCAAGTATTTGTACACTCGGATTCGTTTAACGTTCTCTCCAGCCGTTCCCAGGTCTGTAAAGAATTAAAAATCAAACAGGATCCAATTATTAACAGACACATTCCATTATAAGACGTCAAATTGAAGAAAGATCAATGTAAACTCACCGAGGATTCCTAGATCAAATCGTCCAGTTTTCTTGGCCTGCGTAATGATCGCCTGGAGCGTATCAGTGAAATATTTGAACAGGCGGTTTTGAAGCTCGACAGGCATGCCTAATATTCGGTTAAGAAACTTGCTCATGTTATTATGATCTTTGTCAAGCACTAAAGTCCCAGGCATGGTATCATTGTTGACAATCAACCCAACTCCGACCAAGGCAGCAGCAACGTCTATATTGGGGGGGGAAAGAAATCTTGAGGATGGAGTTCATTTACTTCTACCACTAAAAAATGGACTAAAACAAGCCAATGGTAGTTGAATGCAGGCCACCAAAATTCGGCCCGATTCCATTGAACGCTGGTCTTGAGAGGGCCTTTTCCTCATTACTCACCCTTCATAAAGTCACCGTTATAGTCACTGGGCGGAGGCACAAGTGGGGCTTCATAGCCCATGATGGTTCTCATTGTGGCCTCTAAAGCAGAACGGCCATACTTGTTGTCTATGTTGAAACGGGACAGGTCTCGGGTTTCTGTCGCACGCCTGTCCCCATGGGTGAGGGCGCCCTAGGAAGGAAACATCAAGTGAGATTCCAGGGTGATTTCGGGTGCGGATTCCATCTTGATGGTGAAGGCCAGGTGAGGGTAGCTCAGTTGGTACAATGTGGAAAGCCTATTAATGTTATGAGGAGTATTGAAACTTACAAGGCTTTCAAGTCGTTTTGCGACGATGGACGCAAATCTCCTTTCACCAGCTAGGTCTGAGATCAAAAAGACGTATTCAGGCGCGTTAACTTGATTACTCCTGTGCGTTCGTCCTGCAAGTGGAATCATCGTTAGTTATCGGCGGAAACACCTGTTGCTGCCCCATTATGACTGTTTCGCTAATGAAATTCATCAACTCACCAAATTGTTGGATGGCTCGGTCAGCGCTCCAAGGCAATTCTAGAGTAATGTGAACGCGTCTACGTTGATTGCGAGCACGCCTGTCACTTTGTAACGAAATACCCGAGCTGGCAGCCTCAGATATGATGGCAACGTCCTTTAAGCCATCCATGAACCTTTGTTTTTCTGAAGACAGTAACCAAAACACGAGTTTATGAAACAAACACCATTTACTCGAACGCTAGTGAGAAGAGTAGGTAAAAAAATGAGCTCATACCTGTAACGTTCAGTGTGTCCAATGGCACATCTGCTTCAGATCGACTTTCATACTGGATTCCACCATCAGTTTGAACCACTCGCCCTTTCCGACCAGTCATCTGTATAAAGTATCAATTAGCCCAAGAACAAGACAAGAGGTGATCAATGATCCCAGAACAATTTCTACATAGAGTTTTTGATTCCAAAACCTTTACATCAAATCAACTCACCTCAGCTACATTTTCGGGACCACCCAGTTCGTCAATTAGTTGATCCAAAGTGTTTGGGGGTAAGGAGTCGCCGAGTCTTTCAATCTTCGCAAGCAGTTCCTCCTTCATGGAACACGCTCTTTCAATAGCTGCATGGCCAGGATATGTTGAAGCAGGGTCAGCAGAGGCGACAGGCAATTTTGCTTTCCTCTTCTTCAAAATTAGTGAATCAATTTTATCTTGAGTTGTTCGCTTCTTGGTGGGTTTCTTCTTTTTCTGTTTCTTCCGTTTGGCTACCCATGGATCTTGAAAGAGAGGCATTTTTTTCTAAAAAGTGTGTTCATTATCAAGGTTTTTACTAATGACAAATACAAAATGTAAATTTATTCTACCTTCACCATCGCTGCTCTCATCAAAAGGGTTACCATCGCTGCTGGCATCACTGGCTTCCGACTGGAAGTCAGATCCTGAATCTGACAGCGACATTTTGTATTCTGAACCTTGATCTGACACTGATCCATACTCTGAATCACTTCCAGATGTATCATGTTTAACACGTTTGACTGCTCGTGCAGCAGCTTGTCGAACTAAACAAAAAAGATACAGTTAACTATACGCAGGATGCGATGATAGTAGGGCCATAATAACTTCACGTTAATGAAGAAAGGAAGAGATTCAAATGGGCATCATAATAAACCCAGTGGTACTGTCCTGGTCCCCAACCAGTCAATCCTGACCATAGCAAGTTTCGTTTATACAACTAGCAGGCTGCCATAGCTTTAACGAATCAAGCTTGTTTATGAATTTTAAAATAACTTTAAAATTTTATTAGGTAGGGGTAGGATTGCAAGCCCCCTGTAATTTGTTGATAACTCTCTTGACAGGATCAGATTTCACAAAGCAGCAAAATCACTTGAGATTTATTTGTGATTTGTTAATCAGTGTAATAGAATTTTTTTATTGTGTTCAAATTTGCAAATGGGGTTTATATTAAGCGAGCATCTAACATTAGCCCATCTCAGACCCGTCGCTGAAATACCTGGTTTGCGTTTTCCACTGGACGTGCCAGCTTCTCCCATCGCGCTCGAAGCCAAAGAGATTCCTATGTATGAGTTCTTTTTCTTATCCAATCCGATCAGCTGGTTAATTCGATCACGGTTGGGAGCGGGGAAATGCTTCTCCACGAGCGTCTGAAGCACTCCTCTGTCAAATGCCAGATAGAATATGAGGGATCAATGGAATAATTCGCTGAAATTATTCAGCACGTCAAAAAACCTCACGTACTTGGCCGTTGACACGAAATCCGTTAGTTCGCCATCATCTTTCTCTAACTGCTCGAGTGTACGGGCTTCTCCAGTTGATTGCAAACCTACCACAACACATTTCCCACACTTTACAGCGTCCCTGAGAAAGAAGAAACAAGAGACCTTTGATTCCAGAAGAAAGTTCAATTTTTCAGGGTACTAAGTAGTGCCAGAGTAACATCCCAGATCCTTAGAAAAAAAATTCTCTTATGTTAAGCCAACCATCCATAAACGAAAAACCATCTGAGGCTTTGGACACAGTACTTTTGATTGCCATGTGAGGCCAAGGCTGCCACAAATACCTATAACTATACATTTTTGAAAATCTCATAAAATACCTACTAGGAGAAAGAATGAAAAAAGGAATAACCAACCAAAATACAAACTGAACTGACATCAGATACGACAAATAAATTAATATATACTATTGCATAAATAATAAAATAAATTATTCTATTTTGCATTCATCTTATTAAAAACCCTCTATATTGCGACGTAGGGCAGTCGCAGAAAAATTAAGGAAACGCATTACAGACATAAATGATTAGAAATAATCATAGTCTGGTATTTCCACGAAAAAAAAACAAAAAAAAAAAACACAAAGAATGTTAAATAAATTTTGGTTATTAGGCCATCATCAGTAACAGTTCTGTGTTTTTGTAGAAAGAGCAAGACTATTTCTAACCATTTCTATCGCTTCTGAAAGAGCTTTCTCAAGGGATGTATACCATAAATTGACATCTCTGTTTTGCAAGCGCGCTCCAGACTCGATTACCAAAGGGAAATACTCTCACGAGAAAAAAAGAGAAAGAGTCCTCACGAAACAAAATTTTCAAGACTGAACTCACCTTGATATCTGCACTGCGCATTTGACTTTAGCAGCTATGCACAAATATTTAAAAAACCTCTGATGAGACGACCAAAACTGGCCCCACATAGTTTTCTTCATGCGACTTTCTGCATCTATCAGTTCCGCAGCTTCTTGAAATTTCTGCATAGCCTCGACCCACTGAAATGTCCCACAATGCAAGTAATGCCCGCAGCTATGACAAAGCACAGAAAAAATTGCTTGAATACATTTTGGAAAAACTCACCAATTTGACGGAGTCATCATAAACGGCTGTAAATTCATCTGAAAGGGGAACTTCCTCAATTTTGAATGCCACTCCGTGAAAGCTGAGCTGCCTAGCAATGTACATGCCTCTCAGCTTCATGTCCATGGCAACAATCTCCATGGCTCCCACACCCCTGGAATTCAATTACCAATGATGTTAGACTGAAATGTGAGCGCTCTGCAGAGATAGGAGACCTGTCATTCATGATGCTACCATTGATGAAAACAATACAGCAACAGTTGAATGTGATGGAAGGTTCGCATCTCTGCTGTAGAAAGTTTACCTTTTCTCAACTGCTGAAATAAAATCGTTGAATTCATGAAAGGGAGTGCCTTCTCCCCAAATACCAAGTCTCGTCATGTACGCCATATTCCTAGGCTCTGAGGCGCCGGTTGCCGAAGCGTACACAACTCGAGCCTTAGGGAGCCGATTTTGGAGATCAAGTACAGTCAGACCAGTCTTGGTAGGCTTTGACGAGCCAGAGGGGCACAAGTTCTTTGCACGATGGCACTCGTCAAAGACAATCTGGCACACGGGGGCTAAGGAAATCATGCATAAAACAGTTATACACAAAACATTCATAAATTAAGCGGGGCATTGCAGGGTAAGACTAAAGTCCAACTCCCAGTTTTCTAAAATGCGGTTTTGAGGCCCACTTTCAGCTGATTTTTTGAGGAGGACATCTAAAAAGATAGGCATAACTAGTGCTACAAAGTTGTGTAAGCTTTCATATTTTGTGATGTATTTTGAATGACCTTTTCAGCCATGACAGCAGATCCTGTGGCTGGACATTTCTGAATTGAAATTCTTCAGAACTTTAAAACGAAAGTGGGCAAAGGCAGTTTCGTTTTGTTCACATGTGCTAATAAAAGGGTGTATTAATCCTTAAAGATTAAGGAATCAAAAGTAAATTAGTAATTTTCTCGTTCCTCCAACTCGCTTGTGTTAATTATCTTCTCAAATCATGTCCACGACATTGCAATGGCTTCAACCCTCACAGTGAGTTTGATGTTCACAACTGAGTTCTTCACATTTACTAAGACTGACTTGGAGCCATGACACATTATGAGCTTTCGATGAGGTCATAGACCTAACTGTCAGTAGGTGCGACACACTGGGAAAACATTGCTAATTCTTACACAGGGGTTGGTTATTCGTCAGACCAGGCGCATGGAAACTAATTTAAAAACATGGGGGAAATGGGGAAAACGGTAGGTGCGGCGGGTCCCAGACTCGATTCCAATCGATTCAGTGTCCATGATTTAGTGGAAAATGATACCCCACACGCCTAGGTACCAGAAATATCATAAACACATATATAAAATGAGTAATATATATACCCAATTTGACCCATAACTTCTTCCAGTGGGTGCCAATCGTCCTGGGACCCACTTCATTGGATTCAGCTTCCATGATTTAGCGGAAAAGGATACCCCACACACCTAGGTTCCAGAAATCTCAAAAACACATATTCAAAATGGGTAATATATACCCAAGTTGACCCGTACGGCGGACGGACATTGACTTTTTTGGTTGGTTATTCCTTGAATAATCAATCTATGTTTTCATGCAAAAGGTCAACCTCTCCGATTCGGCTCAAAATTTTTTTCTGGACGTTTCAACCCCGTCTACGCCGTTTTTGGTAGTAGAAAATTTTCTACAAATCTGAAATTTGGGTCAGGGGTCTGATACCGGCCTAGGACGATCCTCCAAACTTTTCAGCCCGATCGGACCAAATTTGGGCGGGGTAGGGGTCAAAATGTGTTTTTTGAAAAATGGATTTTCGAGAATTTGGGCGATCTAGGCGAGTGGGGTATCATTTACCACTAAATTTTGGACGCTGAATCCAATGAAGTGGGTCTCAGGACGATTTACACCAACTGGAAGAAGTTTTGGGTCAAATAGGGTATATATTACTCATTTTGAATATGTGTTTATGAGGTTTCTGGTACCTGGGCGTGTGGGGTATCATTTTTCACTAAATTTTGGATCCCGAATCGATTGGAAAGGGTCTGGGACCCGCCGCACCCACCGTTTTCCCCATGTTTTTAATTTAGTTTCCATGCGCCTGGTCTGACGAATAACCAACCACTGTGTAAGAATTTGCAACGTTTTTGATCTAGACACCTTGAAACGTCCAGAAAAAAATTTTGAGCTGATTTGGAGAGGTTGACCTTTTGCATGAAAACATAGGTTGATTATCCAAGGAATAATCAACCAAAACGCGCCAGTTTCGTCTGCAATTGAGAACCAAATTCAGCCCAACGGTGTGATTTTGAGGGGAAACACTATTAGCGAGTGTGAAGCGACAACTCTTCTACAATACCTTCTATTGTGATGAAGGAATGTTATCAAGTTTATGCAAGTAATCACATCGGAAAGAAATGCTCAACAAATATTCCACCAACTAATACTTGTCCTGTAGTTCTGAAAAAATTGTCCATCGTACTCGCAAACGTTTTTAAAGGGCGAAACAAATTATCTTGGACACGGGGAACTAACTCTCTTCGCATTTTCAAAAGCTTCCAAACTGCAGCACCATCAAAGCGCTCCGCTCGAGCATAATTATTTCCAAACTGAACCTAAATTAAGGAGGACCCCCTCCTTCACTTAAACTGCTGCCAGCGTCGCAACAGTTGAGTAATTGAATAATTACAAGAAGCAATATAACATTAGCGTAGGACAAAAGGATACCAGTCCGTCAAAATCGTCACCGCACCACTGAATCAGCTGCTTTAACCTTGTTTTGTATTTGCCACTGGATTGCGAGGATTCACCGATTAAAGCTGAATATGTGCAGAAAATCACACCTCGTTTGATATTTCCATTCACGGGGGCCGATATTTTTGCGTATTTTAACTAGATCATGGAAAAGAAATAAACAAATTGAAGATAAGGATTAATGTAGCTACATAACGATGATACCATTCATGAGATCTTCAGCCTACCTTGCTCAGTGTGTAAACTTCAATGTTTGCTGTTCCAATATCTTGTAGATCCCGCTCAGCGTCGTACTTCAGATCATTGGAAACTGAAACCCAGATAGCTCGTTTCCGCCCTTTGAGGTAATTTTCCATGATCAAACCAGCAATGGTACGACCTTTACCAACACCCGCTCCGTCACCTGAGACAATAAGTACCACATTTGCAGTTGTAACGATAATGTACATTATATTCTCTATAGGGCGGGTTAAGCAATTTTTTGAGGCTGCAGAGTTGGTAATATTTTTAGAGAAATCAGTTATTTTGCAGCCCCGAATATTAATAAACTCACCTAATCACCTAATGTCTGGTCTGTAGCAGGGGCAACACATGAAACAAATCTAAATACTATTCAAACTTCTATTTCATTGTCACCTATAAGAAATCCAGCTCTAGAGCCATCTGGAAGGATTTGCTCGTGCTGCTGGCAAGCATATGTGATGGCCTCCAGCTGAAGGGCTGACAGTGCTCCGCTGTTAATAGTCTCCTTTGGAATTGACAAGGTATACCAGACGTCCGTGGGTTCGACGCTTGACAATGAGGCAGTCTCAACAACCGGGTCAGGATGCTTCCTGCCAAGTTTCACTGCAAAAAAAAAAAAAAAAAAGGTGTTGAATCCACCTCAACTATCTTTCTCAGCAGCAAACCTTAAATTCTTAAAAAAAAAAAAATGATAATAATAAATACAAATAATAATAATAAAACGTGTTTTGCTTACGTTTAGATGGCATATAATCTGCGTACGTCTCAGCCACCCCCATGTCTTCATCGTCATTTTCTTCTTCTTCTCCAGGTGGGGCGAGCTGTAAAGTTAGAAAGTATCTATGAGTCATTTAATTGCGGTAAACGGTCAATAACCAGATCACAGTGAGTTGGATTTCTCGAGTAAAATTTACTACATACTACATATTTCGGAGCTGGAGGAGCATTCAATTATTTCACATATGATAAATAAAATTCAGTAAAATACAATCCACATTGATTGGTGAAATGATCAATTTCTAAAAACAATCAGTCTTCTTGTTGCTTACCTTTTCATGCTGTTAATTTTCATTACTAAATTGCCAAAATGTTTTGATCAGCTTTTGGAAGATTTTTACTGTGATGCTAGTGTCGCATTTGTCGATACAGAAAAGGGGGACCTAATGACAGCATAGTACCATAGGCGAAAACATGTCGTTGAGGAAGACAACCAATTGAAGAGCAGATGTCATTTACCTTATTCGCACTATGAGTTTCCACTCCTACAATCGTGATGATTCTCCACATATATTCTCTATTCCAGCTACCTACTGCTCAAAAGAGTCTGGCCTCGCAACCAAGACTCAAGCAAGTAATGCATTGACTCAAGAGCTGTTTCAAGAAGCACTAGCAACCAGAAATGTGTACCAGTTCTTGGAAATGTAAGTAAGCCGGACTAGGACAGCATGCAGCGACAGTACCTTCTCTGTGGGCACTTAAAAGCAATAGCTGTAAAGCATGCAATAACTGAAACCATGCAAAGCAGTGTGTGGGTTGCCAGCCCAACTACCAAATCCATAGCAGCAAGCAATTGTATTACTCTAATCGGTATTATAACAGCATTATAATTACATTCCAAAGAATTATGTCTTAATAGAACTTTTAATTTGGATTATAACACCTTGAACATTTTTTTTTTCTTTTTCGACACTTTTGTATTTTTTATCATCTATATTGATTTTTAAAAGGTTATGTCCGTTTTATTAATTTGCAGCGTCTTCATTTCATAAAGAAGATGATGCGAAACCTACTGTAACACAAAAATCTGTCCATGTACAGATTATGGAAGCTCTTCGATTTTGCTCCCACTTACTTTTAGATGCATCAAGGTTTTAAAACAATAACTGGCTTCACCATTCCGCACCATTGGCGCAACGGGAGGTGCACAGAAAGGTACAGGCGTACAGGCAGGCAGGCGGGCATAACAAATTTCAATGGTCAACGATTCTGTAAACATCATTTAATATGTACTTTGGGTGACAAACTTTATCTGGATCCATTCGTCACTCTTTAAGCCTAGGAAACAAAATTCTAAACACTGGTGCTGGGATGCTTTTTATAGATTTTATCGACAGCGTCGACATTTCCAAGTTGAAGAAATTTATATTAAATCAAATTGTAGAGTTCATTGCTTGAGATCAACTGTCAAGATGTGTTATCTACTGCACAACAGCAGTAACAGCATAACATTGGCAGCCCCCTTACCTGAATATGATGATTCGTCGGTGCCCCTTCTGTTCATTAAACCCGAGCCCCGTAAAATATTTCAAATCCACCCGCCTTCGACACATTTTCGAAGGTGATATCAAGGGTATCACAACCTGTCTAACCAGTATTACTTAACAACCCGTACAAATGTTTCAAAACTACTGCGGTTGTTAGAATATGTGCACCAATACCAATATTTATTTAAAGCATGCCAAGCGGAAATTCGATGATAAATATCAACACCAAACATTATTTTGGGGTCATTACAAAATCCGTCTCTCCAGGCCAAGCAAACAGAGTGAATTTGTCTGTACCTTGGATTCTGCATTCATCCAAAAAGGATTAAGAGCTTTGTTTGGCATAGGGTTCATCCAATTATGTTGGGGATGAAGTAAGTGGTTTCTCTGGTTTAGCAAATAAGACGCCTTCATCAACCCATTCCCTTGCAAGAGCATGGGATTCAGAGCAGCCATGTTACCATATAGCAAGTTGGCTGCTTCTGGAGACCCTAAACCACCAGCCAAACCAGCCATTTCAAAACCTGAAATTAATATAAACATTTAATTCTCTATTATAGCTCCATATATGACTAGAGCTATTTTTGCAATCCCTCCATGTAGAACGTCGATTTTCACATTTTGAGGTACTGAACGCTGGGGCCATAAACTTCGCAACTTCGTAAAAGCACGTGGAATCCCCATAAAAACATCGACAGCCTGTTGGTGCCCTTTTCAATTTCTTTCTAGGCAACTCCCTTAAAGACGCCTTTCACAGAGAACCACATTCAGCAATTATTCAATAAATAAATAAATAGTGTTTTTATCTTATGTTTATATCATGCTCATAATTATTAATGTATCAGTTGTTTCTATTAGTTTCTTCTTTAATTAGATTTTCCAATATTCAACTACTCAAGTACTAAAACACACATTAATTTAAATGTACCGCAATATGAACTGGTGACTCCTCCCCTCAGCACAATTTAAGTTTATAGAGGGGAGTAGCATTAATTACATGACTGTATTGTAAATGTTTTCAAATAAATGCATTCAAAATCCAATGTCAGAACCTCATCTCTGTGAAGTCAACATTAGTACTAAAAAGTTTAACTTACCGGTGGGCTCGTTGAGATTAACTAAACTGCGGTATATATACAATACTGTGAATATTTTCAATGAAATGAAAAGAAAAAATTCATTTCGTTCGAAATATTCAATCACAATACGTACACTCATAAAAATTCGGTTGAGCGCTTCTCGTTTCTTCTTATTCCTCAGCCCATCGTCATTTTTATTATTATTTTTTTTTTTAATTTGCCCAATTTTGATTATGCATCTACAGTCCCACTGATTTAGTTTTTACTGATGATTCAAGCAACCTCATAAAACATGTTCTTCTTCATCCATTCTTCGTTTGACCCCCTTTCACCTCATTTCCACCCTCTGACCGAGAAGTCATCAGTTTTTGTTCAAATGAAATAATGCGCAGCCTCAGTTAAAAATCTGGCAGGTTGATTGGAAGACCTTGAGTAAATAATGCTGTACCCTTAGAATTTCATTGTGATGAAACCTTTTACGAGCATTAAATAGGTTATTCAACCAACTGGTCGGTCTCACCATCGCCATGATGAAATTCCAGCATGAATTGCAAACAAATGCAAGCGGATTTTTGACAGGGCAAATCTCGGGGCCGGGCTATCAGGTTTGTACAGCCGACAGCCAGCCCAACGTAGCTGACTTACGAGCAAGCTATGTCCATAAGAAAATTAATGAGCAAGTAGTGCCGAATACGACATGGCCTGTTCAAAAATTCTCTTGGGTGTGGGCAAGTAAAGTGGCGCCGTTCAATCCATACGTTAATTCACACACGCAGCACTCGTTTCCTTCGTAGTCCAAAAGAGAGCACTTACTTTGCAGGAGTTGTGGAAGTTGAGCAGGGCTTGCTCCCATCATGGATGGATAGCCCATCGCACCTGGGAAGCCTAGCGCTCCAAGCATGTTGGCTGTAGACTGGAGCGGGTTGTAGTTTCCACCTGTCCGAACCATTTCAAAGCCAGGGTTGACATCTTTCATAATGAGACCACTTTGGGGTTTCTTCTCCAGCCCAGGCGTAACAGCTGTCGTAATTGTTGAAGTGATGAATAAATTCGATTTTGTATACATTTACTCAGATATACAGGCGCATGCAATAAGTGAACCTTCCGTTCAACCAACCTCGGATATTGATGGGTTTTGAATCAATTTCTTCTTTTTTCTTCTTATTAGTATCCGAAAAAGACAAAGCTGAGGCCAAACTTTTCCCTCCACCTGGAAAAATTAAGATGTACAATCCAATCCTTTCAATCTGAGAACAACTTACCATCTTACCAAAGATCTTTTGGTGAGTTCAATGACGCTATGCGAAAGAATGAAATAGAGATCAACATACCTGGTATTTCTATTTTATCTGGGTCATCGTCTTCGTCAAAATCGCTTTCTGATCCACTACTTTCCTTATCAGAAAGTTCTTGTTTGGTGTTGTTGAACTTCATCTTGCCCTGCGAAACAATGAGAACAGATTTATAGATAGGAACTACAGATGAAGGGAAAACAATAAAAGATGGATTATTGTGCTGGTATCTTTTTCCCGAGTATGACGCTAATTTTTATCCGAAATCTATCAGCTGTTGGCTGCTGCAATCGGATTCATGTTAAACTCTACTTCATGAAAGGTTCCTGCTGAACAAGAATCTGACAACAGATGTACAGTTCTGAATACCAACAATTGGGCTAAAAAATCGGAAGGGGCTCAGATTACCGAACTTAACAGAACTTCCATCCTCCAATCATCCTTTTAATGATGAAATTCGTCTCCATTGCTTGTGATGGACAGCCCGATTAAATTCAGCAAAAATGGGGGGTGTAATTTTCTCTGACCAAACCGCACAAGGGTTCAAAACGTTTCGAGCCTCCGCACAGTCACTGAAATTTCACGTTATGCGTAGGTATTATTAGGTACACCTATTTACGTGCTCGTAGGGCGTTAAAACCTTGAATAACACTATGCCGTCACAGAATTACACCAGTCCCGTTAGAATCGTAAATAAGGTTCAAATTATGACGATGGTTGGTCGCAGGTGTGAGAACGCCGGGTCCCAAAATCAACGAAGGAAAAGATTTCAAACATCACGCAGCGCTGACTCAAAATTAGCGAGCGAATTTCAACAGCTCCCGAATGCAAGTTCCTTTCATGACACTTAGCAATAATGCTAGATGATCGGGACGGTCGAAAAACGAGCACATCGAACTGGCCGTCGGACTCTTTCGTCGCATCAATCCACTCCCAGGAGTCCTGAATTTCTTAGTACTATACGAATAGATGCAGTAAAGCTAACTCTGCCCATAACCAACCGTTTTTGAAGAGGATCGAGTGTGAGCGAGCATTCGTTTGCTTGAAGTAAGGGCGCCGACACCTGGAGATGCGATTGACCACGGACGTGGGCCGAAAAATTGACGACTCGAAGATCGATATTCAATGATGTTTCAGTCAGCGCGGCCTCGCTGATGATTTGGCTCACACTGCGCTAAGAACGATGCATAAACACTGCTTCTTTTATCATAATATGGAACATTGCAATGAGTAAAACCTCACACTTTTTTAACCAATAGCTTGGTATGATTATCTTATGCGCCTGCACTTGCGCACAACAAGCAATGCAGCCACTACAATATTAATGCGATCTACCACAGTCGATAGCATTTTTTTTCTAACCTAGCTCGGAACTGTTTTAAAGAAACGACATATTTCAATGTAATCTGTTCTTTTATGATCTACAGGAGGTCAGCTATTGAAGAAGGAATTTTTTTAATCTCTTCGATTTTTTCTTGTCACGTTGGTCACACTGACGACAATTCGAAGAAGGCCGCCTTTACCTCGAGTCCTGTATCCCGAAAACCCAGAAAATTGCGTTGCTTTTCGGCAATGATCGGTTATGATAATTTCATCGTTCAGAATTTTCATATTTTTTCAGTTCCTTGGGGTTTTTGCAGGTCCTGCAGCGTCACAATTTGGCGCGATACTGAGAAATTATGTTGTAAACTGAATTAAGTACCCGAAAACTTGAGTAATTTCTCAGTGAAAAACCATATTAATAACACAAATATGCATTGAAGAAGAAAACTGCATTATAGTAACGTATTAAAATGCTGCTTTAAATACCGTTGGTAGGTAACCTTTTATAGGTATTTTATTTAACACTCAAAAAACGCCAACAGATTCGTTCAGGTTCAGGAAAATAATATTTAAAAATCTTCCAATGTTTCATGAGTAATATATTTTTCCAATTAAGTTTACTCAACTCTTCAATATTTCAGAAATAACTGTGAATGTGCAGTAAACAATGAGTACGTACAGGTTGAGGGAACTGGTAATAAAAAAATTATAACTTCTATTCTGGGCTCAATATAACAACGCGAAAAACTATACTTAATAGTAGAAATACAATCAAAATAATATTAAACTAATCGCATGTATTTAAATTTGGATAAGAAAAGTAAATGGGTGTTTACATGAAAGGGTATTTTGGGGAAACTAATGTTTTTAGGGAAAAAAATATTCGTATAAAACCCACAGGTTCGTCTCATGGACGTACTATATTGAATATTTTGTTCGCATGACCTTCATATATGTATATTATGTATTTATAGATGATAGGTATTCATTGAGTAAGATTGAGATTTCTATAATCAGGGATGCTTGAAATGCCAACAATCCCAGGAATTTTTTTTCTCCTAAATTGCGTAGAGAAAAAGAGCAACATTAAAATTCAGGTATTTAAATAGAAAAATAAATAGGCTTTTAAAAGGAAATAATTGAAGGAAATTCGGAAATAACTAGAAGGAAATTCGCAGCGCGAGAGCTCCCCCAGTCCTCCTCACAGCCTTCTCCTCCCCGCCGTCCCACCGCGCCAGCCCCGACTTCCCACTGTGACCCTTCCCCCCGCCACTCGCCGCCTTCCGCTGATAACCTAATCTCACACATGAAAGTGACCACTTTTAATTCCTCCTTGTCGTGTCCGTAGTTAAAGAGGGCGCAGTTGTACCTAGTGTTGGTAAAAACAACACCGCCATGTTGAATCAATTGTTAATCTAAATACTCGAGACTCCTCTTCTCGCATGGTTTGCCGACGCTAGGCTTTTCCGATTGTTGCGAAAACTCGACACTTTTCCGCGAACGGAAACTCTTCGGAAAACCGCGGTGTTTTGAGTGGAGCCGATCTCGCCCGAACCCTTTCCCCGCTGTCTTGGCCGTGTCCGAATCTCCCATCGGTGTCGTCTTCACTCGAGAATGTTGTGATCAACGAAATTCCTACGCCGACCTTGCATGACCCCAGATGCTGTCGCATCTGCCTTTCTTCTCCCGTTTTTGAAAATGAATTTCCCCCGTTTCTTCCAGTAGGTAGGTAATTAATTTCTCGGCGACTCGTTCCGATTCCATTATCCGACTCCTAACCTGTAAGCAGCGATGTGATGCCGCCGTTTCTTCTCGGTCGCGGTGTCTAGCGTGAAATTCAACTTGTCGCTCATCACCGTTATTATAATAAGACATTTCTACAAAAATTACCGTCAGATCAACCACCGAAGAAATGGAGAAAATGGAGGTTGAAGAAGAAGCTGTGGTGGACTTGAGTGTGAGGTGAGACCGACAACTATTATACTTGCGTTATTCTCGAATTTCCTATTATTTACCTCTATTCCAAGCATTTTTTAGAACAAAATTCAATCATCCCCCTCAGTATAAATTGTACTGAACCGCACGTTTGTCCTTTCTCATCCACCAAGGCTGCTCTCATATATTTCCCTTCGTCGCTTGTCACGGGGTCAACAAACTTGAGACGTTTGTTTACTTCGTCTCTATTTGTTCAGTAATTATATTTCCTCTTATTAGATTTTAGTTATTTAAATTCGTCTGTACCCGACACCTTAAAACGTAAAAATCCACAATTTTTCGTCCCTGCCTGCGTCCTTGTTGGTTGATACCGAGCTTGAACTGATTTCTTAGGCATCAAAATTCTCTCTGATGTGTCTATTTTTCGGGTTTTCTCTAAACGTAAATGCGATTCGATGGCAATGAGTGCTTGTGTTGTGCTCTCCTTGTTAATAACTGTTGAAAACTATTTTACGTCAACATTTTATCCCACGAAATAATTGAGACAACCAAAAAACGTATTTGGTGTACCTCCACCATAATTACAACGGTGCATTTCAAGTACGTTGACTTGTTTATGGTATTCCCTAGCATGTATGCTTTTCTTCTAACTTCAAAATACATCAATTTGTCTCGGCAGTAAGTAATATTTTGCCTACTTCGGTGGCTGTGCCTCTTTTCAGCTAAAGTAAAATAGTGAAAAATCTATTTTTCTCAAACGTTAGCAATGGGAATTGTGCTTGCAAGTCCTATAAAACAAGAAACTCAAATTTTAGGCTGAAACTTGAATTATACTGACACAAACTTACAATTTTTCTGGAGCCTCCTCCATAAGCTTTCTGGGTCTCTCTAATTTATGAGATTTTTCCTCTCCTTCATGATCACTGCCCAGAATACAAACACGGGTTTTATTCATTGCATTTCATCACCCTTTTCTCAAAGTAACATTTATTTGATTTTCCGAATTTTCAGCAGCAGACGATACAGTGAACACCGGCTTCCAGACAATCGTAACGTAAACGAACGGCCTGTTGAACAGAGAAATGTTCTCGAAAGCAGGACTAACAACAGCAATAGTAACAGTAATAATAACAACAACAATAACAGCAACAGCGTTGCTTGGCCACCACGGCGCAGCCTTCGGCCTAGGACTGAAAACAGGAGTTATGCAGAAAGCCCTGATATCATCATCGTCGACGAAGAGCCCAAAACCAATGGTTACACAAATGGGGTGGATTCAGATGAGGAGTTGCCTATGCCACCATTACCGCTTGCCAAAGTGAGAAAAATGTGTATAGCCCTGTCTTGATTTGCATCTTGCCCTCTCAAATGCTCATGTTCTAATGCCAAACCCCTACATAAATTTATTGCAGGCCCTATCTGAAGCTGATATGAAGAAAGCACAAGACAAGGTTCGGAAACTACGGGATCAGTTGCGTAATGAAGAGATGACACTAGTTCTGCTGAAGAAGCTTCGACAATCGTATCAGATTAAAGAGAATGTTGCTGTTGTGGCTCCATGCAGCACTCAAAGCCCTGCTGCTACGCACACCAAACCAGTTACAGCTCGTACGACAGTGAAGCAGCAGCTGACTACACCAAACGCTCATCACCTTCTGAGACAGGTGACTGTCCTACTGATATCGCACTGCTTGTGTTTTTCTCCTAAGAGAACGTCAAGTACAATTTTCAACAGATTTTTGACAAAACCTAGGGGCGCGGACAGTCGAGAAGAAAACTACAAGTCAGATCTACAGGCTTGAAGTTTAAAAAAATCCCTAGGCCTTTCCCATGCTTCTTGTCGATTATCGAGCGGATTTTCTGATGGATTTCCTCGCGTACATGGCCGGCTCGTGTGTGGGCAGTCAGCCAAATAAAACCACAAGACTGGTCGTTGTATTTAGCCTGTTGAAAAATCCGCTCGTGTATGAGCAGCTATTGCTGACCTAGAATGACAAGTGAAAATAATTTCCAGCAACCGACTCCGCCAACTCAGAGAGGTGGGATTCCGTCAGTACATGTTCTACCGCCACCTCCTGTCATCCCGAACAGGAATCTGTCAACAGTAATACCACCGTCAATGCACTCATCCCCGTCTTCGGCAGTTCCAAGAAGTAACTACTCTTAATTACTCATTACTTCCTTATTCTATATTGTGAAGTAGACATCTCAAATAGCGCCATCCAGTATAAATCTTTGACGACTTCTAAAGGAACATCTCATTCACAATGCACCCTTCAATAAAGTAGCCTACTAAGATTATCAAATTAAGAATCAACATGAGTGGGGCTAACCTGTAATAGATTCCTTGCATTTGTGAATGAGTCCCTTGTTGGATAAATAACTCACTCATGTGCAATGCCATTTTCGAAGATGTTTCTAGTTCCATAGAGGCGTTTTTATGGAATGCTAGCCAAGTTGTGTATAGTTCAATTACTACTTCATGAGATTAAATTGCTAAGGGAACATTACTTGAATTGCCAGCTTGTTCTTGGGTACAACCTGCTCAAATATGTGAAACCTCTTCGTCCAACAAAGAATTTTGAAAACAAGAGCAACGCCTAGACACCACTGGTGTGCTGATTGGTGTATTATGAAACCTCTAATAATAATTATTGGCCTGAAACTTTCTGTTGATTCGGATTATTGTTTTCAGCCAACATCTCTCCGGCCAATGTTGCTAGGAACATGGGCGCAATCAACTTCCCTACCGACAGAAAAGAGCAGCGACATTCTCCTGCACCTGCGATGACTCAACAGGTATAAAATCTATTTACATAGTAGTTATATTAAGTGCCGCCCTCTATGTTCTGACACCTCTGCAATCTTACCTCTGATCTGATGAGATCCCTCAACATGAACTTGATCGAATAACAACTAGTTCTGCATCACACTTTCCTACAATTGCTGCTGTTGCTGATGAGCAGAATTCCCTTGCAAACCCTTTGATATGGCTCCCTGGCGTAAAGCGAATTTTTATAAGACATTCATCCAAAAATTTGTGTAATTTTTGCAAGCTTGCTGGAAACATGGACAAAGTAGGGATCAACATCCCTATGCCGTCCATTAATGAACAGGTAAAAAGTGTAAGTTCAACACAAAATTTTCATCTTCCCCTTTATATGGTACTTCAGCGAGCGACAATTTAGTTATTGTCTGTATCCTTCTGTATTTAATTTTCTATTCTTTTAATTTAAGGACCGCATTCGTGTGGATGAGTCTCAAACACCAGCTCAAAGGCAGGCCGCTGCTAAGCTGGCATTGAGAAAGCAGCTTGAAAAGACGTTACTACAGGTGAGTTCAAACCTCTCATTGGCACAAGGAATGGTGAAGCAATATGAAACCTCAGAGTTAGTGGTTTATAGTAACACCCGTTACTGATTTGGACATTTTAGTGATGATTGGAGGGGAGGGGGGGGGTAGATCTGCAACTGCACAGCCTACTTTAAGTACTACCTTACTAGTAACTTTACTAGTTTGTTACTCGTAAAACGAGAGTCTCCAGGGGGCCGTTTGGATGGAAGTTTGGTAAAAGTAATTCTAGGTATCTAAAGAGGCGTCGGATTGAGGTGTTCTTCATGAAATCCTTGAGCTCCGCAAACGATTTAGAGGGTTTTTTTGCCAGATGTAACGGACTCTTGAGTAGCGAAAACATTTTTGGTCCAATGAACACCAGTGAATGAACAACAATGCCGTTGGCTTAACGCGCTTCAGGTACAACCTGAATTACGAAGAAAGCTGTAAATCACTTGGTGTATGTGTCAACATCTTCTTCCTCTTCGTTGGACCGCTCGAATGGGGTCCTTGAAATACCGCTGTTTCCAGCTGGTTGCTGAGAGGCGAGCTGGGTTAGCTGAACCGTAACGATCTTAGGTAGATCGGCGGTCATTTTCCGTAACTAGACGGTCGAACCGGTGCCGTCGCAGCATGGTCGGTTGGCATGATGATCGTCTACTTTTACTCGTCGTTCTTTTTGTAGGAATTTACGCATAGCGGGATTCAGGCGGATACCATGGTACGTTAGATGTTTGAATATGTTTCCAGCCGGTCGAGATGAACATTCTCGTTTTCGCCGTAGACGATGATGTCATCGTGTATGACAACAACATCCGGTAGATCCTTGAGAACGCTTTCTATGTATCTCTGCCTCTGCCACATTGTTGGTGCCGAGCTGATTCTGTAAAGAAGACAGTTGACGTTGTACAAGCCCTTGTGAGTGTCTATTGTAAGAATTCCCGACGATTTGGAACGAACGGGCACGAAGGATGAAGGAATGCTGTAGTGACGTCTCATGTAGAAAACGCTTGGCCATAGTTTTGCGGAGTCATCTTTGAAGCTCGGGAACGGGTGATGGGATGGGGTATTCTGATCTGAGAATTGACTGTCCCCGAATAATCCGGGAATATACGGATATCGCCATTTAGGGACGTACAGGGACGATGGGTAGCCCAATCCGATACGGCAGTTTTCATCATAATACCGGCATTTTCCTTTCTCTGGAGTTCTCGACTTGGCGAGCGCGCAAAAAGACGGGTTTAGCGTCCACGACTATATCGACTGAATAGGTGTAATTCTGTACAGCGTCGAGTTGTTTTTTGAAAACGCCGGAGTATTCGTTGAGCAGACAATCGAGCGTTAAGTCGGCGGTCACCGGGTTGACCGAGATCGGCAGAACTCAACGAGGGCGTTAATCCACTCTCAGTCCATGATGCTTGAGTAGTTTTCTTCTACGACGAACAATCGCAGTTTGTTGGTTTTTCCTTGAGTAGTCCACCATTCATGAATAGTTTTCATGCAAAAAGGTTGTCTAGTTTCAAGGTGTCTAGTTCAAAAATGTCCGTCCGCACCGATTTCGGTAGTAGAACATTTTCTAAAAATCTAAAATTTGGGTCAGGGCTAGTTTCCAGCTCAAGTTGGTCCTCTGGACTTCTTAGCCTTATCAGACCAAATTTGGGGGGTAGGGGGGTAGGACTCAAAATGTGTGGGGTAATATTGTCCACTGAACTTCGGACGCTGAATTCATTGAAGTGGATCCCGGGACGATAGGCACCCCCGAAAGAGGTTGTGGGTCAAAATGGGTATCTATATACCCATTTCGAATGTTTTTTCGAGATTCCTGGTACCTAGGCGTATGGGGTATCATTTAAATTTGGATGCTGAATCGATTGGAGTGAGTCCCCATGCTTCTGGTCCGAGGAATAACCAACCCCTGTGATTTTCATCTTCATTTGGTGAGTGGTCACGTTGTCGAGGTTTGATGCGGAAAAACACCCCTAAATGACGGTCTAGTATTGGAATCTCTAACTTATCTGGCAAGCTTACTGACCGTAGCGAGTAAGCTCTCATTGGTTTCATAGTTGAATCGTAGATGACATCATGGCTTCACCCAGCGGAACGATCTGCTGTTGACTGTAGCTCTTGAACGAGGTGGTTGTGGGGCGAAGTATACCCTACCCCCTACCTTAGTATATGTGTGAGCTCGGAATCGTCTTGAAAACTTGTCGACTAATGATGGTCGCTGTCGCCCTCATGTCTATTTCCAGCGGGACAGAACGACCGCGTACGTAGACCCCCAAGGGCTCCGTGGAGTCCAAAACAAATTCTGTGCTCTACACGTACGGCAGTGTGATTTTTTCAGCATCGAAGGTATTGTAATTCGTGATGCTCGCGCGACCGTTCCATCGGGACTTGATGACGTGGGTGGTCATAACGTTTCGTGCGTGTGCGCTTGTGAGTACCCACACGGTTCACTTTGTTGGGTTGCTCATTATGTAGTATTTCATTAATTTGCACCCGACGGTGCCTTCTCCATCGCATAAGCGATTTCGAGCTTTTTTTTTTAAAAGGTTACCAACAACTGTTGCGTTGTGCAGTTGTAGTCGTGCCTAGGACTGACGGACACAGCAACGACAATGTTATAAAAATGGGAAATTTTATTTCAAATTTGGAATTTTTTTTTCATTTAAAATTTGGGTTGTAATTGGAATAGGGTTTGCCAATTAATTAGTGTAGAGTTTGACACATTTTGATTCCAATCGATTCTGAAAAAGTCTAATGAATTTTACCTTAGGTGACAATTAGTACCATTTATTGGGTCAGGTGAAGTATGTGAATCTGAAAATTATCTTCCGCATTGAAAGGTTTGGAATATGTATACATAGAATAGAATGAGATTAAAATTATTTTGAAAGCACAAGAAAGTTGAACTGAATTGTTAGAACATGGATACCACCAAAAATTGTCTTCATTAATTTGTCTTATGAAAATTGCAGATTCCTCCACCAAAACCGCCTCCGCCAGAGATGCACTTCATCCCCAATCCATCAAATACGGAATTCATTTACTTGGTTGGGCTGGAGCATGTTGTTGACTTCATTACAAAGGACAGCAGAAGCCCACCTCCACCTGAACCATTCAGATGCTCGCAGTGTTCGACGAATTTCACCCCAGTGTGGAAGTGGGAGAAGGGTAGCATCAAAGGTAATAAAATCTGTCTAAATATTCCGAAATACAATTTTTTTTTAACCTGTACCTAACCAGTAGTATCTGCCACGAATATCCTCGTAATTCATGAATAGGGATTGCATGCGTTGCTGGACCTACTGTATGAATAGTGCTAAATCTGAATTCAATGAGTTGATTTGGGATTCAAAGTTGGGATATTCCCTGGAGAGCAGTGTGATTTATCGTAGGTTAAACTGAATATATTGGTTCAATGTTGTAGAATGCTCGTTTTGTTTTGGTTGGCTCTACCTTGAATAATCAACCTGTTTTTATTATTATTTATCCATCTTCCAACAGCTGGGAAAGAACCTCGAGTCATCTGCGAACAATGCGTCACTTCTAACGTCAAGAAGGCTCTGAAGGCCGAGCACACCAACCGATTGAAAACTGCTTTTGTCAAAGCGTTACAACAAGAACAGGAAATTGAGCAGCGGTTGGCCCAGGGCTCGCCTCAACCAGAACCTGCGCCGGCACCACCACCGCCCCCATCCATTAGCAAACCACCCACTCCAAAACCTACCCCGCCTGGGATCCCGTCGCCTAACCGCGACCACCTCGCTAAGCTTGCAGACACTGCCAAATTCAACCCGCACCACGCAGCTGCTGCAATACATCAACAGTTCCTTAGAGGTGAGATCATTGACAATCTTGGTAGTTCTACAATGAGTTCTGCCCTGGCAGTACCTTTTTTTTGGATAGGTGGATAGATCTGAGCTAGAGGCTTGATGTTGAGCACAACTTGGGACTGGTTCTCTTTTGGTTGGTTATTCCTCGAATAATCAACCTATGTTTTCATGATAATGGTCAACCTCTCCGATTTGGCTCAAAATTTTTTTCTGGACGTTTCATGATGTCCTGATCAAAAAACGCTGCAAATTCTTACACAGGGGTTGGTTATTCCTCGGACCAGGCGCATGGAAACTGTTTTAAAAACTTTGGGGAAATGGGGAAAACGGTGGGTGCGGCGGGTCCCAGACTCATTCCAATCGATTCAGGATCCAAAATTTAGTGGAAAATGATACCCCACACGCCCAGGTACCGGAAATCTCGAAAACACATATTCAAGATGGACAATTGATACCCATTTTCACCCATAACCTCTTCCAGTGGGTGCCAATCGTTCTGGGACATATTTCATTGGATTCAGCGTCCAAAATTTAGTGGAAAATGATACCCCACTCGCCTAGATCGCCCAAAATCTCGAAAATCCATTTTTCAAAAAACACAATTTGACCCCTACCCCGCCCAAATTTGGTCCGATTGGGCTGAAAAGCTTGGAGGACCGTCCTAGGCCGGGAACAAACCCCTGACCCAAATTTCAGATTTTTAGAAAATTTTCTACTACCAAAAACGGCGTGGACGGCGTACAGTTACGGCGGACGGCGGACGGACATTGACCTTTTTTGATCTAGACATCATGAAACGTCCAGAAAAAAAATTTGAGCCGAATCGGAGAGGTTGACCATTTGCATGAAAACATAGGTTGATTATTCAAGGAATAACCAACCAAAAGGTCAATGTCCGTCCGCCGTACGCCGTCCATGTTCCGCGCCGTTTTTGGTAGTAGAAAATTTTCTAAAAATCTGAAATTTGGGTCAGGGGTCTGTTCCCTATTGGGTAATAAATACCGAATTTGCCCGTAACTTCTTCCAGTGGGTGCCAATTGTTCTGGGACCCATTTAATTGGATTCAGCGTCCAAAATTTAATGGAAAATGACACCCTACTCGCCTAGGTAGCGGAAATCCCGAAAACAGACCCGAACAGACCCCTGACCCAAATTTCAGATTTTTAGAAAATTTTCTACTACCAAAAACGGCGCGGAACATGGACGGCGTACGGCGGACGGACATTGACCTTTTGATTGGTTATTCCTTGAATAATCAACCTATGTTTTCATGCAAATGGTCAACCTCTCCGATTCGGCTCAATTTTTTTTTCTGGACGTTTCATGATGTCTAGATCAAAAAAGGTCAATGTCCGTCCGCCGTCCCCGTACGCCGTACGCCGTACGCCGTCCGCCGTCCACGCCGTTTTTGGTAGTAGAAAATTTTCTAAAAATCTGAAATTTGGGTCAGGGGTCTGTTCCCAGCCGATGGGTCCTCGAAACTTTCAGCCCGATCGGACCAAATTTGGAGGGGGTAGGGGTCAAAATGTGTTTTTGAAAAATGGATTTTCGAGATTTTGGGTGATTTAGGCGAGTGGGGTGTCATTTTCCACTAAATTTTGGACGCTGAATCCAATAAAATGGGTCCCAGAACAATTGGCACCCACTGGAAGAAGTAATGGGTCAAATTGGGTATTTATTACCCATTTTGGTTGGTTATTCCTTGAATAATCAACCTATGTTTTCATGCAAATGGTCAACCTCTCCGATTCGGCTCAAAATTTTTTTCTGGACGTTTTCATGATGTCCTGATCAAAAAAGGTCAATGTCCGTCCGCCGTACGCCGTCCGCCGTCCACGCCGTTTTTGGTAGTAGAAATTTTTCTAAAAATCTGAAATTTGGGGTCAGGGGTCTGTTCCCGGCCTAGGACGGTCCTCCAAGCTTTTCAGCCCGATCGGACCAAATTTGGGCGGGGTAGGGGTCAAAATGTGATTTTTGAAAAAGGATTTTCGAGATTTTGGGCGATCTAGGCGAGTGGGTATCATTTTCCACTAAATTTTGGACGCTGATCAAATGAAATGGGTCCCTGAACGATCGGCACCCACTGGAAGAAGTTATGGGTCAAATTGGGTATTTATTACCCCATTTTGAATATGTGTTTTGAGATTTCTGGAACCTAGGCGTGTGGGGTATCATTTTCCTCTAAATTTTGGACGCTGAATCAATGAAATGGGTCCCTGAACAATCGGCACTCACTGGAAGAAGTTATGGGTCAAATTGGGTATATATTACCCATTTTGAATATGCGTTTTCGAGATTTCCGGTACCTGGGCGTGTGGGGTATCATTTTCCACTAAAATTTTGGATACTGAATCGATTGGAATGGGTCTGGGACCCCCCGCACCCACTGTTTTCCCCATTTCCCCCATGTTGAAGAAATGAGTCTCCATGCGCCTGGTCCGAGGAATAACCAACCAACGTGTAAGAATTTGCAGCGTTTTGAATATGTGTTTTCGGGATTTCCGCTACCTAGGCGAGTAGGGTGTCATTTTCCACTAAATTTGGACGCTGAATCCAATTAAATGGGTCCCAGAACAATTGGCACCCACTGGAAGAAGTTACGGGCAAATTGGGTATTTATTATCCAATTTGATTATGTGTTTTTGGGATTTCTGCTACCTAGGCGTGTGGAGTATCATTTTTCACTAAATTTTGGACGCTGAATTCAATGATGTGTGTCCCAGAACGTTTGGCACCCACCGGAAGAAGTTATGGGTCAAAATGGGTATGTATCCACCCATTTTGTATGTGTCAGGATTTCTGGTGCCTAGGCGTGTGGGGTATCATATTCCACTAAATTTTGGACCCTGAATCGATTGGAATGGGTCTGAGACCCGCCACACCCACTGTTTCCCCCATTCGAGGAATAACCAATCCGTGTGTAAGAATTTGCAGATTTTTTGATAATGAGAATGCACAGAAGAGGATTACACCCATCGCTGTCCTTATATCCTGATGACGTTTCTCGATTGGGGTCTTTCAAGAAAGAAAAAAACTGATATTATGCTTCTCAGCATTCATGGCAGATTTAGGTAGATGCGGAAAAGTTACTAAGGATGAAGAATTTAGTTGTTGGAGAGGCTTTTTGATTTATATAATATTATAGTTTTACTCAAAACCTGCTGGGTCCATCAAAGCACTCTGCAAAGTTCCGATAATACTTTGCCAATACGAGTGTCATCAATTATTAAATTGCAATTTTCCTATTACTCAATCAATCTACCTACCAGATTTTTAAATTCATCTTCATGTAAAAATGTTGGGCGTGCAGAAATTTCAAGCGGTTTTGTTTCTTCACAGGACTACCACAACATCAACCTCTGCCAGCTCATATGATCCCATTCTCTCCACTCCTCTATCCATACCAGCTTGCCATGGCTCAAGCAGCTGGGGGTAAAGGACCAGTAGCAGCAGCGGCAGCAAACATTGTTGAGCTACAGAGGCAAGCGGCTGACATACAACGACAATATCTGCTGGACATGATCCCTCCTACTAGCACTTCTCGTCACTCGCTCAACAACTGGAAGACGTGATCACATTCATGAATATCAGGTAAACAATTTAAACTGCTATATATCTTTCAGACGTTTCAATTATTGCCAACCCTTGGATAAATTCTTGTCCAATATGGTTAGGACCCCCCCCCCCCCCCCCCTTTCATTTCAGGATTCTTTTGTAACATGAAATGCAAAACCAGTTGTTATCACCACAACCTATTTCAAAGAATTCAACAGTAACAACTCTTTGTCACAAATACCTTTACACATGCTTCTATCCCCGTACGTAAACGGGGATCGAAGTTATTCAGGGTACTACGCAATATGCTATAAACATACATCGTTTTTTTCATTACGTCACTACCTCAATAGATGATAATTGTCAACCTCAAAGTAGCACCACAGAGATTCCCTTTCAATTAGATGCAGGTCCTGATAATTAATATTGGAATTTTGCAGGCGAACCAATCATTTCGTCGTTTGCATCATCGGTTGAAAAAATAATCTCTCATCAAGAGACATTTCTTTTAAGCTTTTGTTTTTTTCCGTGAAATTTGTTTGTGATTGGATAATAGCTGTAGGTTCATAATGTACTTTGCTCAAAGTTTAGAATAATAGTTGGAAGATTTTTCCATCATCAATTTGAGACATTTTGACTGTCCTCTCCACATTTACATGTGTTGGGTATTCAGTTTTTCCTTGTCTTGGAAGATTTTGCATTTTGAATAGTTTTAATGTGTCTCTAGCCAACAGTGAGGTTCTAGATAAAGGATCACGAATGGTGCAGTTGAATTCAAATAGTTTTTCTTCTTGTGTTGAATCCAATTCACTCAACACACGTTGGTGGATACGCCACTTTTCCTACTGTATTGAAATCCAATTTAATGTACAAACATTTAGTGTTGTTGAGTGTTTACGCCAAGGGTCTAACGGGCGACGACCGTGTTGTCTTCACAGGTCTTGTCTGTACAATGTATTGCGAGCCCCTCCTTCCTACTGCAAACTCTCATCTCAGTCACTAGGTTCAGTAGTTTCCAATAGTTGTACGTTTCACGTCGCCCTGTCGTCATGGCTCCCCTTGTTGGCCCGTCCTGCTCTCATTCAGCATTCCACTTTTCAAGACAGTCACGGGCTCTTCAGCATACTCAGTCTATTGTCTCTCGGAGACTGCTGATAACCTCAAGCCACAGTATCCTGAGAGACAGTAGACCGAGGATGCTGAAGGCCTCGTAACCGCATAAGCAGCTGAATGTCAAATGAGAGTAAAACGGGCCAGCGATGGGGCAATGACGATAGGGCGACGAGAAACGTACAACTGTTAGGAAGGGCAGAAGGAATAGAAGAGAGGCTTGCTACTACAAGACCTGCAAAGGCGACAGGGTCGTCGTCTGTTGGACCCTTGGCCTAAACACTGAGTTTTGCCTGTATGAAATGAATCATGGCCTTATGCCCTCTTACACCAAAAAAATGGTTTACCTGAGTTTAATAAAGCTCAACTATCGCTAATCTGAAAAGTTGAACCTGGAATCGCGTTGGCGCCTCTCACCACCCCAAAAGTTGAATAAACCCGTTTTGGTTGGTTATTTCATGAATAAGCAACCTATGTTTTTGGGATTATCGAGTTTAGCTGAACGAGTTTAGCCCACAATCCGAAATGAAAACTGGACAACGCGACTTGTTTGGGTAAATAAACTCGGCATAGCAACCACACGGTACTTCCTGCATCAACTGATTCCATATTTCATTGTGCCTTTTGTGTTTTGATGGTCACTGACAAAGGAAAGTTTATCAAATTTTTGGCGGTATCTACTTTTTATTTGATTCAAAGTTTTGTACTGGAGTGCATTCATATCGCGTTCATGGAAATTCAGGATGATACAAAACAAGTTGGGCTGAATTTACTCATAATGGAGAGGGATAGGAAGCGAAGTAACGAATAAAAACTCGGCCTTGCGGGCTTCGCCCCTTGACCCCACCAGACCCCTGGACCCCCGATTTTGTTCGCTTAAAGCCTGCGGCTGAAATTCGAAAGCATGGAACATGTTTTAGCCTCTTCTTGGTAATTGAGTAGCTGGTATCTGCGTAGCTGGGACCTGAATTTCAGATTATATACGAAAACGATTCATTTCATCTTTCTGCTTTTTTAAAAGGACTTATAACAATAAAAGACAAAAAGAATTGCACAATCTGGTCCAGGACACAACATCGCAGGTTAAAAGCTGGTGTAAGACTGATATGATATATGTAAACGAAGACTCGATTTTACAATGCTTTGGGTGACACCACTACCTGTCTGCATTCCCATCTTCGCGTCACCCGTCGGGCGTTACCCTCCCGCCTTCCTCCTCCTGTCCGCGTCACCCTGGCGTTACCCTGCTGCGTTCCACTCCCGCGTTCCGATTTCGTGTATAGTTTTTTGGCAGTTAGGTGATGGCTAAAACATGTTCCATATTAAAATAACGACAGAGATGGAGCAACAAAAAGAGAAGTAAGAAAAGAGAATATTTGAATAAATGGTTCATTACTCTAAAAATTCTTACACATTTTGAAAATGTATGTGTTTAGTATTCAATCATACTCGTATTTTGCACAACCTCTGCTCTTGTCCCTAGAAAATGAATAAATTTTCGTTATTGTGTTGCCACCACATGGGATACCCTAGGAAAAAACAATTTGGTAGGTAATTATTCATCAAAGGCATCTTGTCACCAAATATACTCAATTAAAAAAAAAAAAAGAAAAAAAAAGGTGTTCTTCAATTGGTAAGAAAATTAACAATTATTGAAGACGCAAGGTATGTACCTGTGAATAATTCTGTAGACTCGCTGATTCCCTGTTGGCACAGCTCAGTTGTATGCTACCAGTTGCATAGTACCTCAGCCTGAGTAATAATATTGGTTTATTGGAGAGCATTCAAATCTCGTGAATTCATTCTACACACTGTACAACAAACCAGCTACCACCGCGGCCACCACTGGCAGTAAACGAGTTTAGCAGTTTGATTGCCCGGATACTGGGAGTTTAAACTCGAACCGTGGTTTTAAAATTGAAAACCGCTCTGGCGAAAGACGTATCTGGTTTAAACCCCAGTAACCTCAGACCAGGTTTTAACTCGTTTCAAATGTTTGGTGAAAGTGGGCATTAGCCAGCAAGCGTGAGGAGCAATCTCACTATTTTTAATTGTTCTCCGCTGTTAGCTTCTAGCTTCTGTTAGCTTGCTGGTCAAAGTGCATTTTATTGGTGTTGACCAAGACCAAACCATAATCATTGATTGTTTCAGTTTTCTCTCGGTGATTTCTCTCCGCAGCGTCATTTGCAGGGGTGTGGGTCTTTTTGTAAGCTCTCCCTGGATCTCCATGCTTGCAGAATTATATTTGTATCATGAAATGAAAGCTAAGATAACGCCAATCAAACGTGCTGGTCATGTCCTGAAAGCTAGCAGTCTACATTTCATTATAATCCATCACCTACCTTCGGGATCATTCTTGCTGAGTCATCTTCTGTCAGTATATACTACTAAAATGTGGCCTCAGACACCTCTACAGGTGGCATTGAAGGAAGCTAATACATTAACTTTCCCCCCTGTTTAACCGTACCTTAGAACTTTGAATGCAATCTGCGTCCGTCCAAACTCTGCAGAATAACGATTTTCTCCTCACTCGCAATAAGGTACCTGCATTGTAGGTACTTTTCATGTCATTTTATAACCTTCTAGCATGTTGTGCAATACTCCCTTTCTTCTTCAACCTGGATTGAGTCTGTCACACTTTTAGCTGATGAAATATGTGCATTTCCATGCAGACCTACCTTTTGACAGGCATAAATGACCTTTTGCTAATTAATTTTGAATGACCTAGCTTTTTGACTTCTTGGAATTTTTCGAGTTGCGATATAGAAAAAACTATATCTTTTTCTATAACAATATTGAATGCAAATATCGATATCTCGATGTTATCAAGAGCAATTTAACGATATCAGGGATTATAAAATGTTGAGTTGCTGATTTTCAAGGACTTCAATTTTTATATAAGGTTACTTTTTTTACTTTTAAAAGCCATCGCGGTTTACGAATGATGAGGGTGTTATCACGGAAAAATTGCTGATAAAAAGTAGGCGCTGCGGAAGAAACACTTTGTAGTACCGAAAAAAAAAAATCATAGTGACACTTATGTTCATTAATGTGGTTTTGCTAGTATTTTGTTCCTGCTACATTTCCTTATTTTATTGCCTAAATTATTGGATAACGTGTTGGTTAAGTGTAACAAGATATTGTGGAATCCCTGCCTCTGGTAGCATTGGTTGTGGGAACGTCAATTAAAAAAAAATGTTTCAATTAACCGTTGTGGTTAAAAGTTCATTTTTATTGGGTAAGAGCGGCTTTTTGAAAATAAGAAATCCCTCTCCTCATTAGTTTGATTGTTATGAAGCGTTATAGTGTTTCCCAGGTGGGTTGACAGTGTTAAGAAGAATGTGGACAACATTGTAAAGATTAACCTTTGTAAATGCTGCCTTCAACAAAGCCCCTAAGGCTCTGAATCAGAGAATGTTCACACCTTGAAGCTAAAATGGTTGTTTTATACAGAAATAGTTAAACAGACAAATTTCCGAGTTCAAAATATCTCTCATAACACTCCCAGCACAAAACAGGTAGAGAGGCTAAAAAAGGTCGAGAGGGCCTAATGACCCAATTCCTCCCAGGTGGATAAATGAAACATTAATAATAAATCATCTCTGCCCTTGCAAATTTTGGTGCAAAAAGTTTCCTGTCTAATTAATATCTTACAACCTTTGCATCTTTACAACAATGACTTGAAATATATTCTCCAATCTACTTCACATTTTTCAAAGCTGTCTACTAGCTGTCTGCCCAATGGGGAGTTATACTGTTATCTCCCAGGTACAACAAACTTAAACTGTTAGCTCCTGGCTGAGCAAAAGTGGTGGTTGCTGATGGAAACATGTAGTTATATATATCCTTGTATTTACACAGAAACACGCAAATAGTGTTAAATCGATTTTGGCTGTTTGACCGTTATTAGTATTGGTGGTTGCCTTTTGTCTCAACTGAATATTTGCTCCCAGCTTATCTTGGTCTATCAAAACGCCGCAAAAAGTTATAACCTATGAACTACTTGAATCATCTCCTGCATTTTATGCAATTTAGTAATTGTAAAGGTTGTTGATTAAACCTAGAAATGCATGGAATAAAAATACATTTTGACATCTATGTGCAGGTAGAAAAGTTAATATTATCATTCTATCACTGTGAATATTGGTTGAAAAGTGAATCCCTGCCAGAGAAGTAACTGGATGTTAGAGACACCAGTTGTTCAGTCATTACCGACAGTAACAACCTAAATTTAGGTATTGTGGTATCTGAAATTTGTTTTTTCTCGTCCAACATCCTCAATTGAAGGGTTTCCAAGTGAGTGGTATAAGACAATGATGGAGAAAGCAATGTCATAGTGAGTACCTCCAATGTTTGGGAACAAACAATCGGTGACACAGAGAAGACCACAACTTCTGAATCAGCCAGGGGCATAAGTAGCATGTCTGCTGGGATATTTCTTTATTTCCTCCTGTTGTTTTCTCTAACTCTGTAAACTTTATTTCGTTATTGTTCTTCAGGAAAGTGGAGTTAACCTATTTTTCTCTCTTTTTTTTTCATTTATTTATTTTATTTTTTATAGTATCTATGCATTGTGTTGAATCTATTGTTGGACCAATCAAAATTGTTTTCCAGTCTCCTGGCTAGCTACTAGTATGCCAGTGGTTCCATTCGCATTGAGTAAGCATTCAGTCAAACATACACCTTCACCCGTCTTCCTCTTATGGTACCCTACCCATAGTCTTAGTATATCTCTGTAAGCTTGGCTTGTTCTTCTCCTTGCACCTTCCAAGGTTATCACTGTTGGTCCCATGGTTTGGAATTTTTCAAACTGTTGAAGGTTGTGCCTATAGTGTCCTCATAGGACGTTTATGTAACAAAAAAGTAGTTGCTTTTCAATTCCTTTCTATTATATACCTTACGTGAGTATTCAAGTGAATTGGAGAAAGTCACCAACTCCCTCACCCAACTTCCTGGGAATTTCTAGAGTTGGAATACCTTGCCAGGTTTATTTTTTTCTACATAGATATTGGAACCAACATACTGAGGGCATTTATTGGTTTTGTACAAAAAGAGCATAACTAATTAAGTGTAACCAGGGACATTGTAAATATGCTTGTGCATTCCTAGATTTCATCTCTGCTTGTTTCCATTTTGTTCCACTGTATTCTGTAGTGCAATCCCATTTTGACTCAATTTGGTAGTGATGATAAATAGTGCTTAATAATATGAATTCCGACGTGATTCTGTCAACAGTTTAGTCTAATTAACGTTGTTCTACATTCGCTGTGGGATCCTCCCTTTCTTAAAGCATGATTGCTTATCCCAAACAAACATTGGATTCCTTGTCAAGTATAGGCATCTGTACACATTGAATTTTCTTAGTTAAATTATATAGAATCCATTCAATATTCTTCATCACTGTTATTGAAATAAATAGCAATTTCGTTAATTTTTGTGACAGGACAGTGGTGGGGTCAACTGCATGAAGAAAGTAGTTCCTTAGGCCGTCTCGATCATGGATCATGAAGCTTTGGGGAATCTCTTTACCTACCTCTTGATGAAGAGTCATTTCATTTTTTCAGCATACACTTCCAAAACGTCCATCAGGTAAGCTTAGTGATGATATTTCAATGCTTGATCTTTTTACTGGAATTTAAGAAGAAGTAATTCTCACGTGCAGTTCTCTGGGGAACCAAAGAGATAAAAGAATCTTTTGACATCGTCTTTGCAGTCAAACCGCCTAATGAGACTGTGACCTCTTGACCCACCTCTCCCTTGTTGTATTCATAGAGAGAGTTTCTTGGTGTTCTTGAGACTGGAAAAGACCTTAACGAGGCTCTACTGTAGAAATTAGGTAATAAGAACGCGCTGGCGTTCATTTGATTGTAGTAATTTAATCTCCTTACATCTATTCCATCAGCCATCCTAGGAGCAAAAGTGTACCTCTAACACAATCATAGTTCCAATTCTCCCTGAGCGAGCCATTCATACAAGGCGTGGGTATGAACACCAAAACCCCTGAGCCCCTCCACATTATACCTCCACCGCCAGTAAAATGTTGACCTCTGTCGTATAAACTTATAGTTTTTAAAACATTTATTTGCTCTTATTACTGTGTGACTTGAGTGAAATTGGTTGTTCAATAAAGCTTAATATCTTCTCAATCTTGCAATACAAGTATCCCATAATTGGGTTTGCTGTCTGCTGTGTTTTTAGTTTGCAGGCTTCAAAGCATAAAGATTCTCTTCATTGCAATCCATGTATCCGGGCACATCGTTTCTTTTTGTAGCACTTGAACCAAACTGCTGTACATATTTTCTTCTTCTCGTATGTGTAAATACTCTTTTTCTTCTTGAGAGCCCCTCTCGATATGAGTGGATGGACTAGTTGGGAAATGTAAATATATTCCACTAGGGTCAGTTCCAATCATTGGTACCTACCTATTGTATAAAAATTTGTTATAGTTCATTCCTGTACACTGATATAGGGAACGCATCATTCAATGTACTATCATTGTTGAGTAGTTCAAAAGATACTCGCTCAACATTTCCAAACATATTTTTCATGTGAGATGTTGTAATAAAACTTCTTTTATCTATCAACGTAATTTCCTCCCTACTTATCACATCTTAGGCACTGTGTAACGTTCCTTTGACAGACCTCCATAACATCCAACATGGATGATGTTGGTACGTAATATCACTCATACCTACATTTACCATAACAACTGGTTAATACTACATCTGTTAGCCCATCTAAGCTGTTGAAGCTTTGAAGTCACCACCTATTGCTCTAGAGGGTTCTTCAGTCTTGTGAGTTACGACTCTATTTTAATTCTCTATTAATGTTTGACTTATTATCATTAGGTGCTTGCTTCTCTGCAAAATCAAACGTCTATTTCCTCATAGCGTGAAATGTTCGCAGAAAATATTGTTTTATTCAGAATTTTTACTTCCCGAAGGATGGTTCAAGGGCGATAATTGCTTTTCTCTGTAAAACAAGATTTGAGGCCTTTATTAGGTATTTTCATTTTCTTCATTAGCTTTCATAACACTTTTCTGCGCGTGGTTATTTTCACTAATCAGTTCGCACTGATAACAGACGGATTGTCGAGTATGCTGCAATTCCTCATAACCGCAAAGAGAAGTGAGAATGCATAGGTTGAAGCCGTATTCTTTACAAATATTTAAAATCTATGCGTCAAAAGATTGAATTTCTCTGTGAACAGTTGAAATCTATTTGTCGAAAGTTGGATGGTTTAAATGTATCTACCAAAAGTTTATATAAATTTGCTAAAACTTTAACATAATAATGGCAATACTAATTACTAGAATTATTCTGACTGTATTAGGATTATGATACCAAAGTGGGTATGCCTATAGTCGCAGTTTCGTCTCCTTCTCACTAATATGGGTAGATCAGCAGAGGGTAGATCAAAATATGCAAATTTCCGCCCCCGTCCAGGCCGTTTCTGGTAGTAAATATTTTTCTAAAAATCTGAAAATCTCTTTAGAAACCCATTTCTGGCACTAGTTAGTCCTTGAAACATTTTAGCCCGATCAGACCGAATTTGGGTGGTGTAGGGTTCAAAATGAGTATTTCGAAAAATGGATTTCCGAGATTTTCGCCGATCTAGGCGTGTGGGGTATCATTTTCGACTACATTTGAACGCTGAATCCAATGAGACGGGTCCCGCAACGATTGGCGCTCACTGGAATAGGTTAAGGGACAAAATGGGTATCAATCTACATAATATGTACGTAATCTTCATAATTCGAAATATTATTTTGAATGTTTGTTTTCAAGATTTCTAGTACCTAGGCCTGTGGGTTATCATATTCAACTAAATTTTGGACCCTGAATCGGTTGGAATGGGTCCGGGATACGCCAAACACACTGGTTTTCCCATTTTCCATCTGTTCGATATTTTCGACGATTTAGGCGTGTGGGGTATCATTTTCCACTAAATTTTGGACCCTGAATCGATTGGAATGGGTCCGGGACCCGCCACACGCACTGTTTCCCCCACTTCCCCCATGTTGAAGAAATGAGTCTCCATATGCCTGGTCCGAGGAATAACCAACCCGTGTGAAAGAATTTGCAGCGTTTTTTTGATCTAGACGGGTATCTAAATTTTTTTAGGGTTTTTTAAATTGTTAAAAAATTTTTTTTTCAAATTTTTCAATTTATTAAAAATTTAACCCTAAATTTTTAGGGTTAAAACGCCCAGAAAAAATGAGCTGAATCGGAGAGGTTGACCTTTTGCATGAAAACAGATTGATTATTCAAGGAATAACCAACCAAAAGCAACCATTCGCCGTCCACGCCGTTTGTCCTCCAAACTTTTCAGCCCGATCTGACCTAATTTGGGGGTCAAAAACACATTTCGAAAAATGGATTTTCGGCGATCCGGATGTTTGGGGTATTATTTTTGACTAAATATCGGACGCCGAATTCAATGAGATTGGCGCACACCGGAAGGGGTTTCGGATCTTAATGGGTATCCTGTTTAGACCTGCTTAGAATGTGGGTTTCTGAGATTTCCGGTACCTAGGCATGTGGGATATCATTTTCCACTAATCATTGGACGCTGAATCGATTGAAATGAGTCTCCGTCTGCCTGGTTTGAGGAGTGATTAACCCCTGTGAAAGAATTTGCAGCATTTTAACACTTAGTTTTCGGGACTTTTTGGGAGCTAGTCATCGTTTTCCACAAAATTTGAATAACCAAACACTGTGGAAGAATTTTCAGAGATTTTTATTGGACAATGAAATGAGAATTTCCGAGGCTCTGACATCCTGCATTGTCTGATGCCGTTGCTCGCATTCATAAACTCTGACGGCGAGCAATGGGGCGGCAAAAGGGGTTGGCACATGAACTGGTGGTGCGAGCGCGAAAGGGAGGGGTGGTAAAACCGCGACACCGGTCTCTATGACAGTTGCGACGACTCTCTTAAACCGCGCGGTCGTTCCACTCATTCCGACTGTGAACCGGTTCGTTCGCCGGTCGAAAACCCGCGTGCGTCTCCAAATCATCCTCGTCGTTGGCAAGCGATTTTTCACTTCCGCTACCTGGTAAGCGACATTACTGTCAAAAATCGTGCTGGTTGAGCTTTTCAACATGAACATCTCGGCCACAACGGTCACTTATCAGAAAAATTGGCATGAAATTGTACAACAATGATTCATCATCTCCATCAATGGGATGTAACTCGCGGATCATCAACTCATTAAGGGTATGGAGGGGAACAACCGTGGAATAATCTCAAGAGAATGAATGTGCTTGTGGAATTCCTCTCAGAAGAAGAAATCCTTCACTCACATTAAGTATTTCCTCCAAAGACGATTTGGTTAATCATTTTATGTTGGACCGAAATTACCAAAATCGAATAAGGCACAAACGTTTTTACTTATTATTCTCTATACTGTAACCCTATTGGGTTCTATGCCTGAGGTCACTCAAAACCACCAATTGGACACTAAGAGTTTTCAGATTTCTAAAAAATTGAAATGTCTGTACACCATACATCCACACCGCTTTTGGTATCATTATAAAAATCATTATAGATAGAAACATTTGAATTTGCGTGTGGTAACGTAGTTACCGAACGGTTACGTGTAACCGAGTCGATTGAAATGGGATTTGATCATTGGCGCAAGCAGTGCCTGGGTACATTAGTATTAGGAAAAAATTGGTACTCCTCATTGCAGTTTTTCGTTTTGAATGATCTTTTATTAGTACCCGAGCAAGATCCACTTAGAATAATAAACTCTTGTGGATTGAATAATTTGCAGAAAGTGGTATTTGATCGACTGATCTTACGTTTTTTTATTCGCAATGGATGGGGAAAAAGGCTTTTGGGATTTTAGACATAACTCGGTAAATTGTTCGAATAATGAATTATTACTCATTACAAGTATGCACATCTTGTGAGACACCATTACGTGCCCAAAATGGGTACCAGAAACTTTCAAAAATAAAAAAAAATATATTAGGAAAATTAAGAAAACAATTTAAGAAGTTGTATCCATCTCATGTATTTAGAGGAACGTTTTGAATAAGATCTCGTTTGCAGTATATACATATATATGGCGATTCCTCTTGAACCCATTTATATAGAGATGCGGATGACGAATTGTTGCTATTAAATTTAGAGATACGAGATAAGATTCCGAATCAGATGTTGACAAAAGGAACGAAGGTTACCTCAGCGACTTATTGACCACCACCAATGCAATACCAAAGACGGTTTGAATTTAATACGTTGTTGAGAGTTGATTTCAAAAAATTCAATTATTTGGGGACTTCCCTTTTAGCCCGTTATACAAACGATGACTTTGCAGAGTAACTTGAAACTGCTATTTATGCTCCAACCAGTTTTCATAACAGTTTCGCAATCTACCAGGTATTCAGGTACCATTTCACGGTAAAGACGATAGCTTTTTTTTACAATCACCATTTTTAAGCCTTATCTCGTTTTATCGCATCTCATTCACGCGAAGTTAGCCGATTGTGACGGACAAATTCTTAGATTATTCACAATCGTAATCGTTGTGACCTCAACTGGCGAGGACGTAGTGACACCGAGTGTTCAGACCTGGTGCTTTAGAGTACGTCGGAGGCGATTAGATTGATTTGTGTGACGTCACGTTTTTGCTGTCGCACGCCACAATCCATCCTCGGTAAGGTTTGACAGGTTGGCTGTGGTGTGGTGGTGAGAGGGAGGGAGGGGGTGTCAAGGCTGAATACTCACAATTTACTGGGAATTAAGCTGTCAAGTTTCACTTGAGGAGATGGCGACTGCTGCCAAGTCCCTGAATAAGTACCTACAGCTAAACTTCCGTTATACATAGGTATCCAAACCTTAGCGCACTATATCTGTCGTCAATCATACAAAAACGGCATGTTTTCAACCCTTCCCTTTATGAGTTCCCCTATTGTGTTTTTAATTTCTCAAAATTTCTCTGTCAAAATTGGATCATTGAACAATTAGGAATGCCTAATTTTCAATTTGGAGCCGAAGTTACCGGTTTTAAATCGTTAAATACTAATTTAACAACTAGAAAGAAAGAACGAAAAAATCTAGTGGAAAATAACAACCCAGACACCCAGGTGTATTAGCCCCCCTCCCGTGCCCTGCCACCATTTTGGGCAATATAGTTAAAATGTTTTGAAGAGCAACTATATCCTGAGGGAATTTTTCATTCAAAGGATATTTTCAAAGATCTGAACGTCTATGACAAACTCGGCAACCCAAAATACTGGCCTTTACTGTGCACCGCATTGAAATAAGTGAAAAAAATTGAAAAATCGATGCAATCTCTCAGAGTTGTAGGTTCATTGAAACTCAGTCGTCAGAGCCTCGACAGTGGAATGCCGAATGTGACGGTCATCATGTGAACTGTCCTCGATTGTTCACATGACAACGTGAGAGTTAATCGCCTGTACTGACTCGCGATGCGTCAGTGGTTCGTCAAGCGATATTTCGTTAGATTGTTTAAAATCAATGCTATTTATATTTTTGTGTCTGAAAGGGTTTGACGAATGTTTTTGGAAGAGTTACTTCTATAGAAGCCGCGTGGAAACCGGTTGTTCTAGACATTTACGCAACTTGTCTTGTAAAATTGAACCGTAAGCGTAACTTGAGCAAATTATATTTTCTGAATTTTAATTTATAAAATCATCACCACCTAATGACATCAACGAACGTCAATGTTTAGGAAATTATTAGACGCAGAATTAACGACTTCGATTAAAAAAAAAAAAAACATACCTCACACCCAAAGTTATTGGGAAAAGTGATTCTTCAATCAACTCCAAACACTTGTGGCAATGTTTTCGGGCAACGAATGACCTACAAAACCCCTGGTGAAGTGCGCTAATAAATAATGAAAACATCAAAAGCAGCACGGAAAGCATCTGAAACCAAACCTATTTTTTAATTTTTTATTCTTTTGAAGGCATATTTTTGTTTCCTTTAATATTTGAATTCATTGTTCACCAGAAGCGTGGTGCCAGCTTATCAGTGGCTCGAAGTTGCCTACCGATGGCCTGCGATTGATCTGATGAAAAGATTGGCCAACGGATATGATGACGGGAACAAGAGAAGGAAGTTATAGAAGGAGAGCGCTTCAACTTCATAAGTTGCGTAGTCATCCGCACTGGAGGGGAAAATCATCGGTTGCGTCTATCCACCTAATAGGTCACATCCTCTTGGGATATCCGTGCTTACTGGTTCCTTCATCTTCCAAGATACGACCACAGTCTGAGCTAATGAACACTCCCCATGTAGCTCTGATCGTGCCGCATCCCTGGTCAGTCAGCCAACAACGCTGCTGCTGCAGCCAGGACGTACTGCGTCTCAAGAAAGACCACCACGAGCACATATTGTAGCTTGACAAGTTATAGAGGCTTCGTGCAAATTCAACCCTCATGTTTCAGTTCAGATATTTCCCAAGGCCACTTTGATGAATGATTGGACGAGACCCTTTCAAATAAGCCACGTAATCCACTTACTGACTAAACTTTCAAGAACGGTGAGCTCACCCTGCACCTTCTCACTTCGTGTAATGACAGACAGCGCTGTTTTTAGCCCTCAGGGGACACCCCTTGGATCTAAATTATACTTGTGAGTATGCATGAAAAAATATCAGTGGAGTGCCATGTCCAAGGGTCTCTAATTAAATATTGCAAAAACGCAAACACTTTTAGAATAACAGGCCAACGTGGCGTAATGTGCAGCGTCTTTCTCGTCATAGAATCTCACTATGCGGTCATTCCTCTAGCTCTAACTTTCAAGAATACGTGGAAATTAAAATTCCCTTTTCACGTTCAACAATAGTGAGCCGGAAGGTGATACATGACTAATTTCGGAAGGAAATCCCGAGGAGCACGAGGTCATCTGAAGACCCAAATAGCTAATTTCTGACATATCAGGTGCTAGTTCACGTTGTGGGTAATCTTTACCGCTAACGTGACACGACAGATTTGAGACTATAAGATAACGAGGTACTTCAAGGCGCGTTTTTTATCGCGTTCGACTAAATATATTCCTCGAACCTTCGCATTAGGAAAAAAGAGAAGGGAAATTGACACTGATTAACGGGGCTCAACAACTACGTTTTCTTAAAAAAAAAAAAAAAAAAAAAAAAAAAAAATTATGCATTTACAGTACTTTTTGGAACATGACTCAAACTGAGATTGATCTTCCCATTTTGCCCTAAGCTTCGATATATTGTTTCCAGATGTGTAGATTCCAAAAACGAAATTTTGACCAGTGACCCATTCCCAGCTTCAGCTGCTCCTTAAAACATTCACCGCAACTCAAATGAAGGCTGGATATAGGTAAAAATGGGTATTTTGAAATGATTTCTTGACATTTTTGGGTTCTATTAGCACTTATAAGCGTCCAGTCTAGGGTACTGTTGATGTGGATACATATCTTAATTATTTTAACATTATTTTTGTACAGTTTTCCTAGAAATTACAGAACTACTACCCCTTACACCCCTTACGAAGGAACCAATTTGGAATAATTCCCTGCATTTTCTGTGGTGGGAGTTGGGGACCTTCCCTGAAGGGCGTTTTGACCCAAATCCAGGATCTTCTAGAGAATGATAAACCATTGAAGGAAGGATTGCATGACTTTACTTAAGTTGTGATGCCACTCTATTATGTTCATCTGAAGAAAGTCACCATCAAAGGTGTGACCACAAACGACATCATAAAAGCGTTTTGGTAGGTTTTGAGTGGCTAACGTCCTTCACAACGAGGACGAGGTCGCTCCCAAAGGGGACTTTGTCCGAGGTACACTCCCAGGGATGCAGCACACGCCTTCCTCACGGATCGTATTACGTCACTCAATCTAAGAAATATCGGGCCTCCACTCCTCGTTACCGTCTTTGACTTACCTATTCGATAAGCAACACCGAAAGAAGCCCAAGGCGAGACGGACTCTCCTCGAAACCGCCTCGGCCACAAAAACCACGTTTAATTCGTAGGTAGATGCCGCCATAGCACTCTCTCAACTTGTGCTCACGACACGACCAAGGACTCTAAAGTAACCGCCAAATAAAGCCGTCAATGTGACGTTATGACACAGGTCTTCAATTATCACGGACACTCGATGGACCTATGCAAAATCGAAGAAGTTGCAAGACAGAACACTTACCTTCCCTTTAATTCTGTTCGCAAATGCCTTACATTTGTTTCTTCCATAATGTTACAAATGATGAAGATGATATAGACATTATTTAAAATTGTGATTTTACTCACTGGTGGCTCACAATAGTCAGAACCGATCTTCGTTGTCAATGAATATCACTTAGGAGGTGGGAGTTGAGAAATGTTGACGTTTTTATTACTGATCAAGGAGCCAGGAGGGTTTTTGACGTTTTTGACGCCAACGAAACGTTGGCTGACACGATCTTTGGCGCCACGACCTCAACCTAGAGGCCATGGAATATCAATCAATCAATCAATAGGTATTTATTGTAGAAACCGTCAGGTGTTACAAAGGTTGGCTCAAAAGTGTCTGCGTAGACACATTACATTACTTCCGTTATCAATATAAAATAAAACATCTCTTCATTCAAAATAGGTGAAATAACAATTAATAAAAATTCAAAAAAGTAGTCTGGTTCTTATGCACGAGGCCGCGTAATTTAAAAACTGCTTCACTTCTACCAAGGTAACTAAATTACCGAGAAGACCACAAAAACGCCCCATTGAGAGCACATCGTCGTTATAAAGTCTTTGTCTTCCTTCCCGCACCATGGGACATACACAGAGGAGGTGCACAATGGTGTCCGCTTCCAACAGGTCGCACAGGGGGCAGTCTTGGTCCCTCTTGAACCTCACAGAGCCTTCAGGGATGCTAAGGCGAGCAAACTTCTCTCCTCCAAGTCTAATCTGGGCCACCAATCTCTTCATCTGCAGTCCAGCGTCCAGGCAGAGATACGGCGCGCTTCCAAGACCAGCGGGCTGTATAAACTGGTAATATGGGTTGAAGCATGTGGTCCGCACTCTCTCTTCGTCCACCATCCTCGAAGCCAGCCTCAATCACCACAGGTTTTTCCCTTTGCAACCGAGCGACGTCTTGAGTGTCCCATATATCCGCCAAGCCCGCTTCCCTGAACACCGCTGAAAGCTGCGACACCCAATTATACCTCGGATCCGGTTGACGTACGTGGAGAGCCAGTAGACGCTAGAAGCAAATACGGGGAAGTCTCTCAGGGCTCATCTCCATCAGCTTCATCCACCACCCCAAAGCCAGCTTGAGAACCTCGCTTCGAGTGTGACTCAGGTAGCACTCCGTTCGCACAAAGTGGTCTGGAGTGCTCCTTGAGTGAAACAAGAGCGTCTTATAAGTTCTCACTTGGACTCTTTCAATATCCTCGGTGTGGTTCATTCCCCAGACCTCAGCTGCGTAAAGTGCAGTTGATTGTATGAGTGATTGGGCAACCTTGGACCAGGACTGCAGTGAACCTCCCCCCGCCTTATGAATCAACTGCAAAACGGATCTGATGGCCGCTTCCCCTTTCTTTATGGCCTGATGGGCGTTGGCTCAAAACAGTCCCGAGGGAGAGAACGTGATTCCCAGATATTTAAAGGAATTTGCTATCTTAATTTCGTTCTCCCCACAGAAAAATTTGAAGCGCTCAGGCAGTTTACCACCCCGCCGAAACACCATATTGCAGATTTATCGTGGTTCACCCGGAGACCATTAGAACAGCAATAATCATTGAGGGCCCTTGGAATTCTTTGAAGCTCAACATAACTGTAGGTCATGAGACAAAGGTCATCTGCGTACGAGAGGGCAATGAGATCGACAGCACCATCCAGGTTCAACCCTCTCAGTCCTCCATCCAAGAATTCTTCTAAATCACGGCAGTATAGTGCGAAAAGTAGGGGAGAGGAGGCCTGAATAAACGCCAACCATGGAATAAACGCAGTATCCTGTTGTTTTTACTGACTTTGAATGTTGTTGGTTGTACCATAACGGCCTACTGATGCAGGTGAATTCTACCTGAATAGAAAAAAATCTACAAAACTAGAACTTAGGCGCGCAAATGACATCAACCTAGTAAGACTCGAATTCTACTCAAGGGTAATCACCGCCTGATTCACAGAGTTTACCTTTCCGCCGGCAAGTCTGCGTTTTTTCAACAGACAGAAATTAGCGGGAACAATCCTCATTCAAATGAGTCGGAAGACAGAGAACGAGACTCCTCCCAGCTCAAGAGACAAGCTGCAGTTTCAGCAATTCGCCGCGAGGTAGCGCCCCCTCGTTTCCACCTACGTCGGTCCTTCGAGGGTTCGAGGAGGTTTCGCCCTTGTTTCTTCTCGGAGGTCAAGGACTCGGCGAAATCGCGACTAGTTTAGTTCACGTTAGTTGATAAAAAGACAGCGATCGGCAACGAGGCCTTGGGTTTTTTTAGAATGTGCCTTCAGTTGTGAAACGTCAGCTTTCTTACTCAGGTCGGGATCGCCAAACCGTCACGATGAGCCCTCCAAGTAAGTCCGTTGTCTGTCTTCCACCGCGAAACACTTCTGGGAGCTTTTTAACCCAACAGACTGTCTGCTCTGGGGGTGGTTTTTTTTTAAATTTCGAACGCCCCTGTAGTTTCGGCGCTATCTGCCACAGAGGACACTCGGTTATCGGTCGTATCAATCAAAGCGGACACCTGTTGAGGTCAAATAAAACTGCTCCTCTTACGTAACTAGAATGACAGCTCTGTTCTAGGTACTCAAATCACCAGGTAAACAATCAGGTGTGAAAATATTGCAAATCCACCTGTATTGGTTTGTTAGGAATGATACGCGAGGGTAATTAGTAAAAATATTACGCCAAGCCCGGCAAATTCGGTTCACGCCGTTTCTAGTTGTAGACATTTTTTTAAAAATTTGAAATTTTGGTCAGTTTGTCCCCAAATTTGTTCAGCTTGATCGACTCATTTCTTCAACATGGGGGAAATGGGAAAACAGTGGATGCGGCGGGTCCCGGACCCATTCCAATCGATTCAGAATCCAAAATTTTATGGAAAATGATACCCCACACGCCCAGGTACCAGAAATCTCGAAAACTTATATTCAAAATGGGTAATAGATACCCATTTTCACCCATAACTTCGTTCTGGGACCCACTTCATTGGATTCAGCGTCCAAGATTTAGTGGAAAATGATACCCCACTCGCTTAGGTAGGTACCAGAAATCACGAAAACACATATTCAAAATGGGTAATATATACCCAATTTGACCCATAACTTCTTCCGGTGGGTGCCAATCGTTCTGGGACCCATTTCATTGGATTCAGCGTCCAAAATTTAGTAGAAAATGATACCCCACTCGCCTAGATTGCCCAAAATCGTGAAAATCCATTTTTCAAAAAACACATTTTGACCCCTACCCCGCCCAAATTTGGTCCGATCGGGCTGAAAAGTTTCGAGGACCGTCCAAGGCCGGGATCAGACACCTGACCCAAATTTCAGATTTTTAGAAATTTGTGTACTACCAAAAACGGCCGAATCGGAGCTGGCTCGATTTGAGCCGAATCGGAGAGGTTGACCTTTTGCATGAGAACATAGGTTGATTATTCAAGGAATAACCAACCAAAACGAGTCTTTTCAACACACATTTGATGTGAAAAGATAAACAGGAAAAATGTTAAAAGTCAAATACGAGGTCTGATCTGACACGCAAACAATCTAAGTTGAAAAATGATTTCTCAACGTTTTATCACATACATACCTGTGACGTTCCCAAGGCAGTTGATTGATTTTAGGGACCAATCCTTGTGCCAATTATAAAATCAATATCCTCCTCCCCTCACACCGTCGGACTATATAGTTGAAATATGGTTTTCACCAGGGACTTGAGGTTGAAGTTTGATGCATCGAAGACATACATACAACTATAAAACAAGTTGTTTGATACCCGAAGGAAAATTGTTTGGCGAATGATGATTGATGGAAAGTGCATTGTTCCGCGGAAATATCGATATTTCTACGGGTCGTGGCTCTCATTCACGAAGTGCAAAAGGTTCCGGGGTTATTACTCTATTCACGTTGTCCTCATAACCGACATTGTAGTTTCGAGGGTCGGAAATGCAAAGAATGAGCACACTGTGTCTAGAGTCGGAAGTTAGGGGCGCCGATAATAATAATTCATCACTATCTGACCTAACTCGATCAAAATTTATCCTGAAAGCTTCGGTCACTGATTGAATGGACTCGAATGACCGAATGAATTCGGTTCTGTGGAACCGAATCAGCCAAATGAGATTTTGGAAATCTAGAACGCTAACAAACCATCAAAACTGTTGTAATTAATTTTAAATCATTTGTTTTGCAGACGATGTTGAAAGTAGTCTCGTGCTACTAAGGAAGTCTTTGCGGAACCAAACAATAATGAACGACGGAACTCAATTTGAAGGCAATGCCTTCCACTCGTTCATCATACTCGGGGCGTCGGTGAGTATATTCCACCATCACCTGTCATATTTGGAACTGTTGATTGGCAACTCATGCTCATAAACCATTCTGCTTCCCCTAGGGAGATCTGGCCAAGAAGAAAACCTATCCAACTGTGTGGTGGCTCTTCAGAGACGGACTGCTCCCCAGCAACATAGTATTCATCGGTTATGCTCGAAGTGACTTGACTGTTGATGTTCTCAAGGAACGCGTCCGTCCTTACATGAAGGTTTCTACAATTATTAATAACTAGTTGCATAAGGGCTCAGATTACCACGCCACCCTGGTATTCATAACAACAAGTTCTCCTATGCCAGCAAATTACCATTCACCTGCCTCTTCTGAACGTGCAAGTTCCTCAAGGATTGGTTGTATGATTAAAGATCCCTCATCTGGTAATGTTTTCACTATCAAATTAGATCAAGAATAAATTTCAACAATCGGCACCTGCACAATAGAGAGAATGGAAACTTGGATTTGAAGAAGTTTGTAAAATTGATCCCTCATCCCTGCTAGTGCTCCCTCTAGAAGAGTCGATTTGATTCCAAAAACGCTGCGAATTCTTTCACAGGGATTAGTTATTCCTCGGATTAGGAGCATGAAAAAATGTGGGAAACAGTGAGTGTGGAATGTCCCGAACTTATTCCAATCGATTCAGCGTCCAACATTTAGTGGGAAATGATGCCCCACACGCCTAGGTACCTGAAATCTTGAAAACCCACATTTGAAATGCGTAGATAGATGCCCATTTGACCCATTACCTGTTCCGGTGGGCGCCAATTGCTCCGGGACGCGTCTAATTAGATTCAGTTTCCAAAAATGTGGTGGCTATGATACCCCACACGCATAGATCGCCAAAAATCTCGAAAATCCATTTTTCAAACCAGATTTTGACCCCTCCCCTCACCGATTTGGTCCGAACGAGCTGAAGAATATCGTGGACCAACTAGAGCCGGAAACGTACCCCTGACCAAAATTTAAGATCTTTAAAAAATGCTACTACCAAAAATGGCGGGTGGCGTACGGCGGGCGGACATTATCCATACCTTTTGGTTGGTTATTCCTTGAATAATGTGTTTTCAAGAAATGGATTTTTGGTGATCTAGGCGTGTGGGGCATCGTTTTCGGCTAAATTTAGGTCGCTGAATCCAATGAGACGGGTCGCGGATCGATTAGCGCCCACCGGAAGAGGTTTCGGGTCAAAATGGGTCTGAAAATGAATATGAAATAATTTGCAGCGTTTTTGTTTACACAACGTGAAACGTCCAGGTGAAATTTCGGGTTTGACCGTGGGTGGCGTAGCAATTTGAGCGCTTTTTGTAGGTGAGGTTGACCTGGAATTACTTGACGTTTGACGTTTTTACTGTGTCTTGGCGAAATTTTACGATTCAGATATTTCACCCCCTCCAGAAACGAACCCCCTAACCTGTTTCATGTAGAACTAAGAGATATCAGGAGTCACCGGATATTTTTAGGAATATGGGTCTTGATTGTTGTAATAAGGATGAAACGGCACAATAAATGCTCAGGTGTTACCAGAAGGTGAGATGGCCAACAATGTCTTCTGAACATAAATCAGAGAGCATTTGCCAGCTCAACCAACCCATAACTTTATTCTCTTTACTTATTTCTCGTACCCCTCGTTGCAGGTCCAACCGAACGAAGAAGAAAAATACAACGAGTTTTGGAAACTGAACCACTACGTCAGCGGCACCTACGCGTCACGGACGGATTTTGAGCTGTTGAACCAAAAACTATCGTCCTACGAGCCTCCGGCAGGTGCCAATAGAGTTTTCTATCTTGCCTTGCCTCCTTCTGTTTTTGAAAGCGTAACTACAAATTTGCGTAACACCTGCATGGCGTTGAAGTAAGTGTGAGCGTGGTTAACATTCCTTAACGTTAAATATGGCCTTACCGGTACAAAAGAAATGGCAAGCAGCGAAGGCAACTGAATCTCAGGGCGTGAGGTATCTGTTCAGTGAATCAGTTTTTTGTCCGCTGTATCTTCACGAATCTTATGGAAGCAGGACCTTACAAAACTGGTTTCAATCCTCAATGCTTCATATTGCTACTGTCACTCATCGCCACAGTATGAAATGTATAGGGTTTTGACAATTCTGCTCCCGCTACGATACTTTACTTTGTCTCATTGAACTAGAATTCTCCTGGGGCGTGTGAGTGTACAAATCCAAATTATCCAAAACCAAAGGATGCAAAGTCACCTCATTTTTCACGACATTTTACTGAAATTAGAGCAAAGGGCGCCAAAGCAGACTTGTCATGTACCAACCACACATTGGGGGCAGATTTGTTTACATGAATGCTGGAGGTTTCTTGGCAGGATCAGCTCTGAATACACACAAAATATACACCAGTCATGATGAGAACAGCTTAGTCTATAGACTATACATACATGTCAGAATCTCACAAATCTCTAGCTGGACGTAGCGTCCTTATAGGGTCCCTGACCCATTTTCCTTCCTTAAGCTCGGCTGATTTGTGTTGAGTAACAGCTGTGTAAATAATGCGCTTCACACACCAAGCAATCAGGCGCCAGTTCTGTATTAAATCAAGGATAATATACGTTACAGAGGATGGACGAGAATCATCATTGAAAAACCATTCGGGCGGGATTCGGATTCATCTCAAAGGCTCTCTGACCATCTCAGCAGCTTATTTAAGGAAGAGCAACTCTACCGTATCGATCATTATCTGGGGAAGGAGATGGTTCAAAATCTCATGATTTTGAGGTGAGTGTTTTTGGGTGGATCCTGTGGTTTCCATTGTCAGGAAGTGTTTACAGTTGTAGTCCAACCTCACCAAAACCTTCAACGACTTGCGTTTACCAACGTCAATCTACCCTGACAACGAGCCTTGAGATAATCAATTGTAATTTAAAATCTTGCAGATTTGGAAATGGATTGTTCAGCCCAACCTGGAATCGAACCAACATTGCATCCGTCCAAATCACATTTAAAGAGCCATTTGGAACTGAAGGCAGAGGAGGTTATTTTGATGAATTTGGCATAATCCGAGACGTCATGCAGAACCATCTAGTTCAAATTCTTACCTTGGTTGCTATGGAAAAGCCCGCTTCTATTCATCCTGATGATATTCGTAACGAAAAAGTAAGCACCTATCCTACGCACCAACTAAATTATTGTGAGAATGACTATTTGCAGATTACTGAATCAATTTTGGTCGGCTATTCTTATGTTTTAATGCATAAAGACAATCTCTCCAATTTGGTCCAAAGTAAGCCAGTCCACGCCGATTTTGGTAGTAGAAAATTTTCTAAAATTCTGAACTTTGGGTCAGGGATCCGTTTCTGGCTCTAGTTGAGCCTTGAAACTCTTCATCCCCATCGGACCATTAGAGGGGGGAGAGAAACGTGTATTTTGAAAAATGTATTTTCATGATTTTCGGCAACCTAGGCGTGTGGGGTATCATTTTACACTAAATTTTGAACGCTGAATCGATGCTCCTGGTCTGAGGAATAACCAATCCCTGTGAAAGAATTTGCAGCATTTTTCCGTGGCTGTCGCTGCTATAGGTAATAAATTTCACCCTATTGCCAACTTTTCATTGATAACGTTTTTGGTTACCAGGTAAAAGTGTTGAAATGCATCAAACCACTTGCATTGGACGATGTTGTCCTTGGTCAATACGTCGGTAACCCAAACGGTGAAGGGGAAGCAAAAGTGGGCTACCTGGATGACCCAACAGTACCTAAGGGTTCTACAACACCAACGTACTGCACTGCTGTGCTCAAAATAGACAACGAACGGTGGGAAGGCGTCCCGTTCATACTGCGATGTGGGAAAGGTGAGGTTCATGCACAGCTCTAGAGGACTGACTGCTCATTCATAGGTCACAAGACTAATGACGCAAATGGAAGACTACAACATTGAGTAGGGGCTTGATGGTCAGCATTTAAATTGTACAACTCAAGCTTACCTTTATTTTTCAGCTCTGAACGAGAGGAAAGCAGAAATCCGAATCCAATATTATGAAGTGCCTGGAGACATATTTGGTGGGAGGTGCAAGAGGAATGAGTTGGTCATCAGAGTGCAGCCTGGAGAAGCAGTCTACGTCAAGATGATGACCAAAACCCCTGGAATGTCATTTGACATGGAAGAAACAGAATTGGATCTTACCTACGGCAATCGATACAAGGTACCAAATTATATTGTGCCACCGTGATTACATGGAGTAAGGAGCCCACGGCTACTTGAAGCCTGGACGTTTGTCTTATGTCTAGCAACCTGACAATGTTTCGTTGAGTTGAACAATACAATTAGCAGATTCTTCCTTACTCCTTCGGTAGGCTACGCTTTTTTCATTACAATATGGAACAGAAAACTATAAATTCAGGTATAGGTTGGTTTTATAAATAAAGGAAGCTGTCTGGTTTGAGGTTCTCAATTTGTGCATCCGTTTCTTGTTTTACCAGAATGTCAAGCTGCCTGACGCATACGAACGTTTGATACTCGACGTGTTTTGCGGCTCTCAGATGCATTTTGTCAGGTCTGACGAGCTTGCTGAGGCTTGGAGGATCTTTACTCCTCTACTTCACCAACTTGAACAAGAAAAAATACAACCCATTCCTTATGTGTGAGTACTTCAGCTTGAAATTATCAACACGGTCCCTGATATAATATGATAATGTTTCAGAGTGAGAAAGAGAAATGCCTACAATATATTGTACTAAGAGCCATTTCTGAATACTAAAATGTTCACCATGGTTGAGCTGGAAAAGATGTTGATTATCAAAACAAAAATAATATTTTTTATATCTGTTTGCAGATATGGATCACGAGGCCCCAATGAGGGTGATGAGATTACTAAGAAAGCGAATTTCAAATACTACGGCTCATACAAATGGGTGGGGTCAACTAAGTGACTTCACTCCAAACCTCAAGAAATACAACGAGATTTCATCAATTGAATAGCTCGGCCGAATAGGGGTCCATGTCACTTTTTTGGATTTTTCGTTTTTGGTATCAAACAAATCGTGGAAACCTCATCTATCCATCTCCAGTGACGACTGTAACCCCATAGCATACGTTCCCACGCTATCGGGCGCCAAAATGAAAGAAACACCAAAATTTGCATTCAAGTAAAGGGGTCTATGTTCCGTTGCTATGCACAATCTTGACTACGGGTCAATCTTTTTATCGTCCCACCCGTCCCCACGGCTGCGGCCATTCGTTTTCGTTTTATCGCTCGGCGAAGATACCTATTATTAATTTTCTCCCTTTCGATCTTCAGGGTTTGTTCGTTTGAACAAATCGTTCTGCAATCTTTCTTTCATTGAAAAAAAAAAAAATTAATATTAAAAACTAGTGGAAGAAGGGTCTATGTTGCTAATTTTGGATGAGTTTGCCGATCAGATGGTTTCGCCGAGGCATCCGATTTTAATTCCGCTCTCCTGGAAAGTTTGCAAAAGTGACATAGACCCCTATTCGGCCGAGCTATTCAATTTTGCGTGAACATCCCCACTTACTCTAAGCCCTACCAATTCAATGTATCCTTCAAATGTGCCGTACTACCTGACAAAGGCTAGGTACACACGAACGACAAATGTCGTGTGAGGGGGTTTCCCGTCACCGGGGAAGCCTTACGTTAAAGTGTATGGAGCAGTTCACACGAACGACGGCTCCCGACAGTCCGGGGGTTTAACGGGTGCCGGGACGAGGGCTACCCGCTAGCCCGGCATCGGTCGTTTCCCGTCATCGGCCTAGCAGTCCATGTTTGCTTATGGAAGAGTACACACGTACGGTAAGTTCCCGTCACTTAAATCAAAGTAAAAGCGAGTGAGGGGAAAATCCCACTCCTTCGATTTCTAGGAATACGGGAAAATTCCCGGCCTACGTGTGTACTGCAATGACCGTGAAACTGTCGTTCACGACACACGACATTTGTCGTTCGTGTGTACCAAGCCAAAAAGTGCTATATATACTCTCTGTGTTCTTTGTGATTTCATAGTTCATGAACCAAAACAGTCACTTAAATGAAGGTTTCCTTGAATCACTATTCAGTCAAGGACAAAAACCTCAAATATCATCAACAGGCAGTTACACAAATGTATGTTGCTATGAGCCTCCCGTCAAATTGTGAGTGTTACTTGTGTTCAAACGTAGTGGAACTAAAAAAAAAATAAAATAATAATAATACTCTTTGGGCTAGATCTATAAACTGGTCACTGTAAACATGTTAGAAAGCAAGTATTTAGGTAACAGAGTTTTAAGGCAAAACTCATAATTCTCAAGACAACCATACTTAATGGACAGCTCCATTGTCCATTCCTTGGGGCACTGATTGTCCCATGTTAGCAATAAGTTTTAGTTTTTATCAGACAGCTCCTGGTTGCTTAATCATTTCCAACTCACTTGTAACGTTGGACTTTATAGGTTATCGCCGATTTCCAAACAGCGAGCTGATTATTTTCCATAAATGAATATGTCCCAGACCCTACCCAGAAAGCATCTGTGAGAACTAACCGCAAAATGAGCAATTTCCTTAGACTTTCGTGATATACACAAAAGCCCAACATCAAGTCTTGGCTGACCACTATGCACATTACATATATAATAGTAAATGCCCTTAGGTATTTACTGAGATGTGAAATCGTATTTCATTAAGAACTTTTAAATTTGGTATCAATAGGTACCTATAATAAAGTAAATATGTATTTCCATAAAACGCTGTAAAATTAACATCCCTGTGAAAACGAATCGAAACGAACAACCTATAAGCGCCCGTTCAACTCATAGAAAACTGAAATGATTGTCACTAGGATCAAAAACTACTTTGTCAGGACACAAAGTGCACAGACCGTCAAAGAGGCTGCTGGATGAGTGGGGTGAATTTTTTAAAAACCAGTGTAATATAAGTCTTGAATCATTAGGACATTGACAGAAGGGTTCCTGATGATGATACTCATTTGTATAAATTTTAAAGGGAGTGTATTGAGACAATGGACCTCCTTTGACACAATTCCCAGAAGAAAGTTGTCAATTAGTCACCAATTCAGTGATGCAGATATTTTCTTTGCAAATATATATATTTATACTTCAATAAAATGTTTAATTGTTCACCATGTCTTATTAAACTCCTAAAATTGCATTAACTATACAATAAATTTTCTAGCGAAACAAGAAGTTACCAGAAGAAACAATTCTTCATCATCTCACAATCTGATAAGCCCAATTTCCAGGTACAAAGTTATGGTAGACACAATCTGACCGCATCCCAGGGTGTCATCATGTTGTTGGAGATTAATATCATACACGGAAGTTTTTTGAAGGCTTCTTCGGAGTTTTCTCTTTGGCATCAACATGCTCTCGATAGATTTCTGGGTAATACTCCTTAAACTGAAACAAAAGGACAAGTTAAGGAGGAAACAACAATGACGCCCAATATAGCCCTCAAAAGCAAGGCGAAAGGACTATAGGTCATGCAAAAAAATATTGAAGTGAATGAATCAAAAGTTCATTGCAGGTACTTCTTTGCTTCAATGGGGACCAATCCAACGCATCCACAACCACAATGGACCCAACAAGACTATGGCCACGGCAAGTTCTGGGAAAAGCCACCCTGCTCCCTCAAATTATCATCAGAAGGATCAAATTTCCTCTTTTTCAACTTACAATACTCATTAGTTTGTAGGAGGGGGGGGGGGGGATACAGGTAGATGGAAGCGTCCAGGTTTGGCTCAGCGCCAACCCTAACATCCATTTGAGCGCAGCCATGATAGTTTTATCGTTTACAACCAAGGTTCTTTCGATTAAAAACGCGTTCCCGGGCTATTCTTATCATTCTACGACATTAAGTCATAGATGCTCATCAAAACCGTAAAACAAACATCTATTTTTGAGATCTCGTCAATTTTCCTCACATTAACTATTGATAGAAAGAAAACAAGTTCATAACCTGTCAATTTTTGTCCCATAGGTTCACTCCATTGCCTAAACATGACAATTTTTCTCATATTCTGTAAAATGGAAACCAAGGAAGTCAAGATTTAGTTGCAAGTTCCCTCGAGGCGGGTATGAAACCGGTAATGCCTGTAGTAATTAAGATTGCCAATCGCTTCTCATGTGAGGAAAGTTGAGTAATTATCAAATGAATGAATGTCTTTAAAAATATTTGCTTCTTAGAGAACTTTGCCCTTTTTAAAGGGGAAGGGAGGAGGCAATGCAGCCACTGCAGGTACCCAATGCTATCCTACTCTAGAATCAATCATGCTTATCCCTTACCATTTTGAGATGTTTCCTTTTCTCTTTGCTCGAGAGACTCTTGTTGTTCAATATTTGGCAAAGAAGTTCATCAAGAGCTGACTTGGAAGTAACAACTTTCTGCTCTTCAAACTTCTGGCCGCTAATTTGCTCACAGAAGACATTTTCCTGATAAAAGATAACAAGAGATTGAATATTGACAAGCAGTCCTGATTGGAAGAATAAATTGGTCTGGAGACAAATTGGATCTCAAACAAATATGATGTACAATGAAGTGGAAATCTTAAGCAGAGTGCCTAGATTTGATGAGCCCCCACTCATCAAAGTTAGCAGTCATTTCTTCTTGACAAAATTATAAACAGAATACCTATTCGAAGATGATAATGCTCCCTTGTCAGAAATTGAACTCACTTTCCGCCTGGAGTTAGATAACTCATTTCTAATCTCAGAAATGATATGTGCCGGTAACTCAGAAAATATGTCTTCATAGTAGGTAGCAAGGAACTGAATGATCAAGAGCATGACGCTTTGTTCGTGCGAATCCTTCCAAGAATTTTGTGGGCCCAGGATAACGTTCTCCAACTGTGAAACCATCTGAAATTATGTTGTTATGAAGCAAAATTTTTGTCAGACAACTAAGAATCGAGATATTGCAAAACCTTTGTCGGTACCTGAGAGAAAGAAAGTTGTTGGAATCTGGACGAACGTGGCACAACATGTAGGATCCGCATCAAATGTTTCAACTGCGCTCGATTATTAGGAGGTAATAACAAGAGAATCAACTGATACACCAATGTACACATTCTCGTGATGGGTCTTTGCCATTCCTTTTTGTTAAATTTGGACACTAGGGCCAATTCTGAAACATAGGATTGACAGCTATATCAGCCAACTAGCGAGACTAGGAGAACTCTGGCATAATATTTCATTGAAAACGCCAAAAACTTATGTTGTTACCTTCTGAGTCCTTGAAAGAGTTGACATCAGAGACGTCAGGGGAGGAGCTGGAGGAGGCAGTATAAAATGAGCCTGTTAAATCCTCAGACGATGCCGACTTTTTGCTCTGACTTGCTTTCAGAAGTTTGTCCACAGATTCCATTGCATATTTGTAATCAAGTGCGTAGTCGCAGTCGTCAATAGAATAATTCAATCCATGATTAACGTAGACGTGGATGTTATCCAGATTGTCTGAACTCTTGCTTCTCAGGTATCGTCCTCGCTCTGGAGAGGATTTAGTGCAGTCGTAAGGGAATGCAGATGGAGGAGTTCTGTCAGCGAGGGATTTGGGGGAGAAGAACGAAAACGCTTCATTGTCAATCCCATCGTAACATGATCTCGAGATAGTTTTATAATGTGAAGGGTTGTCCGAGGCGGAGAGCTGAACATCTTGTAGGGGCTTTCTCACATTTTTACACGATTTTAGCGATTCAACTTGAGGTTCTTTCATAATGTGCGAGTAAGATTTGGCGCTGAAGCTGGAATTCTTCTTCAGATGGACAATTTCGTATGAACGTTGCGGCACTATTCGACTAACGGGGTCATCTGAAGTGAACGCTGTCTCCAAACAGGAATTGGACATTTGTTTCATGACCCGTACTTTGGTTCCAACTTTTTTCGTGGGGCTCGAAATGCACTCGAGGAGATTTTCCTGAGATGCGGTGATTTTTGTATGAGCTTTGTCGACAATCAGGTTATTCAAAGAATCAAAGTATAGGTAGACGTTAACAATTAAATCATACAGGTAGCTGCTTATGAGAGGATGTCTCAAAGTGGCGAAATAATCCGATATTATTTTGAACAGTTCGAGTTCAAATTCAGGATACGTATCTCTATTATCAGACTTCACGGCACCTGGAAGAAAAACAAAAATGCATATATTTAAAAAACAGCAATTTTGGAAAAATTATTCAAGTTTTATGGTCACTTTTGACTGCTAAGCTGAGGCAGGTAACATTGAGTAAAATATAGCAGCGCAGTTTCAATAAAAACTGCATAAGCAGTCTAGGTAGATTTGCGGCCAGCAATGGCAGTTATTTTAGCTCCCCAAATTTTAAAAATAACCACCCAGAACATCGGAATTCAATGGAACAATGTTCATATGTTCTGATTTGTGATCAAGCAGACAAACGAAATCAATTAGACAAACTTACAGTTCATCAAGTTGTGAATAGCGCTCAAAATCCAGTGTGGTAGCTCAGTGTTCCATTTGATCTTGGCCCATTCAGGGTTGGCATTGGTCACAACCCATTTAGAATCAATTTTATCTGTTGGAATGAGGGCCGAGACGTCCAAGGGGTTCAAAAGATCCTTGATTCTGAGAAGAAAAAATTAAGTAACTACAGGTAAGAAGCAGAAGAGCAAGCAGACTATCTGGATCTTCTAAAATCAATGTATTTGACGGTGCATGGGGGGGGGGGGGTGTACTGTTAGGAAGCTATGGATCTGAGCAGTTCTAAAAATACCTCATATATATACTGCAGGTTTCATTGACGAATGCAATGGGGAGAGGAGCCACACAACACATAGCAACCACTAGGCTGTGTGGAACAGTATTCCACCAGCTTGGCAAAATAACCAGAGATTTCTGTCCAGAAACCAGTTTTCAGGAACCCTTAGAGAATGAGGGAAGTATGACAGCAAATTACAATGAGAGAGCATTTTCTCCTCAAATGAATGTAATTCTTTTGTCTACTTTTTTGAAGAAATTTATCCGAGTGCCGACATATCCAATGCCGATTTATCCAACACATGCAGGCAGTCCACCAACATGCCTAGCTACATCTTATCTACAATTTAATACATACATGTTGGAAACAAGAGAGAACATTAACATAAAAAGCGTTGGCAGCACCTGATCAAAATTTGATTTTTCCATTCGTTATCGTCAATCGGGCCGTTCTTTACAGGCTCATCAGGTGTCGAATCGGGATTGATGTTCCTCAGACGGTTGTTTATAGACGTCAGAGGAAGGTGTCCACTAAACGATCGCAGCTTATCAGTAAATCTGAAAAATTATCAAGTTTTACTGTGAAAAAGTTTGCAGTTTCAATTCCTTTTCTCTGTAAATTTAAGGCAGCTGTGGCGGCACCAGCCAAAGGATAAAAGTGCGGCTGGCTGTGGAACCTGGGGGACGTTCCTGTTCGGGGAATCTGGCGTCTGAACGTCCAACTATGGAGAAACGGATGCGGAAGGGGAAACTAAATTCAATGTAAAAATACAAGACTGATCCTATAGTGGTCTTTCAAATACTTCAAGTGATCACAGTGGGAAAAAATTAATCAGCGGAATCATTCTAGGAGAGCATCAAGGTATGATGTTCTTCTTTGGCAACGTTTTTTAGGGTTTTGGTATCTAACGTTTTCATGCAACTAAGCATGTGGAGTATCATTTCCACTAAATTTTGGACGCTGAATTGATTGAGGTGGGTCTCGGGTAGATTGGCGACCAACAGGCATGGACCAAAATGGGTTTCCGAGATTTGTTGGGGCTTAGACGTGAGCTGTCCACTAAATTGTGATTAGATGGAGTCCCAAACGCACACAGTTTTCCACATACTCTTCCTCTAAGCAATAATAAAGCATTGTGGAAGTGCTTGCAGCGTTTATTTTGGTTATATCCTCTAAACCGACATCGTGTATTGGTCTTCGACATGTTATTCCAATGCGAATAATAAACAGAATGTGCTCAGCTCTGGTGTGGCCTTAAGACACTAGATCCATAAGAGCAAATGAACATTTGGATGGCTAGGGGAGACTTACTCATAAATGTACTTGGAACTATCCCTGAACCTTCCTCCTCCGCTGGACGAGCAATCCTTCACTCGTCGAATCAAGTCAGCATTGAGGAATTGGTTAAGAAGCTGTTTTGTTTGCTCCCGAGTGATGTTCGGGTTGAACAAGCCGTTCGAGCGGAGGCAGCCATGGAGGAACCGGACTGCTTCTGACCCGGTGAAGCAGCTCTTGTGCTTATGGAACAGGTGTCGATGCTTCGTCAGCTGAATACCATCTCGGAATGTGATGACTGCTTCGTTCCACTGTAAAATGGGTAAAAGTGAACATTTTTAATCGTTACGTTGTTAACATTTGCTCGCTTTATATATAACGATGACTTGAAAATCCCCGAAAAATACCGATTGTAGTGGTTTTCAGCCCGATCAAACCAAATTTTTGATGAATATGGTCGAAAATGTATAGATTGAAATTCAATTTTCGGGACATTTTGGGATTTAGGCATGTGAGGACCATTTTCTACTAAATCTTCGACGCTGAATTCATTGAAATGAATCGATCGGCGCCCATAGTCCGGCTTCAAGGAATAACCAACCATTGTGAATGATTTTGCAGCGTTTTTGAAAATTAGAACCAACTACTCCAAGCGCACCAAAATCGGCAAAAAATAAGCGTTTCGAGTGACAAATGTCAGTGAATAATAATCGCAAACGCTGAGAAATGTTCTATCTAACCGAATCCGGGTTTTGGTTGGTTATTCCTTGAATAATCAACCTATGTTTTCACGCAAAAAATCAATCTCTCCGATTCGACCCAACATTTTTTTCTGGGCGTTTCAAGGTGTCTAGATCAAAATTAGCAAATGTCCGACCGCCGTTCACGCCGATTTTGGTAGTAGAAAATTTTCTAAAAATTTGAAATTTTGGTCATGGGCTCGTTTTTGGCACTAGTTGGTCCTCGAAACTTTTCAGCCTGATCGGACCAAATTTGGGCGGGGTAGGGGTGTATTTTTAAAAATGGATTTCGACATTTTTGGCAATCTAGACGTATGGGGTATCATTTTCTGCTAGATTTTGGACGCTGAATCCAATAAAGCGTGTCCCAGAACGATTGGCGCCTACTGGAAGAAGTAATGGCTCAAATTGGGTATCTATTACCTATTTTGAATATGTGTTTTCGAGATTTCTGGTACCTAGTCGTGCAGGGTATCATTTTCCACTAAATTTTGGACGCTGAATCCAATGAAATGGGTCCCGGAACGATTGGCGTCCTCTGGATGAGGTCATGGGTCAAAATGGGAGCCTTTGTACCCATTTCGAATGTGTGTTTTTGAGAGTTCCTAGGCGTGTGGGGTATCATTTTCCACTAAATTTTGGACCCTGAATCGATTAGAATGGGTCCGGGACCCACCACACCCCCAGTGTTTCCCCCATGTTGAAGAAATGAGTCTTCATGCGCTTGGTCCGAGGAATAACCAACCCGTGTGATGGAATTTGCAGCGTTTTGTAAATTATTCTCCGAATAAACATGAAAAATTTGTGTTCCAAATGTCTAGATTCCCAAAACGAAGCGTCCACACCTTTTTCGGCAGTGGGATTTATTCCCTTCTTTTTACAATTGAAAATTTGGTCGGTGACACTTTTTTAAGCTCTTGTTGGTTTTTGAAACTTTTCAGACCAATCACGTAGGCGTCAAAGGCATTCAAATTCGCGTGCGAATTAGGAATAGTCCAATCAAAAGCTTAAAATCTAATATACCTTTCACCTTTAGCCTCGTACAGCCTTTTCAATCGAGCCCTATATTTCAGAATTTAATCACGAGACTTGCAGGGCTGAGAATAGGTAGTACAGGTGCGTTGTGTGATTAGCACAGATAAGTTGAACATTATCTAACATTCGGAGAAATTTAACCCTCTCTCTTTAACCCTTGGCTGTCTCAAGTTGAACCAATACTGGATCCGATATTTTAAAATCGACAGTTTTATCATCGTACTTACGAGAGCTGTGGCGCGGTAGGGACCGAAATCACTTGTTGACATTGCGAGAGCACAATCAACCAAGATGAAATTATGAAAGAAATGTATCAGTTAGCTGCTGTAGACAGTTCCTACGAGTGTGCTCATCGGAAGATTTGTTAATAAGGCGATCGAATTCAACAGGCTGAAGGAAAATAAACACGTGAATGAGCGGAAACGGAACGATAGTGCACCACGACAAACACCTGCTGACAAATCCCGGTACGACCCTCACTTTTCGAACAAACAGACACCTGCCGGGTTGAGATGCATTTTGTTTTGAATGGGATCGAAAAACATTCCAAGTGGGGGTTGGGAAGCTTGTAACGGACAAGAAATGCCCATCGAAGTTCGCGCCATCCCCCACAGAACGCGCTGCGTCCGACACGCCACCTTGAAATCTCTGCTTCCCATTCTTCCCGCAAGAAAGCGCTCGCTTTTGTTGACAATAACCTACCGATTGTTATCTGTTGAAGTTGTGTGCCGTCCATTGACAATTTTCGGCTGTTGTTTCAAATGGTATTTTGACGAATTTACGAACGGGTTCGACTGTAAAAAATAGAATTTCGTCCGGTGACGCGCGCGTTGGTTGTTTAATATCAGAATCCACTGATTTCCGCTCGCTTTGACAATGGGAAACATCTACACGGTCGGACCAAACGAGGCCCTCATTGTATCAGGTAGCGTACCCAAAGTGATTCTCCTACACCCGGTTGAGCTTTTTCTGATGACAAATTTTGTTCTATTTTGTTTCCATCGACGATTCAGAATAGCTTCTGTAGGTTCGTCAAACTTTGGGGACTTTTCGCGTGTACCTATGGTGACCGTTGTTTGGTTAATATTTGGTTATCATAAATATGAGTCATCGTTTCTATCAAGTACAACCAGCATTATGTGGCCCTTGATTTGATGATCCTTTAAGTTATGGTAACCGCGTGTAAAACTAGAAAACGTTTGGAGGGATTATTATTATTAGGTGTTGACGTGTAATGAAACCAAAATCCACACACCAATTCTGTCTATTGTCGTTTAATTTGGCTAATTGTTCCAACAATAAGTACCTATGTGTGACTATAATATTACGTCACAAACTCTATTGTGTTAAGATCACTGTTACCACAGATAAAAAACGTTGATCGGTAATTTTACTGTGGTAACGAACACAGGACTCTAAAAGAGCATTTAATTATACTTTATGAGTGCCTTACATTGTTCTCAATATCTGCTGGTTCAACTGCAACACTCAGCGGACAGCAAATTTCCTTCTAACGAGTATCATTTACGCATAACCCAAAAATAAGAACACACCAGACACCGTGTTGTCAAGCGACACAATTTTATTCTTGATTCGTAAAGTAGATTCACCAATTTACATATCGTTCAAAACAGCCTTTTGTGAAAAAAAAAAAAAATTGTGGTGATAGAAACGTCCTGGGACGGAGAAAAACGCACCTGTGTTGTCACTGCTCCTGCGTCATCCTCAAGGCTGTAGTAGTGCGTTCATGTATATGATATATCACCAACGTGACCATACGTCCCGTTTTGGTAGGTTAGTCCTTGAATAAACCTAATTTACAGTAAGTTGGGGCAACTTACAGCAGGGCGCTGTCCCCATAATTGGTCGTGAGACACCTATAAGTCCCGCATTCGAGGTCAGACTACATGAAATATAAAATTTTACATTCCTACATTATTTTTGGTTGGTTTTTTTCGAGAATAATCAACCTTTCATGCAAAATGAGACTCTACGATTCGGCTCAAAATTTTTTTCTGGACGTTTCATGGCGTATAGATCAAAATGAAGCGAATGTGAACAATCGTGCGGTGACGTCTCCTGTAACAAATCTTCCGTCTGTTGGCGGATAAAGATACAAATCTTCAAAAACCTGACGCAAGAATGTGATCCTCGTTCAATATTTTATCACTGTACATTCTTCCTGATCCTGATTCCAATCGTGTTGAAATATTCGTAAATTTGTTTCGAAGTTTGCCCAAGAGTTTGTTTCTTCACAATTCCTTTATGACGAATTTAAATAGTTTTATATATTTCTATATTGTTATTCTTATGTTCGATGTACAGTCTTCCATTTCTTCCAACGGTCTATTTCCTTTACCACGTAGTCTCCAGGATGAATACCGAGACCAGAGAAATGTCTCGGGTGACTGATTAGAAGATTACCCAAAACAAGATTTTATTGGAAAAGATCTCAAACTCATTTCGTTTGACACAATTCCTCTTGCATAGATTTTTTTTTTAATTATTACCGAGGTGGCTGAATATTATATTTTGGAAAGCTAAATTGCATGGAAAATGTACCTACCCCACAAACAATTTCCGTTATGGACCAAATCTTCAATAAATTCTTCATAGCTTTGAAGCTGGTTTTGGTTGGTTATTCCTTGAATAATCAACCTATGTTTTCAAGTCAATCTCTCCGATACGGCTCAAAATTTCCTTCTGGACGTTTCATGGTGTCCTAGATCAAAACTGTGCAAATTATTACACACGGGTTGGTTATTCCTCGAATGGGGGAAACAGTGGGTGTGGCGGGTCCGGACCCATTCCAATCGATTCAGGGTCCAAAATTTAGTGGAAAATGATACCCCACACGCCATTCATTCTAGATGCATAACAAATTATAAATTCATGGTGCCTAGATCAAACCGTGGCGCAAATGGCTAGCGCGTTCGGCAGTAAATTGAAAAGTAGTTGGTTCGAGCCCACCCCGGGAGCGAATTTTTTTGTTTTCTGATTTAGTTTTTTTTTACCCATAAACGATAAATTGACCCATAACTTCTTCCAGTGGGTGCCAATCGTTCTGGGACCAATTTCATTGGATTCAGCGTCCAAAATTTAGTGGAAAATGATACCCTACTTGCCTAGATCGCCCAAAATCTCGAAAAATCCATTTTTCGAAAAACACATTTTGACCCCTACCCCGCCCAAATTTGGTCCGATCTGGCCGAAAAGTTTCGAGGACCATTCTAGGCCGGTAACAGACCCCTGACCAAATTTCAGATTTTTAGAAAATTTTCTACTACCGAAAACGGCGTGGACAATGGACGGCGGACGGACATTGACCTTTATTGATCTAGACACCATGAAACGTCCAGAAAAAATTTTTGAGCCGAATCGGAGAGGTTGACCATCTGCATGAAAACATAGGTTGATTATTCAAGGAATAACCGACCAAAAATTTCTGGCCGTCCGCCGTTCTGACCGTTAGTGGTAGTTGAAAAATTTAAAATTTTGGTCAGACTCGCTTCCGGCTCCAGTTAGTCATCAATACGTTTCAGCCCAATCGGACCAAATCGTGTTTTTCGAAAAGCGGGTTATCAGTGTGGGGTATAATTTTCCACTAAAATGTGGACGCTGAATCGATTGAAATGAGTCTTCATGCGCCTGGTTCGATGAATAACCAATCCCTGTGAAATAATTTGCAGCGTTTTTTAATGGTAGTTGAACGCGAACTAGCGATAAGGTAAAAATGGGTACTCAAAATTACGTTATTAATTTATTTCCACGTTAAGAATCACTTACATAAAATGTACAACACCTTAAACTAATGGTATACTTGTATCTTAACTCGTGAGAGGTAGCCATATAAGATACATCGATTATTTTTACACGAATCAGTTTCATCACCTTTTCAGCGTTGAAGGAAAATGCAACCTAATGGTGATATGCAAACGAATCTTACGAGCTAATATGGCCTACTCGCCAAGTATGGCTTAGTTTGTTTTGCCGTCTGGTACGTGTAAAATGAGCTGACGACACATGAGTTTGTTTCTTCTTGGTTCGTCGAGTGGTGGGCAAAGAATGGAAAGATAAGTCCATGAGACTGTCCCATGTGAATTGATAAAGTGAAACTTGGCCAGTCGCTGACCAACAATCATGTTAGTTGCAGAAAGTTTGTATTACAAAGGACTAAAACCTCTTTTCCATATATTGTATAATATGGATAAGTGGGAGTGTATCTGTCCTCGATGGTATATAAACAATCCGTTACTGTTGTGGACTACTCGCCTCTGGATAATAATTATATCTGGTTTTGGATTTAATATCTAGCCAGTCTTGTTTAATCATGTCCGCACCCTTTTCGGCGATCATGATCGTCGGGGCGTTTGTGTTCCCGCTTACAATAGTTGGCATGATGGACGCATCTATCACGCGTAAATTGGCCAAACCGTAGACTCGAAGTCGTGGGTCAACCACAGCGCCTGGATCGTCAGGGGGGCCCATCTTGCATGTTCCGACAGGATGGTAGATGGTCATGGTGAAATGACGGATGGCACATTCCCAGTATTCGTCTGAGCCAAACGGTATCCATTTGCAGCCTGGCACAGGGATCTTGTGAAGTCGAGATCTGAATTGTCGGAATGATTTGCCTTCGCTTACCTGCAAATTGAATAAAACGTCTTATGAGCTTACCAACAACAACATTACGTACACAGGGTAACCAGCAATGTAGCTTTCACAACAGATCAAATGCTTAAAGGCTTTAAATGTGCTCACCTTCAGCGCTATCTTAACGCCTTCAACCAGAGTTTTTATGTCCTTTGGATGATGGAAATAATTAGGGTTGATGATGGGATATTGAAAGGGGTTGCTGGACCTCAGCCTCACCCACCCTCTGGATTTTGGTCTTAGTAGGAGCGGCATGATCGTCCACGTATCAACGTTATTGATGGGCCTGAACATGGCATTGTAAACGTAGTTGGTTATGCCGAGAATTTTTCTGACTCTTGCTCCGTTGTCTGAGTTTATGGATGCCGGAGCCATGTGGAATTGAATGTCAGGGTATTCGCCACTCTCGTTGGCGTAAATGGTGTTGACGAAGCCAAGGCCTTCAACTCCTCCTAGTGTCGTCATTGGGCCTCTTTCCCTTATTATGTACTCCATTGTAACAGGAACCGCCTGACAACAAAATAAATAAATTAATTAAGGTCTTTTGTTTGGTACATCAGTAGATTCTTTTCTCTGCAACAGACTGCCCTGAACCTTATAACTTACTTTGAGTCTGTTCTGAACAATCGCCACTGGTTTGTCAATGGTGAAAGTAAGCCCAGCCATTCCAACGTGGTCCTGCAAGTTTTCACCAACAGGCAGATCTTTCACCACAGGGATGCCCATTGAGTGGAGATGCTCTGCAGGTCCGATTCCCGACAGCATGAGGATTTGAGGCGTATTGATGGCTCCTCCAGCCATGATGACCTACATGACATGATCAGCATGGTTGTACTCCAAACTCCTCTGACAATGCACACTATATTTTCTGTATTGTATCATAGAGTGACTGCTTACTTCTTTCTTCACTAATGCTGCTTGCCTGATGCCATCTCTAATAAATTGGACTCCATAGGCCCTTTTCTTGTTGTCAATGAGTACCTTCGTCACATGGGCTCCCATCGCTATATGAAGGTTTTTCCTAAGTCTCACTGGTCGCAAGAAAGCCTTTGTCGTGCTGCACCTGCTTCCACGACGTATTGTGCCCTGAAATCATTCCATTTCATTTGCAATCGTCTGCGTGATAGGATGCTCAAAATCTTAACCATACTTATTGACTTGATGGCCATGATAAACTGACATGGCCATGATGATTGGCAATTTTTTTCATCATTTTTTGTATACTTACCATCTTCTTCTCATCAGCAAATCAAATATTAACTTCCGTGGTCTTCTTATTGGTTCCAATTTCTATTCTGCTACTAGTAGCTAATTTTTAAATGATTAAATAGTACCAATGGACATCAGCAGGTGCATCCCTGAAGGACCTTGATAATCCTAGGCTATCAATATTTACTTGTGCGATCATGAATCCTGTCTGGTGACGGCCATTAATGTCTCTGTTTGGATACCCAAGCTCTTCGCCAGCTTGAAGGAACGCAAGGACTAGAGGAGTTCTCCAAGGGGACTCCTGCACTGTGAGGTAGCCCCCTCTTGAGTGGTAAGGACCTATCAGGTAGTCGTTCCTGTTGTCTTCAGACTTCTTGAAGTAGTGAAGAACCTGAAACAGTTGAGTGGCCAAAAGGGAAAGCTCTGAGGGTTAAAATATACGATAACCCGCGATTGGCATTCATTTTGTGCTGTTTGAGCGTTGCGTTTTAGTTCTCGTGTGAGGTTTGTCGATGCATTGGTCCTTTCGTTCGCTGTTGTCATCTCTGGAGTGTTCATGTGTTTGAAGTAGCTGTTTGCAGAAAACACTACATATTTTGAGAATCTTATGACAAAAGAAAAGCCAAAATTAATTTTTGGCATAATGAACAAAAATAAAATTGTGATAGATGATCAACTAGCCAAAAATCATTATTGAGTGTGGGGGTCAACATGAAGTTGGTAGTTTCATTTTGAGGAAAAAAAAAAAAAACTAGTCAGAGGACCACCTATCCCTTCCTCCCCATTCCAACACCCTCCCACTCAATGACGCTAAGCCCTTTTCTCTTCACCGTTGTTCTTTACTGGGTTTAAGTCATTCTCATTCGTAAATTAGTACATGCTCAATACGTACGTTACGGTAGCCCCATCCAGGGTTCCCCATGGCCTCCCAGCTGTCGTAGTCTCTTCGGTTCCCTCTGACGTACAACATGTAGTTAAGCACGCTGGAGCCGCCCAAGACTTTGCCTCTGGGCCAATTGCACCGTCCGTTATTCATCGCAAGACAAGCTCGCCCTGGAAAGAGGAAATCGTTTTGGTCCATGATGAATCTGCTTTTACAACTCCTAAGAACTATGAGTAGAGGTATAAACGAGTGTCAATTGAGTTGTATGCGCCAACCAGAGACATGCCCTGGCAAATGATTTCTGCTGGAGGAGTTGAAAGAGGAGCCTGTTGGAGCTTCATTCGTATGCTTATGGGCCTGATCCTCCGGTATTTCCACATGATTAACACTCATCTTTTGCAGTAATACTCTTAATCCAATGGCAACGGAGCGTACTCAGTCGAGAGTAGTCGTCTTTGGAGGCTTAATCCATTGAGATGGGGACCAATTGGCGCCCACTGGATGCAAGGTTGGATCAATATAGGTACCCAACTACCTTTTCCAATCATCTCCCTCTCTAGAGCGAATGTCATAAATTTTGAATATGCCAGGAATCGAGTTGAGGAATATTGGTGTTTGAACACTGGCTTCCAAAGACCCATTTCATGGAATCTACAGATTTTAGACAGGCAAAAGTTGGATAACCTGGTCTGTGTCGTCTCCACCCACAAACACCGCGCCGCACAAGGCCGTACAATACAAGCAGCTCCCTACAGTTTCCATGGACTTTAACAACTGTAGACAGTTTGGCCGCATCGAACCACTTAAGTCAGCCGCCATGTGGAAATTCAAGCCCAGATTGCAAAATGGTACTCACTATGTTCGGTCAGATGTCATGTTCGGTTATGGTGGTACATTTTGGCGAACCAAATCATTACTCTTCAGAAGAGAATTCGCGTGTACGCTACATTGTATTTTAATCTCCGATTGTCCTCATAATCCGTGATAAGTTGTGAGATTCTGCGTTGACTACTTTCTTGTTAGGTATATGGTCCCCTAGGGGCAAGTTTCGCCCTCTTGGTCTATTATGTTATCACTTGAGGCGCTATTGAGTTGAAATGGTCGAGTGAAAGGTTTCGTTCGTGACTGCCTACAATTTTCGAGCTCATGTCAAGAGTTGAAGGATTTTCTCAGATTTCTCATCTCTGACCAAACCACACTCGGGTGCAATTATCACAATTATTTTGGGGATAGTTATGTGTTTTATAGTGCATAATTGCTCGCTTTTGAGGGTTCTGGTGGCTGGTTAGTACAATCGTGATCGGATGTGTCGTTCGATGACCAATGGCCAACTCACCTGTGGGCTCCGTCTTGTACTGCCAGTCGATATTGGACAGTTGGAGATAGGCGGCCAGCGAGGGAACATCTGAAATTTCGTTCTCGTCAGGACCTGCCTCGAGCAGAAGGACCTTCCAAGACGGTATTTCTGATAAGCGGCTTGCGACCACGGCTCCAGCCGATCCTCCGCCGATGACGATGAAATCGTATTCGGAGAGAAGCTGTCGCGTGTTCATCAGTCGGGATTCGGGGTCGACGCTGTCGTAGCGGTAGTAAGCCAGGCCGGCTATCAGCATTGGGATCAGCCATATTCCTACAAAAAAACAAAACACGAATACTTGAAAAACAATCTTCATTCGCCGAGCTAAGGTGCTGACTAGCTGTTCATAGAATTTCATGTTTCCAAAAATTGGTGCAAAAATGTCTCCAAAATTAAATCATTCAAATAAAATCTCCACAAAGTATTTTATTATATATTTTGTATAAGCTAAATAATATTCAAATTTAAATCCTCGTCTCATTCTTCAAAAACTCTCACTTTTATGCTCGACCTTTTTAATGCGTTTAATTAAATTTTCGGATTTTTCGTCAAAATTTACTTTTAGCGCATTTGTCATTAAAAACAAACCCCTAAGGAGGTCAATAGCAGTTCAAATATTTAAAGTTAACCCGAAATAAGTTAATGAAAATACTGAATCTACAAAAATACTCCTGGAAACTGGCAAAAGTCAGATAATCTTTCAAATTGAATAAACTTGGTGAGACTACTCAAGTGAAGGAATTTTTGAAGGTGGAAAAACGGCAGAATTCATCCTCAATTTGGTTGGTTATTCCTTGAATGATTTAACTATGTTTTAATGCAAAAAGTCAACCTATTTGGTAGGGTGGATTCTGACAATAAAAATAAAGAATGAATCTTGAACCCCCATTATGGTCCTTATTTCGACCCATACTCACTTTAGGTGGGCACCAACCGTACCCCAATGCCTAGGTCCTGGAAAATCGATTTTCGAAAATTGTCTTCCAAATGCCATCCGCACCGTTTTTTGGTAGTAGACAATTTTCAAAAAAATTTCGGTTAGGGATTTTTTTCGTCTTTTGTCGGTTCTCGAAACTTTTCAGCCCAGTCGGCCCAAATTGGGGGAAGAAATGGGTGAAAATGTGTTTTTTGAAAATCGATCTTTCGGGATCTAGGCTTATGGAGTATCATTTTCCTCAAAATTTTGGACGCTGATTCCATTTAAGTGGCTCCTAGACCATTTAGTGCCCACTGGAGGTGGTTATGGGTCATAATTTTAAACGTGGGGTTTCCAGACAATTGGGAACCTAGGGGTGTGGGGTCCACTATTTTGATTAGCTGCCCTGGAACCCTGGAAGTAAATCTTTTTAGAATAATTGGCATTGTTTTGGCATCATAATTCCGGGTACTTGTAATGTGATTTGTTTTTAGTATCCGTCAAAATCTACTGCATTATCACGATTCATCCTCGTTTTTTCCTTAAAGAAATAACGTTTGCTCGTAACGAGGCTTCCGATTCGTATCTTCCTATTATCAAGAAGTCCTAAATCGTGTTGTTTTCGGCATCTGGTCGATTACGTCGGAGGGTATCACCAGGGAACTCCAAGCGCACCCGAATCCTCTTGTTCTCTTAAGATAACAATTACATAATTTGATCCGCTGCAGTTACACTCGCGACTCGTAACAGTTATGAGCTTTGTTATGCTTTGTTAATTTTTTTTTCAACTCTTTGTTATTAGTGAAAATGAAAGGTAAAACTTCCATCTGCGCAATGTGGACTCAGCGGATAATTGGGAATGAGTGTATAATTATCGACGAAGCGTGATGGCGTTAACGTCGGAATTTACTGATCATGCTCACCTGTTCCAATGACTGCAAGACTGGTCTTTATCGCCGTAGTCACCGCTAGGATTGTAAATAACATTCTTGGTCATATTGAACGCCGCCCAGCCGCATGACACCTGAAACAAACGAGAAATTTGTCTTTGGTTGAATGATTTCGACCTTTTACTACCCGGCACATTGCGCTAAGGGAAACTGTTTGTCAGTAACGTGTCATTTTTTAAAGCTTCCTCCTTTCAAATATCGGCCGTGTTGCTCAGTTGAGCTTTAATGTGAAACAACTGCTTTCTCTTGGAATATTCATCCCAAGGACGTCGAGTTGTTTGGTTCCTCTCTGATTCGTTTCGACTGTTGAAACATGCCCTAGTCTTTCCTTCACTTGACAGTCAACTGCCTAAAGTCGTTCATCAATTTCCAGCAGGGTGGTTTGAAGTTCCAGTTCAACCCACAACTGGTTGATTTATTAGGTTAGCTATATCCTCCTACATTGGTCGAATATTCTTCAAATAGTCAGCCTGTTTTCCATGCAGAGGTCAATTCTCAACTCCGATTGGCCCCCAAAATTTGACATTTTGCATTTCTAAATGTCTGGGTAGATAAAAATTCTCCGAATTGGAGGTTTCTATTACTTCGAGCAAGAGTATAGGGTAAATAGTGAGTGTCCAGGACTCATTCCAATCGATTCAGCGTATCAAATTTAATGTAAAATGATACATCATCCGCCAACCGCGCCTTTTTTGGGGAAATTTCTAAAATTCTGAAAATTTGATCAGGGACTCCTTTCTGGCTATAGTTGGTCCTCAAAAATTTTCAGCCTGATCGGACCAAATTGGGGGGGGGGGGGGGGGGGTCAAAATTACTTTTTTGAAAGTGGATTTTTGATGACTGCAAGATCAGATCAGTCAGCAGACCAAATCTATACACATTCATCTAAAAAAATACTGTAGGCCACAGACATTTTGGCAAGGGCGTTGGTTATGGAGGACAACCACCAGGACTGCTGCAAACCGTGCGGGAGGTTTTTACTGTTGACCATACCTTCTGTCTGAATGCTTACTGTGGATATATCTCTATAAATTATCCCAGAAATCAGAGAAAAGGGGAAATGTAGTTCTTTTGTGACTAGCAGATCTCTCTGCAGGTACATCAAATTCTTCTGGACAACCTATAAGTATGACCCAGGGTTCATTTAGCTGACCACAGATGCCTCAGATTGTAGTTATGCCCCAGGCACCATTAATTACTTCCCTTTTTTTAATGAATGAATGACCCTTTATTTATTTATTTTTTTCTAGGTAGACGAGTTACATATTTGCATACACAACAAAGGAATACATTTACATGTTAAGAGGAGGCCTTGGAAGCGGCGCCTCCTGAGGCAGCGGGAGAAATTGGAACTAGGCATTGAAATCATCGGTATTTTGGATATTAACTATTAACCGATAGGGAATGTCTGTCATCAGGAATCCGTCAACGATGGGCTAGCGACATTGCCCATAGGCTCAACACAGCTCTTTGAGCAATGCCCTTGGACACTGGGTCTTGCTCATCAATCAGCCTGGAAGGGTGTTCTACCCATGAATTGGTGAAATTCCATTTTCAGCAAAGTAAAGAACAGGAGCAATTCCAAATTGTTGGTACTTTGTGGACTCTCTCATCGATGCTCGAAAACGTCTAGGGAGGAAAGTAGTGGATTTATGGTTGCTTTGGTTGGCAAATCTCCAATTTTCAAGAAGTTTATTGGAGGAAATTTTCCGCGTGTCAAGTTAAAAATGAAGGTGCTGGAATATCCGTTCTTGTTCAGATTCCTGCATTCCAAACTGTTTGGAAAAAAATAAGTGACGAACGGCATTGTTCTTACGTCGCCCTATCGGATAGTAAAAACCCCTTCACCGTTTGGCGTCATCTCGGTAAAATGCAGCCTCCGTATTGTTGCACTCGTTCCTGCATCCCGCTGAGCAGTGCTGGCGACTCAGGAGCTATTACGTAAAAATATCACCAGGAACCCTTAGAAACGTTTACACTAGAGGCAATTTTTTCAACGATTTCACCGATTTTCGTCAGTTATTTGTCAGATGAGTTTGTCGTGTACTGGCCATGAGCGTGGCCTCCGCGGCTTTAAACATGTCCTTCGGTCTGTGAAACGCGATATGAAATGTTCCAAAGTTGCCAAAGACGGTAGCCGTTGCTCCATGCCATCATGAGGTCGACTCGAGAGATGCTTGCGCAAGCACTGCGCGCTCTGGTCATCGCGGAAAAATCTCCTCTCATCGAGTCAGAATAAACAAAATCTGCATAAAGCAAATATATTTTATAATTTTTCACTCGTTTGAACAATGACGTGTATAAAAACAAATATTGCCACTTCCTGAAATTCGTCTTCCACGGTTTTTAAAAATTGCTAAAAATCAGAAATTTTGGTCAGGGTCCTCCGGCTTTAGTTGGTCTTCGAAACTTTTCAGTCCGATCGGACCAAATTTGGTGTACGTAGGGGTGAAAGTGTGTATATCAAATAATAAATTATCGAGATTTTCGGCGAATTAGGTGTGTAGGGTATCATTTTCGACTAAATTTTGGACGCTGAATTGATTGGAATGAGTCCGGGACACTCCAAACTCATTGTTTTCCCCCATTTTCTCCATGCTTTTAATCCAAGGAATAACCAACCCCTGCGAAAGAATTATAATCAGCGTTTTGGTGGGTTATTCCTTGAATAATCAACCTATGTTTTCATGTAAAAGGTGAACCTCTCCGATTCGGCTCAAAATTTTTTTCTGGACGTTTCATGGTGTCTAGATCAAAAAATGTCTGTCCGTTCAACCGTCCACGCCGTTTTTGGTAGTAGAAAATTTTCTAAAATCTGAAATTTGGGTCAGGGACTGTTTCCCGCCCTAGACGTACTCCAAGCTTTTCAGCCCGATCGGACCAAATTTGGGCGGGGTAGGGGTCAAATTGTTTTTTGAAAAATAAATTGAGATTTGGGCGATCTAGGCGAGTGGGTATCTTTTTCCACTAAATTTTGGACGCTGAATCCAATGAGTGGGTCCCGGAACGATCGGCGCCCCACTGAAGAAGTTATGGGTCAAATTGGGTATATATACCCATTTTGAATATGCGTTTTCGCGAGATTTCGGGTACCTGGGCGTTGTGGGGTTCATTTTCCCACTAAATCTTGGATCCTGAATCGTTGGAATGGTCTGGGACCCGCCAACCCAACCGTTTTCCACATTTCCCCCATGTTGAAGATGAGTCTCCTTGCGCCTGGTCCGAAGAATAACCAACCGTGTGTAAGAATTTCAGGTTTTTTGGTTGGTTATTCCTTGAATAATCAACCTATGTTTTCATGAAATGGTCAACCTCTCCGATTCGGCTCAAATTTTTTTTCGGACGTTTCATGATGTCCTGATCAAAAAAGGTCAATGTCCGTCCGCCGTCCATTGTCCACGCCGTTTTTGGTAGTAGAAAATTTTCTAAAATCTGAAATTTGGGTCAGGGGTCTGTCCCCGCCGAGATGGGTCCTCGAAACTTTTCAGCCCGATCGACCAAATTTGGAGGGGGTAGGGGTTTTTTTGAAAAATGGATTTCGAGATTTTGGGGATTTAGGCGAGTGGGGTGTCATTTTCCACTAAATTTTGGACGCTGAATCCAAAAAATGGGTCCCAGAACAATTGGCACCCTGGAAGAAGTAATGGTCAAATTGGGTATTATTACCCATTTGAATGTGTTTCGGGATTTCTGTACCTACCGTGTAGGGTTCATTTTCCACTAAATTTTGGACGCTGATCAATGATGGGTCCCAGAACATTGGCACCCACGGAAGAAGTATGGGTCAAAATGGGTAGATCCACCCATTGTATGTGTCAGGATTTCTGGTGCCTAGCTTGTGGGGTATCATATTCCAAAAATTTTGGACCCTGAATCGATTGGAATGGGTCTGGACCCGCACACCCACTGTTTCCCCCATTCGAGGAATAACCAACGTGTGTAAGAATTGCAGATTTTTATACTGTTTACACGGACATGTGCTATTGTGCCTACATTCTTGTTTGTACTCCCGAAGGAGACATGACACAAACATAAGTCACCTAATGCTGAAAACTATTCATTAATTGTTTATTATTCCTAAGAGCAAGGATATAGGAAAACAGTGAAAACCGATTCAGCGTAAAACTTGAAGGCCACAATGCTATCTACTCCCATTGTGCTGCAATGACTCGGCTTCACTGAATCAGTTTATTTTAGAGAAACGTACAGCTTACACGCCCTCATCTCATTAAATCCTATTTTCTAGAGACCCCCTTCACCCATACTCTACATCCGTATGCAACGAGTAGCTACTACTGGACAACTATAGTGAAAATTGAGTGATTTTTTTTTAAAGGACATGTTTGGAGGAAGGACGTATTGAACTAGTGATCATCACCCCTTAAAACGTGAAACGCTGCAAATTCATTCACGGGGGTTGGTTATTCCTCGCGGACCAGAGCATGGAGAAAACACTGGGTGTGGAGAGTTCTTAACCCATTCCAATAAATGCAGCGTCCATGATTTAGTGGAAGATGATACCCCACACGCCTACATTGCTGAACATTATGCCCCCCCCCCCCCCCCCTCAACACCAATTTGTTCCGATCGGGAAATCGACGTGGACGAAACGTTTGCTTATTTTGATTGAAGCACCTTGAAACGCCCCAGAAAATTTATGGGGCCGAATCGGAGAGTGTTATCTTCTGCGATGAAAACATAGGATGATTACCCAAGGAATAGCCAACCAATAAACTAGGTATACTTTTAATAAATCTATCTGATTGCCATACTTCACTCCTATGCCGTCCATCAATGACAACAGCCATGGAAAAAGGGTGGGCTCCCACCAGCGGTATAATTGCCTATAATAACCAACGTTTGCAGTCGAACCTCTATTAACGGCCCCATGTTTTTGCAGAATACGCTTCATTGTGTCTAGATTGAAACTGGGAAGAAGGAAAAAGTCGGATTTACTAGAGAAATATTTATTTCATAGGCGAAATGTACATCTGGAACGTACAGTAAAATTGTATTCTAGAAACAGTAAACAATGTCTCGATATTAATTGAGATGGGCGATATATTAATAATTCCTCAAAATGAATCTTGTTAATCAGAAGCCTTTCCTCGTCGCTCAGTAGATTCTCTCTTGGTATGTTCATTGGCTCATGTTAATGTTTATATGATTTTTGCATTCAAGGGTTTTCAAGTGGCTTCTCAGGGTCCCTGTCTGTGCAGATTTGTGCCTCTGTGAGTCCTCAATGTGTTTTTTTTCAGGCTCCAATACACGCAGCTTGTAGTCACCTCTGATCACAAGCATATGGCTTGGCGTCCTGTGTGAGTCCTCATTGTGTCTCTCAGGTTTGCTGCTCCGTGCAGCTCTGTAGTCACACAGATTACAGGCTATGGTTTGGCCCTGTGTAAGTCCTCAAGTGTTTTTTTCAGGGTCCGCCTACACTGCAGCTGTGTAGTCACACTGATCACAAGCCATATGGTTTGTCTCCTGTGTGAGTATCAATTGTGTTTTTCAGGTTTCCTGGCCTGTGCACTTTTGTAGTCACACTGATTACAAGCATTGGTTTGGCGCTGTGTGAGTCCTCAAGTGTCTTTTCACGGGTCCCTGCTGTCACTTTGTAGTCACACTGATCACAAGCATATGGCTTGGCTCCTGTTGAGTTATCAAGTGTGTTTTTCAGGTTCCTGCCTGTGCACTTTTGTAGTCACACTGATCAAGGCATATGTTTGGCGCCTGTGTGAGTCACTCCAGTGTGTGTTTTTCAGGACCCATGTTGTGCAGTTTCTATAGTCACCTGATTACAAGCATAGGTTTTGTCACCTGTGTGAGTACTCAAGTGTTTCTCAGGTTTCCTGCCTGTGCAGTCATGTAGTCACACAGATACAAGTATAATGGTTTGGCGCCTGTGTTAGTCCTCATGTGGATTTCCAGAGCACTTTTCTGTTGAAATGGGTAGTCCAATGGATAACAGGGTATGGTTTGCGCTTTTGGAAATAGTTTCTCTCTCTTCCTCTCCCTCCATGATACTAAAAATTGATCTTTACTCTTGGTCTTCAGAACTTCAGTCTAAAACATGAACAAGACACAACCTTCTTAACTCTAATTGTTCAAACGGGAATATGCCATAAATGAGAAATGAATTTTAAATCTGAACTAGTGGCCAATACCTCGAGAATTATGTTAGTTAGTCCTTCTCTTAGGAGTCCAATGAAGATAGTCCCACGAAGGTGTCTTCACCAGAACGTTTACAGTTACTGTAGTTTTAGAGTGGGCCCCTCACAGGTAAGAGCGGCATTGTTGAGCGAGAACCGTTATAATCCGTT
>CM033998.1:4546466-4591634 GCA_019603395.1 Cyrtorhinus lividipennis
CTAAATGGAACAAACCCCATACATCAAATATAAGCAATATACTTAGAAACCGCTTCCATTTCTGAGCCTGACCGCCGGCGGTTCACCCTTTCCCGAAATCCTGTTTAGTAGGTAAGAACATCATTAAGTGAATATTGAAAGGACTTCGTTGAAATCACTTTGCAGCTAATGGCCGTTAGAGCTTTCAACTTGAAATTAGGTCGAAGGAGAGCAAAATCCACAGCAAGGATGTCGAGAAGAACAGATTTTGATGGACACTATTGAGGTATCACTGAGCTATGTCCCATCTGTGGCTACCCCCTTTAGTTCACTGGGGCAGAATGTTCACTCAACATTAAAAACATCCCAGTGTGCAGCAGTGGCAGTGGCTGTCCATTTTAACTACCAAATGTTACCGCCAAAATATCTGTGGCCTACGGTATTCTTTAGTTGTCTTATGTACGGATTTTCTGCAGACATCTGTTTTGTAGGCATTCCATCTCTCTCTGGCTCCCAAGAATGGTTATACATTGTAAATAGTTATTTGAGTAGTTCTGCTGGATTGATTTGAAGATGAACGTACAGTAATTTTAATGAATTTTTTACAGGATTTTAATGACAGAAAAAAACTACATGTAACCAAGTTAAAGATACTTTCAAAGTTGCTCTACCTTTAAACCACACCATAAGGGTATTTCTTCAAGTTCTGAAGTTCTCCTCAAAGAAGTGCTCAAGGATACGAATAAAAAATCCTGTATCCTTGACTGAATGTACTGACTGTATCACTTTTACAAAATGATCATGTCTCATGTGATCAGCCTAGATCCGCCCTGTTGAGTCTTACCATCATTTTTAGAGGATATCTTCGGGAATCGGATTATACAGCAACATTTGGCGTACGATCTTTATTAACTCTAATAACTAGCTATGAATAATAACAATAATCAGGATTTTATTTTTTCAGAGAAAAAAAAATTGTGACTGTGAGTAGGTACTGAAGCGTGGAGATGTGTCACTGGTGGTCACTCCAACTGAAACAAAATTAATTGAAGATAATTAAAAAATCTGCGAATTCTTACACACGGGTTGGTTATTCCTCGAATGGGGGAAACAGTGGATGTGGCGGGTCTCAGACCCATTCCAATCGATTCAGGGTCCAAAATTTAGTGGAATATGATACCCCACACGCCTAGGCACCAGAAATCCTGACACATACAAATGGGTGGATACTACCCATTTTGACCCATACTTCTTCCAGTGGGTGCCAATTGTTCTGGGACCCATTTTATTGGATTCAGCGTCCAAAATTTAGTGGAAAATGACACCCTACTCGCCTAGGTAGCAGAAATCCCGAAACACATTCAAAATGGGTAATAATACCCAATTTGACCCATTACTCTTCCCGTGGGTGCCAATTGTTCTGGGACCCATTTTGTTGGATTCAGCGTCCAAAATTTAGTGGAAAATGACACCCTACTCGCCTAGATCGCCCAAAATCTCGAAAATCCATTTTTCAAAAACACATTTTGACCCTACCCCCTCAAATTTGGTCCGATCGGGCTGAAAAGTTTCGAGGACCCATCTCGGCTGGGAACAGACCCCTGACCCAAATTTCAGATTTTTAGAACATTTTCTACTACCAAAAACGGCGTGGACAATGGACGGCGGACGGACATTGACCTTTTTTGATCAGGACATCATGAAACGTCCAGAAAAAAATTTTGAGCCGAATCGGAGAGGTTGACCATTATCATGAAAACATAGGTTTATTCAAGGAATAACCAACCATAACTGGTCGGCATGAAATATAAACAGACAGGTAGAAAAAGGGTCATAAAGTGATTATTTGTCCAAAGTGCTCTCAGTTGACGATTGAATAACATTGGTGGCTGGCAGTGAATGTGATGATTTTTTGATGAACTAAAAATCTGCATGAAATTCACAGAATCTATCGATTGCTTTTCAACCCTCCTTCTGAAACAATAACATCTTGATCATGATTCCACGAGGTGAGAGTTCCCATATTGTTCCGAATTTCCTTTGACTGTCGATTTCCTTCCTAAAAGGCTGTGAATTCATTCAGACGTTGGTTATTCCTCGGACAAGCAGCATGGAGACTCACTCTAATTGATTCAGCGTCCAAAATTTAGTGGAAAATCATACCCCACACGCCTAGGTACCAAAAATCTCGAAACCCCACTGTAAAACTAGGAAGGTAGGTCCCCATTTTGACCCATAACCTCTTCCGGTGGACGCCAATCGTTCCAAAACCCGCCTCATTAGGTTCTACATCCAAAATTCAATAGAAAATGATACCCAAAACGCCAAAAATCTCAACAACAACGCCTAGATTGAGTAAAATCTCGAAAATCAATTTATGCAGCTCCAACATGGTGGCGAAATCCAAACCAGCGAGAGAGAGACCGGGTTCATCCGCAGCAGCTTTTTTAAATTAATTTATTTCGCTTGAATTTTTTACAATAATTATGTACTACATTGCAACTAAAGTGTTTTCAGAAGGAAAATAAAAAAAAGGTCTGCAAATTCTTACACACGGGTTGGTTATTCCTCGAATGGGGGAAACGGTGGGTGTGGCGGGTCCCAGACCCATTCCAATCGATTCAGAGTCCAAAATTTAGTGAAAAATGACACCCTACTCGCCTAGATCGCCCAAAAACTCGAAAATCCATTTTTCAAAAAACACATTTTGACCCCCCCCCCTCCCCCATTTGGTCCGACCCGTCTCGGCCGGGAACAGACTCCTAACCCAATTCATTTCAGATTTTCAGAAAATTTTCTACTACCAAAAACGGCGCAAACGATGGACGGCGTACGGCGGACGGACACCGACCTTTTTTGATCAGGACATCATGAAACGTCCAGAAAAAAATTTTGAGCCGAATCGGAGAGGTTGACCATTATCATGAAAACATGATTGTTCGAGGAATAACCAACCAAAATGGGACTTCAGTTTTCGCTTAAAGACACTGAGCGCCGGGCTACTCCTCAATTCCACAGGAAGATGATTGAATAGGGCAACCCCCCTGTACATCAGTGAGCGCTGCCCCATCGTAGATCTCCTGAAGGTGCTTTCCAGGACAAATGAACCGGCGGTTCGGGTATTAGTGTTCAATAAGTGAACAAACCCGGATACGTAGTATTTGTAAATGAGAATGAGTTTTCATGCAAAAGGTCATCCTCCCCGATTCAGCTCAAAATTTTTTCTGGACGTTTCATGGTGTCTAGATCAAAAAAGGTCAATGTCCGTCCGCCGTCCATCAGGTCTTTTCATTCTTCCCGTTCCTACGCCTTGCGGCTTTACCGGGGCTTGCTTACTGCCTGATGGTTGCGCCTTCTCTCCTGTCGTGCGTTTCGCCATTGCTATTCAGCAGTGCCCAGGATGGACCTCACGGAGGTAGCACGGTTGGGACCAGGAGGGGCTTCTTGGCGTGTGGGCCATCCTTTTGCAGCCATTACTTGATGGGCAAACTTTTTTGTGCCCTCTGCATTGTTCCTGGATTGAAACGCAGCCTGCCATGTGCTCTCTTCATCTGCGGCCTGACCCAGGACTGCCAGCCATCGCCTATGCGATTCATATGCAGAACCCCAGACAGCTGCACCATATTGGATGACGGACTGTATTAATCCGAAATACAGGATCCGTGCAGTAGGTATATCCAAGAAATTCCTTACTTCCAAGACGATGTGGATTAGTTTTCTGAGGCGCTCTACAGTCTTTGAAATGTGGGGCACCCATGTCAGACATTCATCCATAATGACACCCAAATATCTAATCTGCGATACTTGCCAGATCTTTGGACAGGGACCATCTTCTCCTGAATCGCAATCGCAATCGCAATGAGGTTTATGATACCGAATATGGCCCAAGCTAGGGACACCATTTCTGGTGAATTTCGTTTTTTCGTAATTTAGGATTAGAGACATCTCACCGAGCCACTTCGTGACTACCGTCATATCGGAAGACACCATATCGACTACACTCTTCCAGCTCTTTGCTCTGAGACAGAGTGCCTGATCATCCGCAAACGCGACCAATCTACCATTCATCTTCAAGTCAAAAATTCCATTTAAATAGGCAATGAATAGAATTGAACCAATTACAGTTCCCTGGGGGATAGAATAGGTAAAAGTACGAGAGTTGCTGGAGTAATTCGACCCATGCTTGGCATGAATTGTGGAGCAGGCGGGTGGTTGACACACCAGTTCTTCCCCAATGTCTCAAGGCACTTAACCATGAATTATGTGGAACCCTCATATGAGACAACCCAACTCCTCACTGGCCATGGACGCAAAGGCGAGAATCACCTGCGTGCCCATGTGGCCATCCTTAAGAGACAGCAAAGCCACCAAATAAATAACCAACCAAAAGTAAATGTTGGAGAAAAAACGTAAAAACAACTCAACACCCAAACCTAAACATTCCCAATCGATCAAATAAATGTTTTACACACTCCACACTCATTGCTTCCCTCATAATCCTTCTCCGAGGAATAACCAACCATAGTAAATGAAAGTCCAGCGTTTATCAAACTACCCTCATATTCATAGTGCTAAGTCCTCAATTGTTTGTTTACATTTTTTTTGGTCTTCTCCCACCTTTTTTGTTCCTTGCCCTTGTTTGTTTCTTTTTCGCCCTGTTTCTTTTGTTCCTTCCTTCTCGTATGTCCCTCCCCCTTCCCTAGTTCCGTTTTTTGGTCTCCCGTTTTATGCTGTTTTCGCGTCCTTTTCGTCTTCCCCCTTACCTTTTTGTGCTCTTCTCCTGTTTTTTTTTTTGTGTTGTTGTCTTCTCTTCTGTTCCCCTTCTCTTCCCCCCTCCTCCTTTCCACCTTCTTTATCCTGGGGGCACCTCTCTTTTCCCTTTCATTTCCTGTTTTTGCCCCCCTTATTGTACTTATTCCTTTCTTTTCCTGTCTTTTCCTCCCTTTCCCCTTTTCCTTCCCCGGGCCCCCTCCTTTTTTCCTTTTTTGCTCATCTCTCCTTTGGACTGTGTGTCCGCCCCATTCCCCCTCTGTCTCCCCTTTTCTGGCTTTTTTGTTTTTTTTGTTTTTTTCTCTCCCCTTCCTGTGTGTTTTTTCTTCCCCCCTTTTCCTTCTTCCTCCTTTCGCTTTGCCTTTTCTCTCCCCACCTCTCTTTTTGGCGCCTCCTCCACTTTTTTCCTTCTATTGTGCTTTTCCCTTTTCCCTCACCTCGTTTCTGTCCTTTCCTTGTCTGGTCTGTTTCTACGTCCCTTCTTCCCGCATTCTTGTTTCTGCTTTCCTTTTCCTTTGCTTCCATGTCTGCTTCGCCCTTATCCTCCCTGACATGCTTTTTCAACCTCATATCTGTGTTTTCTAGGCTTCCCTCCACTTTGCCTTGTTTACTTTTGTTGGCGTCTCGTACCTTATTTTGAGCCAAGACCAAAGCAACATGATTTCGGATGTTCACAATTGGTGGAAAATTCCATTGATAAGAGAACGCCAAACACATTGACGAGTAATGTGCAAAAACAGTACGAATCAAACAAAAAATTGAAAAATAGGATTAGTATCGTTGACTTACTCTCGTTACCAATCTTCAAGCTGGAGAATACACGCTTACCATGTTCCTTAACCGATCCCCCGACGAAACTAGACAATAAAGCGACGCAATTCCAAGTCCAACTGCTCCGCCGATTCCGCATTTCCGCAACCCGCCTGAAAATAATTTTGATTTAACTTCAATTTGAATTGGTGTACAACGCAAAGAAAGCAGTCAGCAACACCACCATCAGAGTGCAGTCAACAGAGAATCATCACTAATATTAGTGCGAATAAAATTCATAAATCTAGAAATAATATTAATTATACAAACAAAAACAAAGCTAAAGTAACCAAAATTCGAATTTTTCAAGTAATGTACGGTTTGTAAATTTAATTTAAAAAATTGATCCATAACAAAACGAAAAATTTTAACAATTTTACTCCCAAAACGTAGGTAATTTATTGTAAAATTTACCTAAAAACGAGTTGAATTTAATCAAAACGCGTAGAATGAAAGACAGATTCAAGTAAATTTTACAAAAATACAAAAATTGTGGGGACAAAAACAGTAAAAACAATTGTTTTACCTCAACATCCTCTTTCAATCAAATTTGTAAATTAGTTACTAAGGACACATCATATACATAATAAATTGAAGGGCATATAATATATTTCCTTAGTAATTAATTAACAAATAATGTATGAAACATATTTGATTGATAAAACATGTTGAAGTAATACATTTATATTACTTTACTGGTTTCTTTCTACAAAAATGTACTTTTGGTTGGTTATTTCTTTAACAATTAACCTGTTTTCATGCAAAAAGTCAATCTCTCCGATTCAGTCCAACATTTTTTTCTGAGCGTTTCAAGAAAAATGCGTGTCTAGATAAAAAAAAATCTCTCACAAGAGATATTTATTCCTCGGACCAGGCGCATGGAGGCCCATTTCTATCGATTTAGCGTCCAACATTTATTGGAAAATGTCAATCCACACGCCTAGACCGCCAAAAATCTCAAAAACACATTCAAAAAGGGGTAGATAAGTACCCATTTTGAGCCATAACCACATCCAGAGGGCGCCAATCGTTCCGAGACCTATTCCATTGGATTCAGCGTCCAAAATTAAGTGGAAAATTATACCTTATACGCCTAGATCGCCGAAAATCTAAAAACTTCATTTTTCGAAATACACATTTTGAGCCTACCCCGCCCAAATTTGGTCCGATCGGGCTGAAAAGTTTTGAAGACCAACTGAAGCTGGTAAAAGGTCCCTGGCAATATTTTCAGATTTTTAGAAAATTGCTTACTACCAAATACGGCGAGGATGGCGGACGGACATTTGGCTTTTTTGATGAAGACACTTTGAAACGCCTAGAAAAATTTTTTTTTTTTTTGCCGAATCGGCTTTTTGCATGAAAACAGGTTGATTTCCAGCTGCCCAGTTCTGGCGGACTTAAGCGTGAGATTCCAAGAAACACAGAGACTGATGGCGGAATACTGAGGGACATGTCCATAGTAAGCCTATGGTGGCAGTACCCCATCCATCACTCACCAAGGACCTACTCAGACTTAAACGCGGCAACCTAAGAGCGATAGTTGGCTTATTAACCGGCTTCGCTCCTCTGCGTTTTCATCTGAACCGCGTAGGGGTAACACAACCAACAACTCTATGCAGATTCTGTGAGGAAGCAGTCGAAACTGCAACTCACATAATCTTTGAGTGCCCAGCACTCACATCCCGCAGATACACCCTCTTTGCGACACAAACCCCAATGAGAACCGTACCCTGCAATAAGTTAGTCCACAACCTAACAACCCTCATCAGGGGACCAGGGCTGTTTGTGGACTAAAGAATGAGACACCTAGAGAAGCACAACAAGCCACCAGGCTTCCGCGCTAGGGGCCTTGTATAACCCCTCCTCCAGGTGTCTGTTACCATCTTTAATCTACCAAGCAATTTGATTTATCATGAAATGTGCCTTTTCTCCATTATTTTTCGTCTTTTCTCTATTTCTATCTCGGCTTCTACCCATTCTACAACACCATCTTTGGGCGATTTGATGAAGTTTTGAACTGTCTCCATCGAAAAAGGCAAATTAATGTAATGAACATCACCAAGGCAATGCCTCAAATACTTTTTGTCCTTTGGCCTCCAACTGAAGGGCGTGGGGCAGTTGCTGCCTCTATGGCACTGCGACCTCTAGGGTCTATTGTGGTGCCTGTGCTTACAGAAGGGAAGTCAGATGGGTTTCTGAGAGCCCTTGCCGACCTCCTCACCCTTGGCCGAGAGGACGCTGGCAGGGGCTGTCTCTGTCCAGCGCCCATCCGACACCCCCTCGGCCAAGAAGAGAGTTGATCAATTGATTGCAAGTCCCCATTAAGGCAGACACGTGTGTGTGTTGAGCCCCATATTCGGATACATACTGCCAGTACTGAGTTGGCCTCACGACGTCGAGTTGACACCGGGGGTGCTGGATTCGAACCAGCAGCCTCGAAACCTCGACCAGAGAAGTCTCGAGCACCAGAGACTGACGCCTTAACGACCTAGGACACCCAGGCTCGACTACTACCCATTCTACAACACCATCTTTGGGCAATTTAATGAGGTTTTGAACTGTCTCCATCGAAATAGGCAAATTATTGCAATGAACATCACCAATACCAGCCTCAAATACTTAGCGAGAGCTTTGTCAACATATAAACAAACGTTATTTCTGACGCTTGACGTCACTTGTAATCTTATAGCTAAAATTCCTCCCTCCAAGTACGGGTAACTCATCCCTCGTTAGCATCAGTCGTGGCTCGCCCTAAGCTAACGTCAGGCTTCTCTCAGTTCAAGTCATCCATTGGCTGCAAACACTCAAATAATGGCTACCGGTAAGTGGCTTCTTACTGGAGGATTTGTAGAGTAGACCAGTAGCTGTGGCGGCAGCCAGTGTATTCACTTCGTCGTCAGTCCCTCGGGCCAAACTAAATAACACTCCGAAACTACTGTACATGACGGCTAAGACGCCCAGAGCGTTGGCGTTGGATGAGCCATGCTTCATTACGTGATTAAGTAGCCTGAAACAGAAAAAAATGCAGACTGTGAATACCATTTGTAACGTGTCAACCAAAATTGTTCTCGTTGAAGTAATGGTGAAGGGATATGCTCAGAAGGGAAGTGACACGGAACGCCTTATACAGTATTTCCATCATTGTCATTTCCGGGTCAGCACTCAATACTTCAGTTTTTATTCTATTGCTATGCACAATGTGATGTTATTCCTACTTGGACTACACCCGTATTTTTTGAGGAAAAACAAAAAACGCTGCATATTCTCTCACAGGGGGGTTGTTATTCGTCGGACCAGGCGCATGACGACTAATTTCGTCAACATGGAAAAAATGAGGCAAAAAGTGAGTGTGGCGAGTCCTAGACCCATTCCAATCGATTCACAGTCAAAATGGGTAAATAGGTACCCATTTTAACCCATAACCTCATTCAGAGGGCCCATAACCAATAGTCCCGGGACCTATTTCATTGGATTCAGCGTCCAAAATTTAGTGAAAAATGATACCCCACGCGCCTAAGAACCAGAAATCTCGAAAACACACCTTCGAAATGGGTAGATAGATACCCATTTTGACCCATAACCTCATCCAGAGAGTGCCAATCGTCCCGGGGCCCATTTCATAGAATTCAACGTCCAAAATTTAGTCGAAAATGATACCCCAGACGCCTAGATAGCCAGAAATCTCGAAAATCCATGGTTTGAAACACACATTTTGACCCCTAGCCCGCCCATTTTTGGTCCGATTAGGCTGCAAAGTTTTGAGGACAAACTAATGCCGGAAACGGACCACAGACCAAAATTTCAGATTTTTAGAAAATTATCTACTACCAAAATCGGCGTGTACGGCGGACGGCCGCCCACCCAAGGTTGGGTACGGATCAAAATGGGTACCTAGGCGTGTGAATATCATTTTCCACTAAATGTTGGACGCTCAATCGATTGGAATGGCTGTTTAAATATGTTGATACCTCGAGAAATAACCAACCAATATCAAATATTTCTGATTCTTTCATTTCACAGATGTACTATCGCCCTGCACATGGATTTGTATATGCTTTGGCGACGGCTATGGACCAGCAGACCTGCCATTCTACCACCTATTCAGCTACACTGGACTAGTACCAGCGGTGATAGGCATCTCCCCACAGGAAATTGTGTGGAACCCAAATTACGTAGGGTGTTTGCACTGCCCAGAAGTGGGGAATACACCTTCTTCAACAGTATTGAACTGAACTAGGTCTGAACTCTCCATCTCCAAAAGAGCTGTTGCAACGAATGGTGTCAAGCAAACAAGCATGGAAGAGAACTGCGTAATATGTTGAGTACTCTGCAGTATTCCATAGAAGGGAAATAGAGGAAGAATGGGTCTGGTAACAGGCCATCCGGGCAGATTGAGACTGGCCCAGGTCTAACCCGAAGACATGTGAATAATATGGCCAGGCCGGGTTTTTGAGAGGATGAGATTGTAGTGGATTGGGTTCACACATAACTGGGGGAAGAAAGCCACTCCTAGTATCAGACCATAAGGCATCAGAACTAACCTCTTAGGATTTCCTTATCCTAGGAGGGAAAAACGCTGCCAGCATGGAGACTCATTTCTTCAACATGAGGAGAATGAGGGAAACAGTGGGTGTGATGGGTCCCAGGCCCATTCCAATCGATTCAGGGTCCACAATTTAATGGAAAATGATACCCTAAACGCCTAGAACGCCAAAAATTTCGAAAACACTTTCAAAATGGGTAGTTAGGTAGCCATTTTGACCCACGGCCTCATTCCGGTGGGCGCCAATCGTTCCGGGACCCATTTCATAGGATTCAGCGTCCAAAATTTAGCGGAAAATGATACCCCACAAGCCTGGATCGCCAAAAATCTCGAAAATCCATTTTCCAAAATACACATTTTGACCAACGCCGCCCAAATTTGGCCTGATCGGGCTGAAAAGTTTTGAGGACCAATAAGAGCCGTGAATGAATCCCTGACCCAAATTTAAGATTTTTAGAAAAATGTTCTACCACCAAAGTCGGCGTGGTCGGCACACGGCTAGGGAATGGGTCCCATACCCGCCACACTGGCCATTTTTGACACTTTCCACGACTCAGGCGTGTTGGGTATCGTTTTTCACTAAATTTTGGTCGCTGAATCCAATGAGATGGGTCCCAGAACGATTGGCACTCACCGGAAGAAGTTATGGACGCTGAATCTATTTTTAAATTACTCTCCATGCGCCTGGTCCATGGAATAACCAACCTCTGTGTAAGAATTTGGATCGTTTTTGGTTGGTTATTCCTTGAATAATCAACCTATATTTTCATGCAAAAGGTCAACCTCTCCGATTCGACCAAAACATTTTTTTCTGGGCGTTTCAAGGTGTCTAGATCAAAAAAGTCTAATGGCCGTTCGCCGTAGCCGTCCACCATCCGCGCCGTTTTTAGTAGTGGACAATTTTCTAAAATTCTGAAACTTTGGTCAGGGACCCGTTTCTGGTTTTAGTTGATCCTTGAAACTTTTCAACCCGATCGGACCAAATTTGGGTGGGGTAAGGGTAAAAATATGTTATTTGAAAAATGGATTTTCGAGGTTTTTGGCGATCTAGGCGACTGGGGTATCATTTTGCACTAAATTTTGGACACTGAATCGATTGGAATGGGTTCAGGACCCGCCACACCCACTGTTTCCCCCATTTTCCCTATGTTGAAGAAATGAGAACCCATGCGCCTGGTCCGAGGAATATCAGCCAAAACGTGTTGATGGCTACACAGCCTGGTCTAGGTTCACTTACTGAGTTCGCCTAAGTTTCCCAGTTTGGCCAGCCAGGGTCGTCTGCTTCAAACCAGTGTAAAGGCCAGTTGAGCCTCCGAGGGCGGCGCCGATCATCGTCGACGCTCCAATTTGGCCGAACGCCAGTTCAAAACGACCTCGAGTCTTCGACGCTCCTTCCGGCATAATATATTCAGGCTTGGCGACATAGTCCGGGTCGAAATTTAAATAGGGCGATTTCGGTACGATGTTCCGTTGAGAAACTGGAAATGAAAAAGAAGGTGTGAATTAGTGGCGAAGAATTAAGAGTAAAACGCTGCAAATTCATTTACAGGGGTTGGTTATTCCTGGGACCAGGCGCATGGAGACTTTAATACCTCAACATGGGGGAAATGGGGAAACAGTGGGTGTGGTGGGTCCTGGACCCATTCCAATCGATTCAGGGTCCAAAATTTAGTGGAAAATGATACCCCACACGCCTAGGTACCACAAATCCCAAAAAACTCCTCTAAACACCCAAACCCAATCGGACCAAAATTGGGCGGGCTAGGGGTCAAAAAGTGTGTTTCAAACCATGGATTTTCGAGATTTCTTGTACCTAGGCGTGTGGGGTATCATTTTCCACTAAATTTTGGACGCTGAATCCAATGAAATGGGTCCCGGAACGATTGGCGCTCTCTGAATCGATTAAAATGAGTTCGGGATACCCATTCTCCAGCTTCCAAGGAATAATCGAAAATTGTGGAAGAATTTACAGCGTTTTCCCGATAGAGTTAGTTGTGCCATACAGATTAGCCATACAAGACCATTATGTTATTGACCCCTAGACTCTCCTTCAGCAGACATTCAAAGCGAAAGGCCCACGCCGCCAAAACTGCCATGAGCTGTGAGTGGGGCGCCGCAATTTCGAACTCAGGCGTTCCTCTGCGTGCCAAACTCCAGGTTTTTGAGGCGGTTATCCGGGCCATTTGCTACGACGGTTTGGGTTCTTCGAGTATGCCTCAGTGGAAGGTGTGCTGCAGGCCTTCATCCAGCGGTTGTTTCAGCTTTCTCTCTGGTCGCCCAATTACTTGATTCACCTTGACAGGGGCTTGATCCGATCTACGTCTTCACTCTCAGACACTATAATTACCTCGTTAAGGTCTCGAGGATGAGCGACGCCCGTCTCCCTCGTCGTGGCGGCCGCAGTGATCGGCTCTGAATCTTATTGGGCCAATGAGTTCTTGGTGATGGCTTTGAGATTCAACGTCGACTTCAGTCTGGGCTCCCTGGATCCTCCTTCGCTGATAATTGCCTCCAACGAGATTTTGTCTGCGTTCACCGAGGAGAAGAGGTCTTCCTGGTGGCAGTGTGCTGAGGCTTCAGAGAGGTTCACACGCGAATTGGATCGGAACGACAAGTGCGCCAATTTCATCAGCGGGGACGGAGTTGCACTGCACACCGCAAGATGGGTGTTCAAGATTAGAGCGGAACTGCTGTGTTTTGACACTAACCACTGTGAAGAGTGCTCGCTCTGTAATCTCCACCAGAGAGGACTTTTTCACTTCCTTCGTGTTTGCCCGATCCTTTCTAAGTACAGGTGGCATGCCTTCAATCGGGGTTCCTTGACGCGTGATGAGGCTATACGGTTGCTTAATGGTCCTGATTGGGCCCCGATAGTGGGGTTTTGTCGCCTGGCGTGGCGTTATCGGCGCATGTTGGTTCGGGAGTTTAATTATTTAAATTGGATGGAATATTTTCTATTATTCCTCCTCCTCATTTTGTAACTGCTTGTATTTTTCTTTCTCTTCTATTTTTCCTCCACAGTAACTAGTTGTGTATTCAGGCCCGTACCTCCGGCAGATGGTTTTAAATGTAACCATGTCGTAAAGTTTATTTTGTTTCGGAAGATGCTATTTATTTATTGAATTTCTTAAATAAACATTTATCTATCTATCTATCTACAAGACCGTTTTGAGGCCCGTTGGGTGCAATATTTGTACAAAATTGATGGCCTTACTCATCGAGGGCAATTCTAGGCTTCTTAATGAGTGGACCAAACATAAAAGGTTGAGGTACAATCTAGAATATGGATGAAAACTCTGCGACGGGGGACGAAAATCATCAAATTAATGTGCCTGATGGGTTGAATATCCCACTCAGGCATGATATTGTGTTTGACGGACGATGTATCGGACTCTTTTACCCATGGAGGTCTGATTATTTAGTACCTATGTTCCTATGTCGTATGTTCTTTTGATTCGATAGGCGTGGGTCATCGACAATGTTGGCAAAAATTCAGGAAAACGTGCGCATCAAGACCTCAAAAGGCCTAGGCCAGATGATACTCATCAAATTGGACTGGGCTATACCCATTTTGAACGGGCAACCCGCTGATGAATCAAAAGGGCATAATGAATTTGGCCAGAAAAATGAACTTGGACCTTCATGACCTTCAATCAGACAGGCCACCCCAAGCGGGGCTATTATTGTCTACGATAACCCTCAATGATTCCCTAAACCACATAGTCTCCAATTCACACGCATTTGGTACATCCCATGTGTAAACGAGAAATCCCATAACATCCCGGTTGAAAACTACCCACGTCTGAGCTTACTTAACGATCGGAGAGGTGAGTCCGCGTCGGCGAACGTTGGAGTGTTGTCCATAATTCGATAATTTGAAGCTTCTACGAAGACAGTTGGTCGAAAAGTAGCCAAATCTCCGTCAATAACCGCTGGACATCGGAAAAGTGTAAGTTACGGTCGATCCTGAATCCTGAACTTGGGAAGAAAAGAGGCGAGAAACATGTGATACGAGATAACGAAGTAAATGGACGATATGAGGCTACTTCTTGTTCTTTTTCCTTCGTCGTGATCGATTATTGTAGCGACCCTAGTGCAAGCTCTGTTGAGCCAAACAACACTACAATAAGCATCAATCTTACCTACCAAATGTGTTGGGATGAGACCCTCGACCCACATTGAGGAGAATGTGCTAATTAATGCTAGACATAGTTTCCAGTTTTAAACTGAAGTTTGTTCTAGAGCAATTTTGGAGCATGAATGCCTGGTAGTATGATTCTCTGATAAGAGGTAGCGCTACGATCGACCACACTTACTTTTAAGATTTTCACAGCAACCAAAGGTTTTCACATTCTGAAAACTAGAGATTGCTTCCTAAGCTAAACGAAATTAGGCTACCATGGTAAAAACAGTAATTTAGAATTTCAAAATTGAAGCATTGATGTTAACATCGAACGCCAGTAATCGATGTGGAAAAACATTGCACTGAAAATATCGATCAAATATCGATGTCTGATGGCTTCCAAAATTGCATTTTGGTTCATTCTCTTCCAAATATTGAAATTTTTAGTCACCAAGATTATTTGTGTCGTCTTTTTTTTTTTTTTTTTTTGAACACTGGGCGACTTAAGGATGTAAAATTTAATTATTGCAGGGTTAAAATTCCCTTGGCTAAATTCAGATTGATGAATCCCACATGGGGAAAATGGGGGAAACAGTGGGTGTAGCGGGTCCCAGACCCATTCCAATCGATTGAGGGTCCATTTTCACATTTTGACCCCTACCCCACCCAAATTTGGTCCGATCGGGTTGAAAAGCTTCGAGGACCAACTAGAGCGATGAAAGGACCCCTGACCAAAATTTTAGATTTTTTGAATAATTTCTATTACTCAAGTCGGCGTTGACGGCGGACGGACATTTGCTCATTTAGAAATTATAATATTATATACATATCTACTATTATATAGTAGAGATGGGTCCCGGAACGGTTGGTGCCCTCTGGATGATGTTACGGGTCAAAATGGGTACCTAACTACCCATTTCATGTATATTTTCGAGATTCCTGGTCTTAGGCGTGTGGGGTATCATTTTCCACTAAATTTAGGACCCTGAATCGATTGGAATAGGTCTGGGACTCGCCACAACCACTGTTTCCCCCATTTTCCCCTTGTTGGAGGGAGTGTTGGAGGGTCGCAGTGTCACATCCTTTAATCCGACGTTTCGCCAGGTCCAGGCCTGGCATCATCAGGGCACATATTGGCAACCAGTCTCCAAATCCCTGTAAGATGAAGAAGAAGAAAACATGTTTATTTTACAAATTCATCAATTACATTGATTTTTTCATAATACAATTTAATCTACCTTAAAACAAAACATGGCAGGCTGTGGACGTGTCGTCCGTCTGCCGGGTTGACTGGAATTTCCACCACAAGACAATTACAAACATACTAAAATAAACTTCTCTCCAAATACCACTTTTAAACTCTAACCATCCCTACACAAATATCCCCCATAAGCATCCTTATCGTTTAACAATTTACACCCTTGTAGTCACCAATTGAACTCTGCCACCAATGCAGTGCGATATCTCCAGGCATGGTATGCGAATCTCGCCACGTCGATCCACCTTTCTCTGGAGTCCAAAAGGGATACTGTCTCGTTCATGGCCAGCACACTGAACCCCAGGAATCTCACCCTTAAGTCCGCCAGAACTGGGCAGATGGCGAAGAAGTGGATGACGTCCTCATTCTCGCCCACGTTGCAAAGGGAGCAGAGGCGGCTCGGGCTGTCAGATCTCGAATAGATACCGTCGTTGAGCGGGAGAAGCGCCCCCCGCAGGTTTGCCGGTTTTACCTCCAAATCCAGCACAGGATACAGCAGATTTCAAGACTGCATTGCAACAGCGCGTGCATCGTTCTCCCAGGCGCATCTTATCGACTCCGTCAACGCCCCAAGCTACAGATCCCAGTTGCTCAAATTTCCAGGGTCACCATCAAAAGAACACGAAAACTGGCGGGCTAGATCCTTCCAGTGGGCAAACGCACCCACCTCTCGCCTAACGAGCTCCTGAGCCAGCAGCCGTGGGTAGCGCTGCTCCGCCATCCTCAGCGCCTTTATTAAATATCTGCCCGCCAGCATGACAGTTTCGGCGTAAATCGGTCCCAAACCAGACTCAGTGTAAATTAGGTAGTTTGGAATGTTCTTTGGGAAGCCAAACATTGATTTTACAAAGTATCTCTGCACCTGTTCAATTGCTGCGGCCTGTGTGAAGCCCCATACCTGTGCTCCGTAGCACAATATCGCTTTTGTTGCTGCAGTGAACACCTTGGTCCTGGCAGAGACTGGGAGCACAGACTGGCAGAAAATCGATCGGTAGGTCGAATTCATTCCCAACATGGCAGCCGCCGCTCTCTCGGAGAAGTGAAGGTTTTAGGAAAGACGAGATCTAGGTGTGTGGGGTATCATTTTCCACTAAATTCTGGACCCTGGTTCGATTGTGGTTTTTGAAAAATGGATTTTCGAGATTTTGGGGCGATTTAGGCGAGTAGGGTGTCATTTTCCACTAAATTGTGGACGCTGAATCCAATGAAACGGGTCCCAGAACGATTGGCACCCACTGGAAGAAGTAATGGGTCAAATTGGGTATTTAATACCCATTTTGAATATGTGTTTTCGGGATTTCTGCTACCTAGGCGTGTGCGGTATCATATGCCACTAAATTTTGGACCCTGAATCGATTGGAATGGGTCTGGGACCCGCCACACCCACTGTTTCCCCCATTCGAGGAATAACCAACCCGTGTGTAAGAATTTTCAGATTTTTTTCCATCTTTGAATATGTATTTTCGAGATTTCTGCTTCCTAGGCGTGTAGGGTATGATTTTCCACTAATTTTTTTTTGTATTCATCTTACTTTATCAACAGCTTGTAAGCCTCTTTGTAAGCCTCTTTGTTGCCGATTATAAAATCCACATGTGCAGTTAGTCCTTTTTCGTGGATTCTAAGAAATATTTGTCTTTGCTGTATAGTGTCCCCACCGTATTGTCCTCTACGTCGTCGAAAAGTGGAAAGAATCCCCTCGTTTTAGCATCTTCGTTACTCTCACTACTTATCACAGAGTTCGATCAGTGATTAAAACGCGTTCTTAACGCAAAAAAAAAGTAAGATGTTACCATGGTTGTCAGGTGTTAACAACTAAATCTCCAAGGCCTTCGTTCTCGGAACTTCCGTTTGGTAGAAAATGTGAGATATATAGGACTTCCAATTAGCAATTCACGGTAGGAGATCGAAAGCGTTAATTCCGGAAGTTCTGATATCGAATACCTGACTTTGTTGGGTTATTAGATGGAAGTTCGGAAGGATTAAGGTGTGAGTTATTATGTAGGACTCCCAGTAGGAGATCGAAAGCGTTAATTCTGGAAGTTCTGATATCGAATACCTGACTTTGTTGGGTTATTAGATGGAAGTTCGGAAGGATTAAGGTTGCGGTCTCTTTGAATGTTTTGCTACTTAACCAACTGTTTACCTCTGCTTCACGTGCAGTTTAGTTAGAGTGCCTGCTTCAATAAATTTCATTTAGGTCTATGAATTATTTGGAGAAGGACTCCTGGTGCATTGCAAATATCCCTCAAATAATTGTTTTCAAATTGATACCAATATTGTTCCATCAACAATGAATGCACGGCAAATATAAATCCTACGAATGATATGATCAGTAGGTATCAACTCATCACGCGTCTCCATACAGTGACTATAAGCAAGAATGTTTGTTTTCTCAGAGCAAATATTTCCTTGATAGCTCTTCTTTGGAGGCTGTATGGTCGGTGATTCATAGATGAGCACAGACTTGGACAATGAGCAATAAAATGAATAGAACAAATGAATATGTGATTTGATTTATTTCAGGGTGAGCGGGGGTCGCTCATGGCCTAATCCCGAGCATGAACGTCCGGCCACGTTACTAGGGAGAGAACGCTGCAAATTCTCTGACGGGTTGATCGGACCAGGAGCATGGAGACTCATTTCAATCGATTCAGCGTCCAAAAATTAGTGGAAAACGGTACCCCACACGCCTAAATCGAGGAAAATATCGTCCTCATTCTTTCAGAGCAAGTATTCTCAGTCGCAGGCTACATTTCTACTGTCAACCAACAATTTGAAGATCCGCTCAGTAGTAAGTTATGCTGTATTTTGTACCTAAGTTATCATTTAGACCAGTGGCTCTCAACCTTTTTGGGATCACGGAACACTTTTAAGTGGTCTCGATTTTGGCGGAACACCATTATCATAAAATTTGTAAATCTAATGTAAATCACACAAAATAATTGGAAGATTAATATTTAATTGAAATAAAGATATATATTACATGGTAACTTATTTTAATGAGAAATTTGCGCTTGACGACCTTTACAAATTTCCTCAAGGTTGGGTCTTATGTAAGAGAGCGCTACTCTCATTTCTTCTTCTAAATTGGTAAGTCTTTCTCTTTTTTTGCTTTTAATATTTGTTAGAGTTGAAAATCCAAGTTCGCACAGATAGGACGTCGAAAAGAGCAATAAGATATTCAACGCTCGTTTTGCAATAAATGGATGTTCATTCTCGATGGAAATCCAAAACCTTTCCACTCCTTCTTCTTTGAATTTTAGTTGTAACGTTCGATCCGTTGATATATTAATAAACTCATCTGCTTCCTGAATAGAAAAATCTTGGTCCATTATATCAAATTCACCAAATGGATTTCGCACCCAATCAAAGTCTTCAATATTAAGAGATGGAAAGTAATGAGTTATTTTGTCTTGCAATATTGACAAATGCTCTGCCACATTTGAAATCATTTCGTTAATGTTAACAATATTTTCCGTTGCTAATAACGGAAACATATCAAATTTGCGATTTTGAGCAATACGATTTTTCCAAAGTAAAAGCTTTTTCTGGAAAGCCAGCAATTTGTCTGTGGATGTCAGAATATTTTCATTTTTTCCTTGAAGAGATGTATTGACTGAATTTAAGTAGCTGAAGATATCGGCTAAATATGCTAGCTTAGTACACCATGCATCATTTTCCAAATATTTTACGTATACATCATTACCCTCTTGTCAGTCGTCCACTCCGGACAAGTCAGGGACTATCTCCGCGAACATACCTAATATTATTGACTGTTCCGCGAAAATTTAGAATAATATTGAATTTTTTTGCTAATAATTAACAAAACTATGTAGTATTTATTTTATAGTAATAAAAAAATTACTTTTTCTTATTATAATATATTCAAAATTTTCGCGGAACACCTGGGACAGCTTCGCGGAACACCAGTGTTCCGCGGAACGGCGGTTGAGAACCACTGATTTAGACACTCTCACAGACAATTCTTACACACGGGTTGGTTATTCCTCGAATGGGGAAAACAGTGGGTGTGGCGGGTCCCAGACCCATTCCAATCGATTCAGGGTCCAAAATTTAGTGGAATATGATACCTCACACGCCTTGGCACCAGAAATCCTGACACATACAAAATGGGTGGATATGTAACGGGGCGGCAGAGTCCAAGCGCCCTGTCAAGAAACTTTGGCGGCGGGGTACGGTTCGAGCCCTCTCCCCTCCAAGCGCCTGACCCAGCTGGGCGAAAGGCGTGTCCTCATTGGATTGGTTGGGCGACGGGTGGCGCGAGACACCCAGGGAGTAGGAGGAGGGGAAGGCGACTTGACGAGCGGACTGGGGAAAGGCTTGGCAGTCAGTCGTGTACGAACTCAAGTGGAAGAAAGTTGGGATCTCCGTTCGCCATAATCTCGTGAGGACGAGGCGGAACGAAGTGAAGTGAAGCGAAACACCGAAGCGGAACAACCTGTTTCGGGGCGGAACAACCTGTTTCGGGGCGGAACAACCTGTTTCGGGGCGGAACAACCTGTTTCGAAGCGAAACACCGAAGCGAAACAACCGACGCGAAGCAAATCAACCCCTTGTGAAGCCGGTGTTGTGAACGTGACCTGAGGGAACAAGTGTATCGTGGTTCCTTCAGGGTGAGAATTCGGGAATTGGGAGATCAGCCAATTCCTCTCCCGTAACAGTGGGCCCTTATACGAACTGAAAATCCCCTGTTGGACCCGAGTGTTGATCCGTTCGCGCCCGATTTGACGGCCAATAGTCCAGGTTCCCCACGCACCGCCAGTCGTCGGACCTCCGTCGGAAAGAGCCTCGCCTCCTCCGGCCTGGACGGCGTTCCCCTGACCGAAGCCGAGCAGCGAAGAGAACATCACCCTGTTGTCTCCATCCTAAGAAGTTGGTACACGTAAGTGGCGAAATAACTCTGTCTCGTACCCTCGCAACGCGAAAGTCGAATCTCTAAATCTGGCCCAAGCCCTGACGTTTAGTCACCAGAAAGCTGATCATAGAGTGTACATTGTAGCCGTATTATTTAGTATTTTGTCTGTCGTGCGTTAGGAAAAGAGAAAGGAATTAGGGGAGGACATTAACAAATCACCTCCACTTTTACCGTTATTCAAACCAAACATTTTGAGCCTTCAGCTACCCCGTAAATTCATTTGGCCCTCAGCCCTTCACTTTTGCCTACTCAATAATTAGGTTACGTAATAGTCAATATCCTTCTCGGCCGAGACATTCCGTATTTTATAGTTCTGTCAATTGCGTTTATTATAAGTCAATATTGAACCCTTGTCTTTTCAATCACGAAACCCCATTCCTCAGAGCTTGGTAAATTCAGGTGTACTTGGCGTCCATGACCGACCATTGCAGACATTCCGGACGGTAAGTGAAAGTCTTTAATCTCCCACTAATTATTCGCCTAGGTCTATTTTTGGATCCCTAGCCCGTTACGTGAAAACGACGGGTTACATCTTTTGGTGGCAGCGGTGGGATTTTTTCAGAAATCTCGATTTCTGTCGTATCCACAACAAGTGATCTTGACCAGGTGAATATTGGTGAGAAAAAGCTCTGAAGGAATTGGGTCGCGTTCCATAATCTTGAAATTCAAACTGTGCTAGTTGTAGATTCCGAAATTTAAAATTGTAAGAAACAAACAAATCGGCCCGAGTGTGAGGAAGCGAGTGAGGAGCCAATTGACTTCAAATCCGTGTCTAGGATTTTTTCTTTCCAAAAATCGAAATTTAGATACTGGCTCATTTATTCAGTAGCATCACTCTCACTGTAGCCTTCTGTTCCGAAACTGTTCCGGGGCCCTCTGCTTCGAAACGTGTTCCGAGGCCCTCTGCTTTGAAACGTGTTCCGAGGCCCTCTGCTTCGAGACTGTTCCGGGGCCCTCTGTTTCGAAAAGTGTTCCGGGGACTTCTGTTCCGAAACTGTTCCGGAGCCTTCTGTTCCGAAACTTGTCCCGAGGCCTTCTGTTTCGGAAAGTGTTCCGGGGCCCTCTGTTCCGAAACTGTTCCGGAGCCTTCTGTTCCGAAACTTGTCCCGAAGCCTTCTGTTCCGAAACTGTTCCGAGGCCCTCTGCTTCGAAACTGTTCCGGGGCCCTCTGTTCCGAAACTGTTCCGGAGCCTTCTGTTCCAAAACTTGTCCCGAAGCCTTCTGTTCCGAAACTGTTCCGAGGCCCTCTGCTTCGAAACTGTTCCGGGGCCCTCTGTTCCGAAACTGTTCCGGAGCCTTCTGTTCCGAAACTTGTCCCGAAGCCTTCTGTTCCAAAACTGTTCCGAGGCCCTCTGCTTCGAAACTGTTCCGGGGCCCTCTGTTCCGAAACTGTTCCGGAGCCTTCTGTTCCGAAACTTGTCCCGAAGCCTTCTGTTCCGAAACTGTTCCGAGGCCCTCTGCTTCGAAACTGTTCCGGGGCCCTCTGTTCCGAAACTGTTCCGGAGCCTTCTGTTCCGAAACTTGTCCCGAAGCCTTCTGTTCCAAAACTGTTCCGAGGCCCTCTGCTTCGAAACTGTTCCGGGGCCCTCTGTTCCGAAACTGTTCCGGAGCCTTCAGCTCCAATTGACATCCCGATTCCAGACCCGTCATAGCTCTTACCAACTGGGAAGTCCTTTCTCGATTCGTGGGGAAATTATCGGTCCTTGGTGCGCAAGAAAGTGATCTATCGGTTCTATAATTTTTTTTTTTATTTATTTTTTTTTTATTTAACAAGTGAATTCGCGACCATGCACCAAAACAGCAGCCCATCAGACGAGGGCGAAGCCATGATGAACCCCGATCTGGAAATAAAATGCACAACACAAGTACTTACCTTGTTTTACTAATGACCGTGCCTCATGAGTCGTGACAGGACTCCCTGGGTCCCCCCCCCCCTTTTTTTTTTCTTTTTCCCTTTGTAATGGCAGCAAAATCTGGGGTTCGTTGTTCAGTTTCTGGCTTTGTGAAAGAGGTTGTCTGCATGACGAATGAGCCGTCGATTGATGGAAAATGTGTGAGTTTGAGTGTGAGAGGAGACTAAAGAAAGGGCCGGTTTGTATGTTTCACATCATAGTAGGGAAGTAGAAGATAAGACCAGCGGAAGACACATCTCGCCCATCGCACCACCTTGGAACATCAGCGCCATCATGCTCTCAACGGGTGGGGACGTCCTGTGCCCGTCTGCACCAAGCGACGACACCCGCCAACAACGTACCGCTGCGAGAGAAAATGCCGGAACCTGCGGCCCACGGACCCTGCCTACCCGAAGCCCTGCTCCCGCGCCGAACACGAGAAGGACCACCACCAACCTGTACCGCTTGTAAGCGATGGCGGTACGAACAAGCATGGATAGCGGCCAAACAACCAGACGCAATGCCCATCGAACCAGTCACCCCCCCCCCCCCCGGAAGAAAGATTGCCGAGGTAGACCTCGGCCTCCAAAGATCGGAGGAGTGTAACGGGGCGGCAGAGTCCAAGCGCCCCGTCAAGAAACTTCGGCGGCGGGGTACGGATCGAGCCCTCTCCCCTCCAAGCGCCTGACCCAGCTGGGCGAAAGGCGTGTCCTCATTGGATTGGTTGGGCGACGGGTGGCGCGAGACACCCAGGGAGTAGGAGGAGGGGAAGGCGACTTGACGAGCGGACTGGGGAAAGGCTTGGGAGTCAGTCGTGTACGAACTCAAGTGGAAGAAAGTTGGGATCTCCGTTCGCCATAATCTCGTGAGGACGAGGCGGAACGAAGTGAAGTGAAGCGAAACACCGAAGCGGAACAACCTGTTTCGGGGCGGAACAACCTGTTTTGGGGCGGAACAACCTGTTTCGAAGCGAAACACCGAAGCGAAACAACCGACGCGAAGCAAATCAACCCCTTGTGAAGCCGGTGTTGTGAACGTGACCTGAGGGAACAAGTGTATCGTGGTTCCTTCAGGGTGAGAATTCGGGAATTGGGAGATCAGCCAATTCCTCTCCCGTAACAGTGGGCCCTTATACGAACTGAAAATCCCCCGTCGGACCCGAGTGTTGATCCGTTCGCGCCCGATTCGACGGCCAATAGTCCAGGTTCCCCACGCACCACCAGTCGTCGGACCTCCGTCGGAAAGAGCCTCGCCTCCTCCGGCCTGGACGGCGTTCCCCTGACCGAAGCCGAGCAGCGAAGAGAACATCACCCTGTTGTCTCCATCCTAAGAAGTTGGTACACGTAAGTGGCAAAATAACTCTGTCTCGTACCCTCGCAACGCGAAAGTCGAATCTCTAAATCTGGCCCAAGCCCTGACGTTTAGTCACCAGAAAGCTGATCATAGAGTGTACATTGTAGCCGTATTATTTAGTATTTTGTCTGTCGTGCGTTAGGAAAAGAGAAAGGAATTAGGGGAGGACATTAACAAATCACCTCCACTTTTACCGTTATTCAAACCAAACATTTTGAGCCTTCAGCTACCCCGTAAATTCATTTGGCCCTCAGCCCTTCACTTTTGCCTACTCAATAATTAGGTTACGTAATAGTCAATATCCTTCTTGGCCGAGACATTCCGTATTTTATAGTTCTGTCAATTGCGTTTATTATAAGTCAATATTGAACCCTTGTCTTTTCAATCACGAAACCCCATTCCTCAGAGCTTGGTAAATTCAGGTGTACTTGGCGTCCATGACCGACCATTGCAGACATTCCGGACGGTAAGTGAAAGTCTTTAATCTCCCACTAATTATTCGCCTAGGTCTATTTTTGGATCCCTAGCCCATTACGTGAAAACGACGGGTTACAGATACATACCCATTTTGACCCATAACTTCTTCCTGTGGGTGCCAATCGTTCTGAGACCCATTTTATTGGATTCGGCGTCCAAAATTTAGTGGAAAATGACACCCTACTCGCCTAGATCGCCCAAAATCTCGAAAATCCATTTTTCAAAAAACACATTTTGAGCGGGTAGGGATGAAAATGTGTTCTTTGAAAATTGGATTTTCGAGATTTTTGGCGAGATCTAGGTGTGTGGGGTATCATTCAGATGTTTGAGCCAGATCATTTCTACATCTGGCCATTGTTCCACCATACACCTCGATGTTACTGATGAACTGTATATCATCCTATAGGGATTTGGAGACTGGTTGCCATATGTGCCCTGATGATGCCAGGCCTGGATCTGGCAAAACGTCGGATTAAAGGATGTAAAATGTAATAAAACTGCGACCTTTTTGAAAAAAAAAAATCCTAACCACCATGTATATTCTTTATGGAACGTGCGGGTTCAGCTCTAAATGAAATCCCATTTTATTTCGTCATGATCGAACCGATTTTCTTCCTACGGTCATCACTCCGTGAATTTCGCGGATCCATTCTAATTTTTACGGATAGTGCAAACTTTAATTCGGGTTTCTTCGGAGAATTTGGAAGGGACCTAGCGAGAGGATACGGGATGTAAGTCCAAGACTTACGACTGAGCAACTAGGGATACCAAGGATGAGTATAAAATACATTGATACAAAATGAATTATAATTGAAAACAAGGACACGTTGCAAACGAGCATATGCCTCAACCTGGGCTAGAATTGATACAAGACAAAGTAATTCGACAAAGTAAATTAGACAACATGTGGAGCATAAAATACAATTAATACAAGACACATGAAATTATGATAATATACATGAAATACAATTTAATGAGCAAGTGCAACGATACCGGCTGACAAAAACGGTGTCGACATTGAAGGAAAAACAGGAGGGGGCACGCTGTCCCGCAGGTACACAGCGAGGCTTATTAACTTGAGTCCTTTATCTCATGGGGAACACAATATTACAGCTTAGGTCGACTTCAGCACGGTAGCAGAGTTCACAGGAGCAGGCACAGGGCAAAGCCAGGATGGACTGAGTGGGATGCACTTGCACGACAGGATTACAAAAATATTAGCAATGAGTGAGCACTGGGCCTCTCTCCAAAATGCGACGTCTGGGCAGGAGCTGCGCGCACATCCTGGCGCATGCTCCTTCCCTTCTGGCGGCAGCAAGCCTGGGGGCCTACAGCATGGACAGTCATTCCAATCGATTCAGGGTCCAAAATTTAGTGTAAAATGATACCCCACACGCCCAAGTACCAGAAATCATGGAAACACTTTTGAAATGGATAGATAGATACTTATTTTACCCATAACCTCTCCCGGCGGGTGCCAACCGTTCCGGGACCCGTCTTATTGGATTCAGCACCCAAAATTTAGTCGAAAATGATACCCCACACGCCTAGATCGCCGAAAATCCCGTAAATCCATTTTTCGAAATACCCATTTTGACCAGACGCCATACGCCGTCCGCCGTCCACGACGAGGTCCGTTCCCGGCCCTAGAAAAACTTTCAGAAATTTTTCAGCCCGATCGAACCAAATTTGGGCGGGGTACGGGTCAAAATGTGTATTTTGAAAAATGGATTTCAATGAAATGGGTCCCAGAACGATTGGCACCCACCGGACGAAGTTATGGGTCAAAATGGGTATCCATCTACCCGTTTTGAATATAACATATTCAAGTTTTCTGATACCTAGGCGTGTGGGGTATCATTTTCCACTAAACATTGGACGCTGAATCGATTGAAATGAGTCTTCATGCTCCTGGTCCGATTAATAACCAACCCCTGTGAAAGAATTAGCAACGTTTTTCTATGTTTCTGGATTGATAATCCAGATTTTGAACGTCATGTTTCAAAGGTAACTGAAAATTATTTCCACTTAGCGATTCAATAATTCATAATATTGTGTGCTATCAAAGGATATTATTTGTATCAGAGATAGTAGGTAATGGCATCTACCTATTTATAGTGGATTACAATTAGTTCCGCGGAAGACATGTAGAGCGCTCTGAACATCCCTCCACGCTTCAGTGCAAAGTAATCCGCACTTCTCTTCAATTCACTCATGGCTGTCACTGCTTTTGTTTATACGTGTTTTTTCAACAAATTTTTGGCTTCGTCGTTATGTAGTTGTCTCTTCGGTGCTATCTAACTCATGTTTGACTTTATTTTTATCTTCTTTCGTTCAATTTTTGGTTTTAGTTCTTCGTTTCGAAAATGTGGAAGTGTCACAAATGCGGAAAGCCCGTGTATTTCGGTAATGTCTGACGCCCACTTCCTTTTTTCTTCAATCGCATGTTAACAATTAGTTAATTATTTATCGCCTAATTAGTTTACCTCGTTAGAACTACCTTAATTATTGCGTTAGACTGAATTCTCATAATCGTTTGTATTGAGACAAGAACAAGACGACGTTACCGACGATGTACTTACTTATTTGTTTTGTTCAGCTGAGCGGAAGCAGTCATTGGGGTACGACTGGCACCCTGAGTGCTTAAGGTGCGAAGAATGTGGAAAACGTTTGAATCCTGGACAGCATGCAGAGGTTTGTATAAATTGCGGACTTTCCGTTTCTATGTGCAAAAGTGCCCAATAATGGAGCAATAGCGTACAGAGCAGAATGAGAGGAGTATTAGGGATTGGAAGAATTTTGGTTTATTAATTCATGTATGTTTTCACGCTAGCGATCGACCTCTCCGTTTTGCACCAAAATCTGATTGCGTTTCTTGATGTCTAGATCAGAAACGCTGCAAACTTCTCGGACCAGGCGCATGGAGATTCATTTCTTCAGAATGGGGAAAATTGGGTAAACAGTGGGTGTGTTGGGTCCCGGACCCATTTCAATCGATTCAGCGTCCTAAATTTAGTGGAAAATGATACCCCACACGCCTATGTACCAGAAATCTCGAAACGCATTCGAAATGGGTAGATACGCACACATTTTGACCCATAACCTCATTCTGAGGGCGCCAATCGTTCCGGGACCCATTCCATTAGATTCAACGCCCAAAATGTGGTGGAAAATGATACCCCACTCGCCTAGGTACCAGAAATCTCGAAAACACACCTTGGAAATAGGCAGATAGACCAATAACTTCTTTCGGTGGGTTCCAATCGTTTTGTGCCCTCGAAAATCCATGGTTTGAAACACACATTTTGACCCCTACCCCGCCCAATTTTCGTCCGATCGGGCTGCAAAGTTTTGGGGACAAACTAATGCCGGGAACGGACCCCAGACCAAAATTTCAGATTTTTAGAAAATTTTCTACTACTAAAATCGGCGCGGACGGCTTACGGCCGCCCACCCAAGGTGGGTACGGATCAAAAAGGGTACCTAGGTACCAGATATCTCGAAAACGAACACTAAAATGGGTAGATAGGCACCCATTTTGAAACATAACCTCATCCAGAAGGCGCCAATCGTTCCCAGACCAATCTCATTGGATTCAGCGTCCAAAATTTAGTGGAAGATGATGCCCCACACACCTAGGTACCAGAAATCTCGAAAACAAACATTCAAAATTGGTAGGAAGGCACCAACTTCGACCCATAACTTCTTCCAGAGGGTGCCGATTGTTCCAAAACCCATTTCATTAGATCCAGCGCCCAAAATTTGGTGGAAAATGATACCCCACTCGCCTAGGTACCAGAAATCTCGAAAACAAACATTCAAAATTGGTAGGAAGGCACCAACTTTGACCCATAAGTTCTTCCAGAGGGTGCCAATTGTTCCAAAACCCATTTCATTGGATTCAGCGACTAAAATTTAGTAAACAATAATTCCCCAACACGCCAAAAATCTCGAAAATCCATTTTTTGAATTACACATTTTGACACCTGCCCCGCCCAAATTTGGTTAATCGGGCAGGTTTCGTGGACTAACTAGTCAGTGACGGGTCCCTTACCAAAATTTTAGATATTTAGAGAATTGTCTACTACCGTGAACGGTGGACGGACATTTGCTTATTTCGATCAAAAAACCTAAATGTTCGTGTCGTTTTTGGTAGTAGACTAATTTTCAAAAAATTTGAAATTTGGGTCAGTGGTCTGTTATTGGCTTAGGACGGTCCTCAAAACTTTTCAGCCCGATCGGACCAAATTTGGGCGGGGTAGGGGTCAAAATGCGAATTTCGTAAAATGGATTTTCGTGATTTTGGGCGATCTAGGCGAGTGGGGTTTCATTTTCCACTAAATTTTGGACGCTGAATCCTATGAAATGGGTTCCCAGAACGATTGGCAGCCACTGGAAGAAGTTATGGACGCCGATTTGATTGAAATGAGTCTCCATGCGCCTGGTCCGAGGAATAACCAACCCCTGTGGCAAGAATTTGCAGCATTTTTTTGTTTAATGTCACAAAATGAAACTAATGGTGGTAACACAATTACAAAAACTTGTTGAGGATATCTTTTCACGTTGCTGTCACAAAATTGGAACATGAGTAGGCAACACGATTACAAATTACAATCGAAATATGCTCAGTTTGCTGTCACGAAATTTACTCCTTCTACTCTCATAGTATGCACTTGGACATTTTATCCACATCAGTTTGTATTTCTCTACTTCGTCCTTAGTTTTCATGAAAGCAAAACCAATGCCAGTAGAAGCGTTCATGTGGAAGATAACCTCTTCAGCTTAGGTGTCTGAGGCGGCTCCTGCCCTTTGGGCTCCTTTTGGACGCTGAATCCATGGGTCCAGGATCGATTGGCGTCCATTGGGGGTGGGTATGGGGTATGTGGGTTTTTGAGGGTTCCTAGATGTGTGGGGTATCATTTTCCTCATATTTTAAGATGGGTCTGGCGCAGTAATCGCCAAACGCCTACACGCTGAGATTTGTACAGAAAGGAGTCATCCTTCTTTATTTGAGCGAAGTCCTGGCTGCCCCCCCCCCTCCTTAGAGTTTTTTTCGAAAGTTCACATTATCACCTTACTTTCAAGAGATTTGTGGTGTTACAATGAAATTCAGCTTGATAAATAGTTCAATTGTCGACGCTTACCTTCCAAGTTCGTGGAATTCGGTACTTTTCATGAAAAACCACGATTCTGGTGTGTCATTTTTACCACTTATTGCATCATTTTCACCCTTAAACCGTGCCACAAATATATTTTTTAATATACCGTTGTAAAGCTAATATTCTGGGGAAGTTTTTCCACTAATAAACTCGAACATTTTTATGAGGAAAATATTTCTTATACTCGACTGAACATTAACAAGGTTTCGCATTTTCACTAACTTTTCATCTTTAGGCTGAATTAGTGAACCCCAGTACTCTATTATTGAATACGTTGAAGGGTTTATCAAAAGGGAAATTTGACGCTTTATCCAATGGTTTACTCAGATTTGAGATTTAAGGCTGTTGAAGTTACGTCAAGTCGAAAACACGAAGAAGATCTCAAATCGTTAATAACTCTGAAACGGAGCCTCATGTTTCGTAGAATCGACTCCTTGAAGGCAGCAGCTTAATAATGCTTAGATTACGTTCTCATCGCCATCCATATTCATGCATCCTGTCAATGGCCCAATAAGTTACCCGCGTACCAGTTGAAAATACTCTTTATAATTAAATTTTCTGAACAGGTTCATTGTTTCTCCATAAAATTGTCTCTGCCTGTAAATATTCATTCTAAATTGTCAATGATTGCAGCATAAAGGAGTCCCCTACTGCCACGTACCGTGCTATGGCGCTCTCTTCGGTCCTCAACTTTACGGCCATGGAACGCGTGTAGAGTCACATACGAGTTTTGGGAAAGTTGAAAACAAATCAGGAGCCAAAAATATGCCAAGGTACGTTAATTTCCAACAACGCCTGTTCTCTTTTACCGCTGGAAAGTGATGTGATTTTGTTTTGACGCTTTATTTTAGATCTCACTTGGAGTCGAAATTGAAGGTTTTTAACCAGTATTACGACGGGAGAAGTGGAGAAATTCGATGCAGAGAGGTATGTTGAGCTGGAGACGGCTTCCCTAATGGTGATTTATTTGTTTATTTATACAGTTACGGGCGAACCCAATTTACAACTTAATGAAATAGAATTAAAACAACAGACAGCAGAAAGAAATTCATCAGCAGGAGTATAGGAGACATTGAGGCTGGGATTTGGAGACATTGAAGAAATCAATATAGAGGACGATGGAGAAGATGATTTGTCGAGCTGAAGGGTTCAGAGAACAGTTTACTGGCATGTGCTTCAATTTGGGGAACCCGCTGACCAATGAGTGACAGCAGAGAAGAGCAGAAGCGGTCAGAAAAGAAAGCGTGGAGAAAAATTACGTCTCAGCAGGGTGAGAGAGATGAAAATGCGCTCCAATGCATCATCATCACCCGGAAATCCCTTACGGAATGTCAAAAAGGCGAACCAGCGGTAAATACGATCCAGTTGGTCTGTGTGGCATGAATAGAAGGAAGTATTTATGTGAGGCTGGACGAGGGTCTGAAAAAGGGTGATTAGGGCAGAAGCTAAAGTGAATTCCCTTGGTAGTCCTGTTGAGAAACCCGAGGGCACGCATTGCTTGACTAGAAGCCTGGGCGATATTGCTGGAAAAAGTCAACTGAGGATGAACCAATCTACTTTGACAATGGGTGGCTAAGAGTGACGGTGCCAATGGTGTACGAATGCTGTCTGGGAGCAGAAAAGCGATGAAACGTGGACACTAAGCACTTCATAGGATTTTGAAGGAGACTAACCGTAAAGCTCCAAGCGTTGAAGGCGTTGAGAGAAGACTGCAGAACTAAACATTTGGAGAGCTCACAAATCCTGCAGAAGATCTTGACATAATCAGCAAAAATCAGGAACTAAGCACCGTCAAGGGCAGAGTTGACAAGAATGAGGGCCGAGATGTGGACCCTAAGACACCCCATGGTTGATTGATTGATTGGAATTTTTCAGCAGGGAGTTGAAAATGTGCTCTAATGCATCATCATGAATAGAAGGCAGACCAGACCACCGAAGCGTATTCAATGTGAGGCTGGACTAGATTCTGGAAAAAGGGTGATTCGGGCAGAAGCTAATGTGAGTTCCTTCGGTAGTCCTGTTGAGAAACCCCAGGGGAACGCATTGCCCGACGAGAAGTCTGGGCTGGAAAAAGCCAACTGAGGATCAAGAAGGACACCAAGGTACTTGACAAAGAGTGGGTGGCCAGGATGGCGCCATAATGTACGAGTGCAGTCTGGGAGCAGAAAAGCGATGAAACGTGGACACTGAGCACTTCATAGGATTTTGAAGAAGACTAACCGTAAAGCTCCAAGCGTTGAGAGAAGGCTGCTGAGCTAAACAATTGGAGAGCTCACAAATCCTGCAGAAGACATCATCAGCGAAAATCAGGAACTAAGCTCCGTTGGCAAGAAGAATGAGTGCCCAGATGTGAACCCTAAGAGTCCCTAGTAGAAGAATAAGCAACAAATTGATTGATTGATTGAAATATTTCATTTTACAATCAGATAAGATTATGGCCGTTGGGCCGTATTTTCAGGATCTTCAACACCAAAACTGCCAAGTGGAGCTCCTCCGGTCTCGGATCTTCAGCCATTGCAGTCGGCGATAATGAGGAGTCACGTGATCATCCAGACGCAGCGCAAAGCTCAAAGCTGCATTCTCAGCTCTGCAGGTGGTCGAGCTTGCCACTCTTGACATCGCTAAGAGCTGCCGTGGCGTAATCGAATACGAGGCGCACATGCTACATGAAAGCAGCGCTACAAGTCGCAGGCAACTGCATGCCCCAGGAAAGGGTGTCCCGCACCATGATCCCCAGGCACCTGAAGTGTTCCACGTTGTCAATGGGGACATCCGGACACATTATGGAACCCGGCTTCGATCAATTGTTGCTAAAATTTTAGGTTACCCGTATACCATGGCTTTTGTTTTTGTGAGGTTGATTTCCATGCTATACCGACCACACCACCCGGCAACCTCCGCCAAATCCCCGCTCAACACCTCAGTGGTATCAGCCACCTGCTCAACTTTATATGTTCGGTAGAATTGAAGGTCATGCGAATAGGCCATGTGCTTAGTTCCCTCAGCAAAGACCGGGGAAAGCGAACCGATTTAGAGGACAATACTGATCCCTGCGGTGAGCCAACATCAAGCGGTCTCCAGGAAGACAGCTCTCCGTTGTCTCCCTTCACTGCCCAGTCAGATAAGAATGGAACCATGCCAATAGATTTCCAGAGATGCCAATCGATTCCAAAACTTTTATCAGAATATTCCCCCGGATCCGGTCAAAAGCGGCTGAAAAGCCACGACCATGACAGTCACCATTCTCTGAGGAGAAACGGATAGCAAGATGGCTGCGAATCCAGGAAAGAAGTGGACTATAAAGCCGAAGGGATCCAAGGGCGTCAAGGATGACAGAGTAGAACATTTAATTCATTTTTGCTCGTCAAACCATCTCCAGTGCCTCCAACAAGACAAGTTCAGACGCGCATTTCAACGCGATTTCTTTTTAATTTAACGTCGACATTCCAATCGCTACACTAATCTTGATATGAAATTGAGCCTGCCTGAACAAAATTCCTTTTTTTTTTAGGTCAACGGTCGCTTGGTTCTAGAAGGATCGCTCAGAATCTGCTGGGGCGTCTCTGGCGTCATTCATTTAAAGGAGGACGTCGACCAACGCACAGTTGTGACGGTCAGGAAAAGAAATTCCCACAGATTCAGCGGCATCAACGGCCACTATGGCAGAGTGAGTTCTAAATTACCTTAATTGTTACTTCGAGATAAGTGTAGATAATTTTTCAAATTCCCTTGTTGACAATGTTATGTCCGCTAGAATGGTGAAACTAACGACGTCCAAAAACCGGATAACGGCGTGGTGGATCATCCAAAAACGGACCCACCTGCAGAAGAGGCGCAAAATCTCAGCGGAAAGTGTCTCACTCTTCCTTCAAAACTGGACTTGAAGAACATCGAGTGGAACGAACTGGATGAATTGCTGCAGGTAAGGAGTTTTCCTTTGTCGTCTGACCAGTGATGGTGCCTTCAAAGGGTAGGCTGTGCTGCATACATCCGTGTAGGATGTACCAATAAAGACCGGCTCTGGGAGTTGAGATGCAACACTCAGGAACCACTCTGCTTAAGTGGTAGTACGAGCTAGAACGCAATTTGGTACTTAGGGGGAGCAGTTTACTACTCCCTATCTAAGCCCTGCTGAATGAAGGGACAATCATTCCAGCCACTGTGGGTCGTCGTACCAGAAAATTTGTTTAAAATCGGACATTTTCATCAAGGAAACTTCACTTCATTTTGGCTGTTGGTCCTCGAAACATTATACCCAAATCAGCCCCAATTCGGTGAGGGTGCGGGTGGTAAAAGTTTTTAGTTGATTATTCGTTGAATTGTCATCCTCGTGGTCATGAGAACACGACCATCTCCGATTCGCCCCAAAACTTTTTTCTGGACGTTTCATGAACCAAAAGGCTGCTAATTCTTTCACAGGGGTTAGTTATTTATCGAATCTGGAGCGTAGAGACTCTTCCAATCGATTCAGCGTATAAAATTTATTGGGAAAAACCCACACGCCTAAGTGAAAACGCCAAACATGGGGAAAATAGTGGGTATGGCGGGTACCGGACCCATTCCAATCGATTCAGGGTCCAAAATTTAGTTGAAAATGATACCCCACACGCCTAGGTACTAGAAATCTTGAAAACACGTGTACGAATTGGGTAGATAGATACCCATTTTGATGGGACCCATTAGGACCCATCCCCTCCTGCAGTGAGCACCAATTGGTCTGGGACCCATCTCATTGGATTCAGCGTCCAAAATTTGGTTGAAAATGGTTCCCCCACACGCCTAGGTACCAGAAATCTCGAAAACCCACTTTCGAAATACACATTTTGACCCCTACCCCGCCCAAATTTACTCCGATCGGGCTGAAAAGTTTTGAGGATGAAGGAAATTCCCCTTTTGGTAATGGGTCCCTGGCCAAAATTTCAGATTTTTAGAAATTTTCCTACTACCGAAAACGGCGCGGACGGTGGACGGACATATTGACTTATTCTATGATTTATGGTTATTCAAGGAATAACCAACCGAAATGGCTAACTGAGCTGTATCTGTAACATCAGCGCTTTCATCATGCGCTAAGCACAGTCTTTAAGTGAGATTTCAATATTCTGAGATTACTCCTCAATTCTGGCAACTGTGACCCCAGATAAAACTAACTTTTAAAAACAAATGTTTTTGTGTCGGCATGGAGCTGCTAATTCCAAAAACCGCTTTACGAATTCGCCATCTGTGAATGGCTTCAATGCTGCAATATTCTCCTATTTATATTGGAAACAAGATCATTTGGCGGGCCGATGGTTGAAGACCACTGCTCTAGCTAGTTGGAGGGATGTTACAGAGACAACTCAATTATTCTGCACTACAATCTGGGTAAATTATAATGACAATAACCATCTTAAGGGATAAATGCTTCTCAATAATACAGCGCTTTACTTAGCAAGAGCTCAGCGATAGTAATCACAATAACATCCACCCTCGTCACGTCAGTTCCTGCATTGGTTTTTCTTGGGATTTCTGCTGACCTCATCTTTCTCGTCACCCATTTCAAAGCACCAGACAATTTCCACAGTATGTTGTGCGACCCTTCAACACTCTCGTTGGCGCTCCACGATGACGTTATTCCAAATACGGTGCCTGACCGAAGACAATAGTTGTTTTGCTTGAACTAAGATTTTGCGTATCTACATGACTGAAAGTTCTTGAGAATACTACCTGCAGGGCCGCAAAGGACGGGCATTCCTGGCTGAACTCGGTAATAGGCAGTTTTACTCGTTGGGTTTTGCATGCAAGTGACTTGATTGTAGTAGCTTTCTGATGAACGGTTGGTGGTGCAGTCCTCTTCGCAGAAATGGCAGCTTAGTCGCATCTGGACGGTAATCATCACTGCCTGCTGAAAAAATGAGCGATATTCAGGGAATCACAACTATAATACAATTTCTTTCCAAAGTTAAAGCCACCTCGTGGGCCAAAAGTGCTGGTTCATATGGTGTGTTTCTCACCCCAATGCAATTATAAGGAAAGCTCACCCCACGGGTTATGCTCCCCCCCCCCCCCTACCTCAATTGGGGGGGGGGGGGGCTGCCCTGTGAAGCTTTGCTGGGGCATTGCGTCTGTGGTCAGGGGCTCCCCCTCATCCGCGGTACCAGTTAGGAAGGATACAGATTTGTCAAACCTGACGACCGTAACCTCCAATAAGGACTAACTGGCTGAAAGCCCCATGACAGAGGCTTTGTACCTGTCACTACCATTTCTTGGAGTGCCAGAGGTTTCCCCCATCTCCTCTGAGCGGTCCAGTCTCCTTTCCCTCGCAGAGAGTAGCACTTCATAGGATGGGTTCATATGGTCCAAAAGCTGCGATTTCCCTTTCTTCTAGGCCTCACTGACCCATTCTCAGCCAACTCAAACGCTGATTTTGATTGGTTATTGCTGTACGTCCGCCGTCCAGGCCGCTTTTGTTGATAGAAATTTTTCTGAAAATCTGAAATTTTGGACAGGGACTCGATTCTGGCTTCAGTTGGTCCTTGAAACTCTTCAGCCCGATCGGACCAAATCTGCGGAAGGAGGGAGTGGTAGGGGTCAAAAAGGTTTTTCCCTTCAAAAAATGGCTTTTTGACATTTTTGGAGCTTGTGGGGTATCATTTTTCACTAAAATTTAGATGCTGAATCCATTGAGATGGCTCCAAGACCAATTGGTGCTCACTGCAGGAGGGGATGGGTCCAAATGGGTACCACAATTGTTCAGGAGCCTCTGGATTGCGAGTAAAGTTGTAGTTCAGTATCGAAACAGAGGACAGAAAACCATGGAGACCTGAAAGGCCATTTTCCTGCCTTCAAATTGCTCTATAACATGCCACTAGTGAAACCTTCCTCTGTTTTGATACTCGCACTTGATGGAGACTGGAAAAACAGGACTTTCTCTACACACAAAATGTTGCTGAAAGTAATGAGCCATTTCAACTATGTGCATTATCTTTTCCCTTTCCTACAGTTTCAAGTCAGTCTTGCTTGTACTTCACATATTTCATGCTACTTTAAGCAGAAGAACTCATTATAAGCAAACCGTCTATTCTCCAGTTGGATGGATTATCTTGCTAATTGGGAGGGTTGTCGCCAAATCTGAAAAAAGGCCATGTTGGTAAAAGACAAACTCACATCGCCGTCCAATTTGGTCCACCCAATTATAGCGCACAAGGCGCCTGAAGAGACGATTTCTCTATAGCGTTTCTCAACTTCTCGCGGATTGCTTGACCAGACTGGCATAGGCTCTAGCATGACCTTTTGAGAAAAGCGGTAGTGGACGACTATCCCGTAGTTGTACATCTGAATAGAAGAGATAATGTCAATAGTTGGAAAGAGATATTGGGGGCTTGTTGCTGTAGGCTATCACTCTTCATGGTGAATCTTCAAACAAAATGGTAAGTGGGGATTGTTACTTGCCCTTGCACTTGATCCTTATGACAGCCTGGGGGACTCCTATCTACTCTACTTCACACAAAGCCTGATGTGGTTAGAATACTAATCATACGCAAAAGTGTTCATGGGAAGACTAACACAAACAACTGTTACTGTTACTGTAGACACCATTAATGCTTCTGCTGCATCTACCAGTCAAAGTGGTCATTCAGGAGCGGCAGTGGTGGAATGGGGGGCTTCCCCACACTTCTCCAAGGCTCCCAGCCATGGTGCAATGTCAGATCATAGGTGGATGGGCAGGCTGGCCCTGGTTTGAATGGGCCATGTTACTCCCCTTCGCCGGTTCGTCACTGCCTATCAAGCAGATGTTGCCATCACCACAACAGCGCCCAGATCCATTGTGCCAGAATCATTAAACTTGCAGACAGCCAGGCAGGTTCAAAAGCCATTGTAGTCTTCGAGTCTACCTCAAAGCTGGGAATGTCCTCAGTCCCTAAATGGGCTCTCAAAGAGGAACTTGGTGTTGCTCCTCTGGGTACCAGGCCATTTGGTGGTACAAGGATGCCAACCTCTTTGTCAGGGAGGATTTGGCGTCCACAACCCTGGATTGGGACCTCCAAGTGCTACCTGAATGAGCAGGTCAAATCATGGGAGCGCTCTCAACTGGCTGCTGGAGGCAACCTGGCTTCAGGTTGTTGAAGCTGCTCGTCACATATACTTCTCTCTCTTTGTAGAAATAACCTCAGAATCCTCACGTCCACGTACACTTAACACCGTCTCAGGTACCACCTATCAGATGAGCACAACAGGGACTGACGCTGGAGTGGAGACAAATGTGCACGCGCTGTGCGAGTGTTCAGCTTTCGCCGCAACTCAACAGCGGATCTTAGGTTAATGGCTGCCTAACCCACCTAATACATCCATGTTGGCCCCTGTCAGGATCCTCCACTACCTTATGAATGCGCTGGCAAAAAGGGTGGGAGAGGGGATGTATCCACTGTGCACATCCAGATTATCAGATCTTGCAAAAACCTTAAATCACCCCACAAATTGTTGGTAGTGGAAATTGGCCATCACAATCGCCGCTGTGAATCTGACTGCCAAGGGTGTTGGCTCTATTGTATCCTTCCTGGAGGTCATCATTCACTTTGTCCCTTTAACTCTCTCTATTTCTCTTATCCCAATAACCAGTTTGCAACTGTTTTTTTAGTTCTTGTCAATTAAACGGCCAGTTTTTCAGGTTTAGTTTGAATTGTTGTCAGTGCGAACCTAAGGTATGCATACAAATTTCGGTCAATCTTGGATTTTGACCCGCTTGGTAAAGCATGTGACAATTGGCTTGAATTATGGTGATTCAGCCTTGCTAATTCGAGTCAAATCCCATGTGACTACTTTTAAAACCGTCTCACCCAATGATCCATTTCTCTGTTGAAAGTACATCTTGGGTGAATGTAGAATTTAGTAGCACGCACTGTCTCAGAATAAGATTCCCCTTCGTCGTATTGATGATTTAACGAGCCACCAACGATTTCGTACCTGCAAGCCATATGTTCTAGTAAATGTCAACACTATACTCTGCACTCTACCTATAACTTCTTGAAGAACTCACCTTCCTTGTTTTGCACTGTACACCTTCACTGGGTAATTCTCTGCTGCGTTGCTTGGCCTCTCCACCAAACACTCACATGCTGTGAGGGAGACATTGGCCAATATGAGGCTGGCAGTGCAGTCAACATTGTGGGTCTTGTCCCAGAATGCGAGCAGCCATGGGAAAGGATTAACCCTCTTTTCAGCAATTACGGTGCAGTTGAAACAAGACAAAGTTGCACATTTCAACGGTAGAGAATCGATATTAATTTTGTTTCAATTGCCTAGGAGCACTAAGAAATACAAAATAGCAGTCAGCAGTAGTGACGTTGCATACCCAATTTGATCCGATACTCTAATAACCACTTATGTCACATTCCCACTCCATTGTAATGATCTCAATCGGGAACACAACAAGACATCCTACAAAAACAGATCAGTCTATAGAAAATCCGTAAAGAATACCATAGGCCACAGACATTTTTGTCTTAGTTACAATGGGGAGCCACCAGGATGCTTGATGGCCTGGGATGAGTTTGAGGTATTTTTGCATGCGCAATAGGTGTTCAGGCTAGCTGTTCCTGAACATGAGGCAGTGTCCAATCTGTTTTCACCCCAATTCAGAGAGTGAGTCACAATTTATTAGGAGAGCTCACCCCACAGTTCATGCTACTCCCCTTGCTGCATCAGCAAGGAGACAACTCTTGAGGCCAGGATGACTATCCCCTCATTCAGCAGGGCTTAGCTGGGGAGTCCCAGCAGGTCCTTGTTGGTACACTCTGAGAGAGTGTATGCAGCACAGGCATCCCCTTATTGGAGAAGCAATCAGGCTAGGGTTGCCACAACCACAGCCCCTGCGAAAGTCAATACTCGGACCATTGTTTCCTACTTAATTGGAGGGGCTGGCCTGAGAAGCTTGCTACAATGCTTCAGTAGCCAGGTGAACGTGGTATTATGGAATGGGCATTCTGCTGTCATGCGGGGTTCCAAGCATCACATTATAGGTAGCCGCCCTGGGTATCCCTCCCTGTTGTCGCCATAGCCTGTGTAACCCTGTCATTCTTTTTCAGTAGCAAATTTCTGCACAAGCCCACACTCACCCACGTCCATGGAACAATCCCTAACAGTGTCTCAACATGCCCAATCACCTTGATGCTCTAATGCCGACTTGCGTTTCTTTTTCAAGCCATATTTGAAAACTTCCTCAAATTTTGGGAGGTTTTCTATAGCTTTGGGTTGGTTATTCCTTGAATCAAAATCAAAATTGGTTTTTTTGAAAAATGATTTTTTGAGATGTTTGTGATCTGCGTGTGGGGTATCATTTTTCTACTAAATTCGGACGCTGAGTCCAATGAAATGGGTCACGGAACGATTGGCACCCTTTGGATGAGGTTTGGGTCAAAATGGGTATTTTCTACCCATTTCGAATGTGTTTTCGAGATTCTGGTAACTAGGAGTGTGGGTATCATTTTCCACTAAATTTTGGACGCTGAATCCAATGAAATGGGTCCCGGAACGATTGGGTTCTCTGGGAGGTTTAGGTCAAAATGGTACCTATCTACCCATTTCGAATGTCTTTCGGATTTCTGGTACCTAGGCTTTGGGGCATCATTTCCCACTAATTCGGGACGCTGAACCAATGAATGGGTCTCGAACGATTGGCGCCCTTTGGATGAGGTTATGGGTCAAAATTGGTTCTATCTACCATTTCGATATCAGAAATCTCTTTTGGCACGTGGGGTATCGTTTTACACTAAATTTTGGACGCTAATCCAATGAAATGGTGTCCCGGAACGATTGGCGCCCCGGGAAAGGTATGGACGCTGAAAATATTTTTTAATTAGTCTTTATGCGCCTGGTCCAAGGAATAACTACCCCTGTGTACTATTTGCAGCGTTTTTAGGCTTGCTTTTAGTACGGTAAGACCATTGAAGTTTGGATGTTACCAAACCTTTGGTGTATCGACGCCATGTGATGTTGTCAATTACACCGTCGCGATTCTCGTAGTAGGTGGGATGAATCCCTCGAAATCGCTCACCTTGGTGAAATTCTGCATCAACTATAATGGTGAACCACGCTAATATGAAACTGTGCGTTTCAAACATGACTCATTCATCCTTGGCTCGAGTTTTCTAGTTTAGTTGATGAGAAAATACTACTCTGCCTCTTGTGGTGATTCCTTGGCGATTTTACGTTGGTTTTGGTGATGCAAATTTAGCGTTAGGTGTCTAGGGATAAAGAACTAGAGATCTATAATTTTTAAAAAAAATCTTTTGAAGATGAATCGCAGATTTCAACTCGAATTGAATCAATTGCAGGTCGAAAGGCAAATGGACGACGGGACGAAGCTTTCACACGATTGCCCTGTCCGCTCCGAGCTCAGGAAAGCCCTTTTCGCTGGCTCGTCGGACCCCACACTGGAGACAACTCGCCGGCAACTCCTCCGATCCTGGATTCAGTTCGACTGACGTTTACTCAGAGGTTTGGATTCGACGTTGAAGGCGTCGGCGAGAAGACGATCGTGAGCCAAGCGCCGCGTCATTCGACAGGAGTCAGAGCAATCCAGAAAATTTGGCTGCGGTATGACGCACAATGCATTTCTTCACTGATTTTATTTGTTTAGGGGCTTTCCCATCGATCTCTGTCGTTCCACTAAACCATCAACGCACTATATTCTTTCACAGGGGTTGGTTATTTGTTGAACCAGGAGCAAGGAGGCTCATTCAAATCGATTCAGCGTCCGAAATTTAGTGGAAAATGATACCTTGCACGCCTAGGTATCATACCACCAGAAATCTATTAAAAAAACCGTTATTAAAATAGGTAGATTGATACCCATTTTTGCCCATAACCTCTTCCAGTGAGCGCCAATTGTTCTGGGACCCGTTCCAATGAATTCAGCGTCCAAAAGTTAGTCGAAAATGATACCTCACACGCCTAAAATCTCGAAGTCTGAGTTTCCTTCCTCCTTCCCTCCCTATTTTGTCTAATCGAATGGGGAATGGGGTGAAACCCCATGTGAGCCGTAACCAGCGTGCAATGCAGTGATTTTGTCGCCGCCGTTGTGCATCGAATTGCCGCCTCGGTGTCGCTAGTGGGGTAATCTGCCCCTCCTCCCACGTAGATAGAACTACAGGGGCTTCTATGATCTGTGAGAACAGGGTAATCCCACTGCGAACCGCAAGTGGCGTGCAATGTGTAATTCATCATCCACCGATGTGTAACTTCATTTTGCTTCCCCTCTGTCGCTAGTTTGGGTAATCCCCCCTCCCCACCACTGGAGAAGGGAACTGTATGGGTATGGGAACTAACTGGCGTCGACTATGGGAATGGGGTGAGCCCAACTAGCGTGCTTGTTGGGTAATCTCCCTCCCCCCCACCCGAGAAGGGAACTGTACGGGTCTTTAATGCGCTTCAAACCGTCGTAAATAGGAAAATATTCTCCGAGGCGAGTATGTGTGGGTCCTTGCTGGCATCGACCTGCGAGGAATGGGGTGAAACCCCATGCGAGCCCCAACTAGCGTGCAATTTTTGTCGCCACCATTTTTGCCATCGACTTCCTGTAGTAAAGATGTGCCCTACTAGCCTATCTTGTGGAACCAGTTCCACATGAGATGTTCCGCTGCTGATGACTAATCTCATATACCTGTTGCCGGCGGAACAGTTTGGAACATCTGTTCCACGGGTCAAGTCTCATGATGACTGTTCTCGGCAGTCTGCACGACTCCGAACCCGATGCTTTTTGCTCTCTATCCTGTTCTCTGTTTGCTGAACATTTTATACCAGCAAGGTAATTCAGCCGATGCCTATAACGTGACTAATTTAATACTAAAAATGATATATCTAAAATGTTATTTTGGCTAAGTTGAATTAAACAAATCAATAACTTAGAAATTGTTTTAAATTATGTCAAATTGTTTTAGGTCTAATTAATTCAACTTATTAGTCTTTGTCAAAATCATAACAAAATAAAGTTGACGGTCGTAGTAGCAGTTATTAATCACTTATAGTAATTAGTCTCATCATCTTATAGTAGCATTTAGGAACACAATTTTCTTTAACTTTACTTGGGTTTCAGTCGTGTCCGTCTGTTCCCAGATTATGTCTCCAGTTTTTGAAAAATACATCACACGGAACTGATTATTGCAACGCACATTGAAATGTTTTAAAATGCCAGTTTAGAAAGTATAGTTTTTGTAAAACAAGCCTGGGAACCAAAAATTGAGTGCCACGAACGTACTCGTCTGTGTTGCTGTTCCTAACTAGTGCGAAGTGCGAGAATTCTAGTAGTAAGTGCATATTCACTATAGTAGTTTCGCCGCACTGTCTAGTTGTCTGTTTTGCTGTTCCAAAGGAGTGCGAGTGCGAAGATAGGTGTGCATGAGGCCGCGAACTCGCGGTATCATTGGAACAGGCTATTCCACAGACTGTTCCGGAACAGAACTGTTCCAAACATATCCTGCTCCAATATACCTGTTCTGTTTCTTTTTGGCACATCTTAGCCAGTAGTGGGGTAATCCCCCCCGACGGCAAGAACATCTGGATCAGATATGCGGAGAACAGGGTGAAATTCCACAGCAAAGCCTCTAATATTCTAAGCAATCATAATTACGATTTTTGGTTTGTCGCTAGTTTTAAAAATGTTGATTTCGGGAGTTTTTTCGAATTTTTGTAAATTTGTATTGTACTATTTATTTTTATCAGCAGACCATAAATCTTGCAATAGTTGCTATCAATGCATCAGAGTCAACCATGAGGGTAAAAGTGTGTTAATGTAAGTAATAATATATGATTGATACTCCCTCTGTCGTGGTAGGCGTCTCTCGGGCTGACGACAGCGAGACGAGTCTGCTCGTTCGGAGGCGACGTCGTTGCCTAGGAACGCGGCGACGCTGCCATCCGGCGAGGCCCGGTGCGCGGCGGAGGCGGGGCACCAAATTAAGAGAGCGGTTGCTCGATTAACGGCCACTTCTACGACAGGGAAACTCCTTCTCACACCCCCGTTCGGATCTCAGATGTCCGTCTGGGTGCCGTCACTCGTCTCCAGCGGAGTATTCACCTTATGCTCGATAAGTACAAAGTCGACTCAAACCGGAAATTATTCGCTCTTTTCGTCGTTCGAGACCAATGGAGGTGATTTTTGAGTGTTGCATGCTCCTGAAGCCATATTCAGGGTGTCTACTCTATTTGGGACAAACTCAAACAAACTAATTCTACAGCTCATTTGCAAAAAAACCGCAATTTTGTTAGAGGGGTTGGTTATTTCGGACTAGGCGCAGGAGACCCATTCCAATCATTCCACGTCCGAAAATTATTAGAAAACGATACCCCCTACACGCCTAATCGCCAAAAATCTTGAAATTAAATTTTTTAAATTATACTTTGACCTCTGTCCCCAAATTTGGTCCGAACGGGCTGAAAAGTTTGAGGACAACTGGAGCAGGAAATGGGTCCGGACCCGAATTTCAGATTTTTAGGTCGCATAACCTCTTCAGGGTGGGCGCCATGTTCCCGGACCGATTTCTGGGATTCAGCGTCCTAAATTTAGTGGAAAATCATACCCTACACGCCTAGGTAGCAGAAATTCTCGAAAAACCTAATTCAAAAATGGGTAGATAGATCCCTATTTTGGACCCATTAACCCATCTCAGAGGCACCAATCGTTCGGATCCGTCTCATGGGATCAGCGTCCAGAATTAGTGGAAAATGATACCCCACACACCTAATTGCAAAAAATCAAAAAAATCCATTTTCGAAATTCACATTTTGACCCTACTCCCCCAAATTTTGGTCCGATCGGGTTGAAAAGTTCGAGGACCAACAAAGCCATGAACGGAACCCTAACCTAAATTTCAGATTTTTAGAATAATTTCTACTACCAAAGTCGGCGTGGACGGCATATGGAGGACGGACATTTGACTTTTTTTGATCTAGATAATTTGAAACGCCCAGAAAAAATGTTAAAGGGGTTTTTGGTTGGTTATTCCTTGAATAATAAATTTGTGTTTTCATGCAAAAATTCAATTTTCGGCCCAAAATTTTTTCTGGGTGTTTCAAAGTGTCTGCATCATAAAAGTCAAATTTCCGTCCTCCATACGCCGTCCACGCCGACTTTGGTAGTAGAAAATTTTCTAAAAATCTGAAATTTCGGTCAGGGCTCATTTTCCGCTCTAGTTGATCCTCGAAACTTTCCAACCTTCGGACCAAATTTGGGCGGGGTAGGGGTGAAATGTGTATTCGATAAATGGATTTTCGAGATTTTTGGCAATCTAGGCGTGTGGGGTATAATTTTCCACTAAATTTTGGATTGGAGCGATTGGAATGGGTCCGGGACCACCCACGCCCTTTTCACCATTTTCCCTCATTTTTCCCATGTTGGAGAGATGAGTCTCCATGCTCCTGGTCCGATGAACAATCAACCTGTGTGAATGAATTAGGGGTGTTTTTAGATAAAAATCATCTTTCTCCAGTAAATCCTTTTTTTTTTTTCATAAAAATAGTTCGGTATCGCTATAATTTGCATTTTGTGATGCTGAATCGAAATAGTGACCTCCCATGCTTCCCCGATGAGGGAGAAATTAGGTAGTTTTTCGACATCTTATTTTGATTAATTCCACCCGGCATTTTGGTACATTTTCCATGGAACAATAATCCTGTACACATTTCATAGCTAATCCCGATGTTGCCCTCATTATTCGTTTTGATTGTAAATTTTTCTAGAACAACGGAGTTAGAGAAGTAACGAATACCCACTAGGTGACTCGCGCATGTTGGGACCACACGAGGGCGTCGCCAAACTTACGTCATGGATCGAACGACGACGACGAAAATTTCACCAGAAGTATCTCTTTCCAATTTGTCAGTTCGAGTGCAC
>CM033998.1:4591734-4617414 GCA_019603395.1 Cyrtorhinus lividipennis
TTAAATTTATTACAAATATTGTTATTCGCTTTAAATGAAAAACGAAGTGGTTTTGGCCCTAGCGGGAGAACATGGTCATGTAGGGTGTTATTTCTCCAGTTAATACTTTTGTATGTCGAGATACATTGGGTCAAAGAGCGGAAATCGACCGCCAATATTTGATAATTCGCAGTTTAAAATAGTTTTTTATTCTATTTTATGTATTTTTATTTTATTTTCTATTTTTTTATTTTAGTGTCATTGTAAAGTTTTTTTTTTTTTTTTTTTTTTACGGTGAGTTTGGGGGGATGAAACATGGCAGGTCCAATTGGTGACAACCACCCTCAGCAATTTAATCACTATCATTCGGATAGTATTCACTTTATATGACCAGTCGCTGCGAGTGTTGGGATTCTCACCTGGCGGTGTGAGAAGGGGTCGGGTAAAGTGGTTGCGTTCGGGCGTCGTCCTAAGGCGGGGTCTTCGGGGGGGGCGCTCGGCGGCGATCTCACTACACTCGGCGGGGCGCGCTGTGCTCTACGGTGGCACCGACGGGGTCTACACAAGTTGACTTACTGGAACGTCCGCGGGCTTCGGTCCTCCACGCAACTTTCACCGGTGAAGATGCGGGGAAAGAGGGGGCTCGCCCGGGGAACACACTCTCTTTTACCATTTCACTTTTCAAATCCCCCCCTCCACCTTATAAGTGGACACCTACCCAACCGCTCACCGGGCGGAACGGGGGTGAACTTACCGGAGCTAAGCTCCAGCCTCTGGGGACTGTCCCCATCCGCTCTCCGCTCGCCCCAGGCCGCCCTACCGAAGTTGCTGTCGAACTGTGCGACGGGTCTACGTGAGCATCTCCACGATTTGTCCCTATCTGCTTGAGACACCCCTCTTCTTCAATGGTTTATTACTCCATAAATCAAAAGCGTGGAAAAAAACTGGGAATGTTCATGCGTTTTGAAACTTTAGCGGAAACTGATACCTTATAAGCGTCCTCCAATTTCGTCCATCGCCTGAAAAGTTTCCGGACCAACTAAGTCGGGAACGGACCCCTGACCCGAATTTACGATTTTTAGAAGTAATTTTCTATACCAAAAGGAGCTGTTGTACAGCGGACGTGAGGATACGGAATATGGAAACTCATTGATCTCGACACGTTGAAATCAACCCGGAAAAAGTTTTCGGAAGAGTTGACTTTTTGCATGATAGGATTTAGGAATAACCGACCAAAGAGTCCTCTCCCAACTTGCAAAAAAAGCGCTTGCAATTCATACAACACGGGTTGGTTATTCCTAGTGACCGGTATGGAGAATCATTCTTTCAACATGGAAATGGGGGAAACAGTGGGTATGTGGGGATGTCCGGACATTCCTATCGATTCAGGGCCAAAATTTTGTGCGAATCGATACCCCCATACGGTGATAGTGGTACCAGGAGATCTCGAAAACATAGCATTCGAATTTGTAATAGATAACCTTTTGATCGTATAACCTATTCCAGTGGGTAGCCAAATCGTTCTGGGAGCCCTTCAGTTCATTGGATTCAGCGTCGCTGATTTAGTCGTGGAACTATACCCCACACACCTAGGTTGCCAAAAAATCCATTTTCTGAAAAAAGCCCTTTTGAGCCACCCCCACCACCTACCATATATGACCACTGCGGTTTAATAGTTTCTGGAGGACCCACAAAGCCAAGATCGTACCCCTGACTAACAAATTCAGATTTTTTGAGAATAATTTCTATACCAAATAGTGACGGACATTTCTAATTTTTGATCTGAGACACATTTGTAAACGTCCAGAAAATTTTTTCTGGGCCGCATCGGAGAGAAAGAACTTTTTGCAATGAAAAACCTATGTGAGTTATCAAGGAATAACCACTAACAAACCAATAAAGTAGAGATTGCAATAATAAGTACTAAAATCCGCAATACCTGAAACACGGAAATAACGAGGAATTACTGGATAACAACAAAAAAAAGTAGAGAAAACTGTCGATAAACATGATATAAATTCGCTCGATCACAAAGACGAACTATGATCCACATGAGAGGATAAAACGACAAATGGAAATGACGTGGTTTGTTTTTGGGGTCTGCTAACTTATCAGACAAGGAATGGAGGTATTGTTGATCAATACCATAGGTTAATGCATTTTTTGTTTAACACCATAGTTTTATTGAGATAGACAATAATTTATTTATAAAGGCTTAGAATAACTGTAAATAAGTTTTGAAGTCAAAAAAAAAAAAAAAAAAAAAAAAAAAAATGGTGGGTTTTATTTCACATTATTTTCAAAAAAAAATTGGAAAACGTTAGTTCAGTATTTCAAATAAGCCGGGTATCCGGATAGTTTCTAGTTAGTGGACCCCCCATTTGTTACATAACAGGCTGTTTTTTTTTTGGTTCTTAAAACTTTTCTGCCCGATTGTGACCAAATTGTGAAGGGGGTGGGGGTCAAGATGTGTTTTTTTGAAAATGAATTTTCCAGATTTTCGGCAATCAAGGCTTGTGGTGTATCATTTTCCACTAAATTTTGGACGCTGAATCGTTGGAATGAAACTCCATGTCCTGGTTGCGAGGAACCACCCCTACGTAAAGAATTTTCAAGCGTTTGGTGTGTGTTCTCCAATGAATAATCAACCTATGTTTTCCATGCAAATGGGTCAACCCTCCGGATTCGGCTCAAAACCATTTTCCCTGGACGTTTCATGGTGGTCTTGATAAAAAAAATCTGTCAAAATTCTTACAACACGGTTTTTATTCCTCAAATGGGGGAAACAGTGGGTGTGGCGGGTCCCCGACCCAATCCAAGCGATCAGCAGGTCCAAAATATTAGTGGAAATGATACGCCCATACGCCCACAGGTAGCGAAATCCCCGCAAACACATATCAAAATGGGTAATAACCTACCAATTGACCATACATCTTCCAGTGGGTGACAAATCGTTTTGGGACCCATTTTATGGATTCAGCGTCCAAAATTTATTGGAAAAAACTATACCCCACACTCCTAGGTAGCAGAAATCCCGAAAACACATATTAAAATGGGTAATAATACCCAATTGTGACCATTATTTATTCTTCCAGTGTGCCAATCGTTCTGTGACCCGTTTCATTGGATTCAGCGTCCAAAATTTAGGGAAAATGCACCCCACTGCCTAGATCAGCCAAATCTCGAATGCCCATTTTCAAATTAGAAAACCTACATTTTTGAAACCCTACCCACCGCCCCATATTTGGTCCGGCGGGCTACGAAAAAGTGTCGAGACCGTGTTAGGCCGGGAACATACCCCCTGACCAAAATTTAGATTTTTAGAAAATTTCCTACTTACCAACCCCAAAAAACGGCGCGGATGCGGAACTGGACATGGACCTTTTTTATCTAGTATGAACCTATGAAACGTTCCAGAAAAAAATTTTGGACGTATCGGAGAGGTTAAAAATTGTTCTGAGAAACATTAGGCTAGATTATTTTAAGGAATAAAACCAACCAAAAGAGTCAATAAGTTTAATTTAATTAATCGCTTTAAATTAATACGACGGTTTTTAAATTAATGATCAACCCTAACCAAGGCAGACACCGAGTAGCTAGTGTGAATTAAGACCCCCGACAACCATTAGAGGATACTTCTGCCGGGGTACTCATTGCCTCAAGACGCGATTGAGTGTAACGCCGGGGGGTTTGCTGGGCGGAGATTCGACCCACGACCAGCCCAGTGATACGACGCCTTAGCGATCTCGGATATACTGACCCCGCGAAGGTCAACAACGGGACCATATCTTACTCACAGCGACGGTCATCGAAGGGCATGTCGAAAACTCACACCCTGCGTTTTTCCTATATCAGCCAACCGCTTTTTCAATAAAATTCCTCCGCTCGGTCTGGATTTAGGCATTCCAGGCGTGTGTGGTGGTTTCATTCATGTTTTCATGCCAAAGGTCAACCTCTCCGATTCGGCGCAAAATTTTTTCTGACGTCAATGTGTTCTAGAATCAAAAATGTATGGTTCATCCACTGTACACTGTCCGCCGTCCGCGCATGTTTTAGGTAGTGAAAATTTCTAAAAATCTGAAATTTGGGTTCAGGGTCGTTCCGGCCGGACGGTCTCGAAACTCTTTCAGCCGCATCGGACCAAAATTTTGAGGGGGGAGGGGAGGGTCAAAAATGTGTTTTTATGAAAAATGGATTTTCGAGATTTTGCGTATCTAAGGCGAGTGGTGTATCATTTTTCCACTAATTTTGGACCACTGAATCGCATTGGAATGGTCCGGGACCCTCCACCAACCCACTGTTCCTCCCCTTTCGAGGACATAACCAACCCGTGTGTAATAATTTGTAGGGTTTTTTATATTTTGAAGGATGGCAAATTTAACGCTCCTTCAACTTCTTAGGAATTCTTTGGTCGATTTCAGGAGACGATATGGAAAACGAGACCGATATTGCATACGATTATTTTGCAGGGGTGACAAGTAGCCGCTTTGCGCAGGTTGTCTGCTGAGCTCAGAAGCCTCGGTAGACTTCAACAATGGACTCGACTAGAAAACCGTGTAGCGTTTCGCCAACGACCCGCACCCCCGCGAGCCGTGTAAGTTATGTAGGCCGGAAAGTTAGGTTTCGTCATGCTCCCGTTTACAATGCATGGCCTTGCCGAGAGTCCCCAGATCGAATTCCCTCCGATTTCCGTAGCGGCAACAAAAACCCAAAAAAACGCCCCCCGTTTGTACAATCAATACATCACTTCCTTGGGAGAAAACTGTGAAAGCGGTTGCGATATTCGAGTCGTTTCCGAACGGCCGAGACGGCGCTGTTGTGATGACACCCGATGGACTTCAGAACAACGGAATGTGTTTATTTGAAGGTTTCGTAAACCACACGCTTGAGCTTGAGCGAGAAATTTGAATTCGGGAGATCACCTTGAAAACTAATTAACAACACGACGTCAGAGCTGATTTCGTTCGTAGACTGGAAGAGGCTTAAGAGGAAAACAACTGAAGAGGTTCCAGGGAAAAACCCCTTCATCGACGGAAGGTGGTTTGAGATAATGCTTTGAACTTTATCACTCATAGAGACTCAGAAAAAAGTGATTCAAAAAATACAAAAAAAAAAAAAAAAAAAGTATTTGAATGTGAAAGATTTAGCACTTACAAAAAATGCAACAATTGCAATATTTACAAAAAATTCATCCAAAACTATGTTATTTTTTTAAAACGCAGTGTAATTCACAGTAATGGGAGAACTTATGTCTTATTTTAACACACTCTCACAATCGCGGGGCAACACAATCTCTCACTACCACACTCTGTAGGCAAAAGAAGCTGTGTTGTACCTAGTTTGATCCTCTTTTGTCCTTGAGACCACCCACATACGAATTCTGTTTATTGACGTCCCCCAGCGCATTGAATTCACGAATGATTCTTTTGCGTTGATCCTCAGGAACTGCTTCAAAACAGCGAAGTTTCTTGCAACAGCAATCCGATCCAAGTTCATGGCTCTGAGCTCCAACAACACCTTTATAACATCTTTTACTCTACCTGTCTTCTTCCGCTTCTTGGACATTGAAGGCTTCTTTTCATCACCACTAACACTCAACGGTGAATCATCAGTCCATTTTCACACAATTAAACGCAAAACAAAGTTTTCGGTAAACAATGGCACAATGCTGTGGAAAACTGTGAAACACTTAGGGCGATAAGATAAGGAGCTGCGCGCGCCGCACTGTTGGGTGGGGGCCTTTAAATCGCAAGGACGGGGTTCTTCCACAGTGCACCTAATATTCAACCTTTTTTTCTCTAATATGACAGGGTTATTCCCCAGAACCGATCACACGATCGGATTCTACACCTCAACATCTTATAGAAACCGCTTCAAACTACTGAATGTACGAATACCATTTGACCAATGGGCTCCAATGGTTTCAGCATCTGAGATTTTCTGAAAAATGGTACCCCTAACGAGTCCAGTTACCGTAAAAGCCCGAAAACTGAGTTTCAAAAAACCCATTTTTACTCATATCCTATCCGAATTTGGACGTGAACAGTTTAGGACCAACACGCAAATTCATTTCTAAACAACAAAATAGCGGATTGGTACCCTTATTGGCCCTAACCCCCCTCTAGAGGGTGCTAATCGGTCTGGCACCGAGAGTTTTGGCGATCTACTCGTGTGGGGTATTGTTTTCCACTATATTATGGACGCTGGAACTATTGAAGGCTCCCAGAAAGGTTATTTGAACAAATCGTAATCTACCAATTTGAATGGGGTTTTTGAGATTTCTGTACCTAGGTTGTGGGGTACATTTTCCACTATTTGGTCGCTGAATCCAATAGGACGGGTCCCGAGCGATTGGCCCCCACGAAGAGGTTATGGGTCAAAATTGTACTATATCACCTATTTCGAAAAAGGGTTTTCGAAATTTCTGGTACCTATACGTGATGGATATCATTTCCGACTAAACATTAGACGCTGAATCGATTGGATAAGTGTCTTCATGCGGTCCAAGGAATAACTAACCCCTGTGAAAGAATTGGAGGCATTTTTCCTCCTGGAACGTGAAATAGTTATTCATTCATCTGAATGCTCCACCAGCGACTGAGGCCGCGTCGTTATAACGTCATACCGTTGCCTCGAACGAAATGTGATCATCAGCTCGTCTCTTGCATAAAGTTTGTCGCGCCCACCAATGTGCCGTGCGGCCACTTAACGTGGAATAACGTGATAATTCTCAGGTAAGACGCGTTATTAGGTTGGTCGCGGTCGAGGCGTGAAGGCGTTTTGGGCTCGTCGGTTCCCGCACGCAATCTTATCCTAGTTTTGGGTGTCATCTCAACGGTTGTCGTCGTAATGGAGAGGTCATTGCATAACGTCGTCTAAAAGTTGTTAAGCTCCTCCGTGTGACACTTTATCACGTTCGCTGCGGAATTGTTGAGCTCGTTTGAGCAGCTGTGCGGGAGTCATCTGAAATAGGAACGCGCTAGGTGAGTGCGCCGCTTGTGGATAGAAATTCGAAGGAGCTCCTAACCCAGTGCGGCTTTAGCATGAGATATTTACCTTGGAGTGAACTACTTGCACCAAAGTTATTCACGCGCCAGGCGCGTGCGACGCACACAGATTGGAACAGAGCTCACGCGCTGAGCGCGTGACCCGCAGGAAACGTGTTAATGTGTAATTAGTGATTCATTTCCATTGTCGGTGCAGCTACGGAAGGAAAATTAACGCAAGTGCTGCTAATTGTTGGCTCACTATCAATCGTCCTCGGTCCACCACTCATGTGTCCTGTAGTTTCAAGGAGCAAGAATCGCATGTTGGTGCCAATCGGAGAGGTTGACCTTTTGCTAAAACCAACCTCCAAGGACCGCAATAGCTGTTGAAGGATCGCATGTCCAACAAAAATTCATTTTCTTCAGATAACTGGACGATTTCAGAAAAACTCCGTCGAGAGTTCAAGCGAACTCGAATTCGAACTTAATGCGGGTTCTCGAATCTCCAAATGAAGTCGAAATGATCAAGTGGGAACGCCGGTGGCAGGAAAGTGACGGCCCAACGAGAAAGTAAATGCCTACCGTTCTTAAACATTAAAGACCCTCGTAAACGCGGTTAATTGCCATGGGCATTCCCGAACTCGGCGATCTAGTTCCCAAGGATGTATGAAGCAATACGGATCCCGTGGGAAATTGAGTGAGAGGTTTGTGAAGAGAAAAAACAAGGGTGGGAGGGGTGAAAAGTCGATGGAAATTGCAGGTGGCAACATTGAAGAAAGTGCGTGTTGGAATCCACAAGAAGCGTTCAGTTTCCGGTGATCAGTCGGAGTCTTAAATTTTTATAGTATTTTACCCCATATCCCTAGGTACCAGAAGTCTCGAAAAAACATATTTGAAATGGGTAGATAGAATCCCATTTTGACCCATAAAACCAGCGTCCAAACCAGCGTTTGATTCAGCGTCCAAAGTTTTAGTCGAATATGAAACCCCTTGACGCCTAAATCGCCAAGAATCTCGATTTCAAAATACACATTTTGACCCCCTCCCCCCCCATTTTGTCCGATTGGGCTGAAAAGTTTCAAGGATCAACTAGAGCCAGAAACGGGTCCGGCAATCTAGGCGTGTGAGGTATAATTTTCGGCTAAATTTTGGACGCTGAATCCATTGAGATGGGTCCCAGACCAATCGGTGACCACCAGAGGTCGTTATCTTGTGGAGTGCCATTTTCAACTTCATGTTGGGCACTGAATTGATTGGAATCCTCCACACTCACTGTATCCCAGGTAAACTTACTCCATCAACCATTGTCCATGCACTTTGATCAATACATCTAGGTCTATTGGAGAGGTTGGTCTGTGGCATTATCACATAGGCAGATCATCCAAGAAACTGACCAAAATGGGAGTACGCCACATTTCTGTGTATACGATTGATGAATTTCACGGTACGATTGTTTGGTTTCAATAGTGAATATGAAGCTCGTGATGACTTTCAGTCTCGGATGCCAAACTTCCTCACAGAAGGGCCAGATTCTTGGAGGTGAAGAAAAAAGCATTCCCTAACCAGAGTCATGATCTTATGTAAAAGGTAAATCGCCGGGTACTTAACGTCTTGTCGCGAAGGCTCGTGTGTATTCAATGGAACGATAATAATCCCCGTGGACCACATGGCATTCAAACCGGCAGCAAAAGAAAACAAAATCGTTTCTCTCTTACACAAGATCACACCGTTCCTCCTCATAACTCGGAGTACGAGGAAAATACAAGAACTACGGAGGGGAAAAAAGTGGCTTCTCGAATTGTGGAAATAGGTGAGAAGTGTTAGCTCATCGGAGAGTTGGAAAAAATGCTTACAGAGAGCGGTGCATGGCGTTGTGCACATAACCAATTGCGCCACTGCTATGTGTGGAACTCAGAATGGAATAGTAAGCTTGATTTATTCTCTGATAAAAGTCGCAAAGCGGAGAGTGGAATTGCTGAAATGGATACCTCGTGGCGCAGCAACCTGACTGCCTTTGGTGTTTGCCAATCAATCTGACTCTCGCTCCATGTAGGTCATCAAGAGTATAAAATTTGGCTTCAAGTCCCCCCTTAGAGCACTTGTGTTTTATAAAAATGTTTGGAGATTGGTTCAACTTCTAGCAAACGTGAATATTTTGCATCTGTTTGTCAGCTTCCTGTCATCATCACTTTTCATTGCTGATTCTATGATACGACTCTGTTTTCAGGTGGCTGTTGGGGATCGACCAAGAAGAAAACCATCGTTGGAGGCTGGGCGTGGGCTTGGTGGCTCGTAACAGACGTCCAATATCTTTCACTTGAGGTACTCAATGTCTATCGAGATGCGCTATAAATGTCCACATGTGACGAAAACCTGACACGTTGTTATTTGCAGGTGATGACGTTGAACCCCATGTGTGAGATGGTGGAGACCTCCCAAGGCGTCCCTTTGACGGTGACGGGTGTTGCTCAGTGCAAGATCATGAAGGCTGATGAGCTTCTGCAAACAGCGTCAGAGCAGTTTCTGGGGCGATCTGTCAAGGAAATCAAATCAACGATACTTCAGACTCTCGAGGGTCATTTGAGAGCAATTTTGGGTAAGTTGGTGTGTAATGCAATGCATCTCGTTTTTATTCAGAATCAGTTTGACTATATTCTTCATTTTTCCCCTCCAGGCACTCTAACAGTTGAGGAAGTTTACAAAGATAGAGACCAGTTTGCTGCTTTGGTGCGCGAAGTGGCAGCACCAGATGTTGGAAGGATGGGCATTGAAATCCTGTCCTTCACCATAAAAGATGTTTTCGACGACGTCCAGTATTTGTCGTCTCTTGGAAAAGCGCAGACGGCTGCCGTCAAGAGAGATGCTGACATTGGAGTTGCTCAAGCGAACAGAGACGCTGGCATTAAGGTAAGCATATTGCCGACAAACTCAGACAATTCGTTGTTCATTCTTGGGGCAAATGATGTAATTCACATGCTTGGTGTCCGGTCCAAATCTACTGAGGGCGGCAGCATTGGGACAAGGCTATCTTGAGTTTCAGATTGTTGTTCTTTTGGCAAACATAAATTGTGAATAAGCATCCATACTGTGAGCTGTAATTCTTAGCCATACTACTCAAAACTATACTATACTATAGTTGAGGAGAAGGTTGCTTTCCCTAAAATGACAGTGCATGTATGACGGTTCAACAACACTGCGTTGATTGACTTGGCAAAAGTGGCATAATCTAGTAGTCTAGTAGGCATAATCGTGGTCTCCTTGCCTGGATACAGAGTTACCTTGTCAGGGTTTGTGGTGCTGTTTCTGCTGTCTTCACCTCAAGGTATGGTGTTCTCTGGGGGTCCCATCTTGGCCCTCACCTCCTCATTGTGGCTAATAATGGCGCCAGTGCTGGCCTCAACGGTATCAACTATCTCATATTTGCTGATGGTATGAAGCTCTTCCTTCAGGTGCTTGATCCCTCTGACTCCATCACTCTGCAGCTTCGCCTTGATGCTTTTGTTCAGTGGTGCTTGGATATTAGCCTTTTCCTCATTCTGAGATGACTTATCACTGCTCCTTGTCCCCAAATGTGCACCCTTATTGCACCAATGGTGTTGCTCTTGCCACCCTAGTTAACTAGCGCCTCTGCCGTCGTTGCCCTCTGCCAGGCTGTTGTCCAGTCTCACCTGGAATATGCATCCATCGTCTGGTCCCCTCATATGAATCCATAGGGTGTACCATGCGTTCCTTCGTTAACTGGCTTTCATTCTGGGGGTCTGTCATGTGTATGTGGATTCTGGCGCCCTGTGTCCTCAGTTTCACCTGCTCCGCCTCTTGCCCGCTGGACTCTTGCGGACATGTCCTTCGTGCACTTTCTTTTCTCTGGGTGCATTGATGCTCAATCCTTCTTGCCCAGTATGGCCTGCGTTTCTGCCTTGACTCGCCCACCACTACACGCGTTCTCGACCCCTCTGCCGACTTTCTAGATTGACTTGTGTTCCCCAGTGTAACTGTGAACTCAAACCATATTTTTCTTTATCTTCTTATTTCTTCATTAAACTAGCGTGCACACTTCTTGTTCTGTAACTGGGCTTGTCCCGTTCATATTAAATAAATAATGGTGAGCTGACTTCCAGATTGCATAATCTCAACAGCTAATCGCCTTTTGTTGTTGTTTGTAGGAAGCTGAGTGTGAGAAAACAGCCATGGACATCAAGTATGGTACTGACACCCAGATTGAAGACAACGCTAGAATGTATAAGCTTCAAAAAGCCAAGTTTGACCAGGAGATCAACACCGTGGTAAGCAACTGCATTTCAAATTGGCTACCTCTTGTTTCTCAACCAACTAATGGCGGGTCAAGTAAAGTTCATAACAGTCGACAAGGGGTCATAACAGTTAACCGCTCTGGGTACCTAATCCAAGGGTATTGAATACCCATTGTGACTTGGTAGATTTACACTATAATATTGTAAGGATATTGTAAATCTGTTGTTAATCTATTGGTGACGTCTTCCTGCTGCTCTATCAAATTATCTGGAGCAGCCTGGAAGCCGTCTTCTTAAGAGATTTTACCAAACCATTGATGTATTATTATGATGTGTGTGTAGATTTTTGCCCATTTTTGCTGGAGATATGTCCAAAGCTCAGTTTTTTGAAATTGCACGAACAGAGCTAGACTTAGCAATTTACTTCTATTCTTCAATGAGACAAATGGCTATTTCCAATTTGTAGAGACAAGCGTCTGTCCTGCCTTTATGAATCCTAATACTAATATACTTATTCCAGAAAGCCGAGGCTCAACTTGCGTATGAACTCCAAGCAGCCAAAATTCGCCAGAAAATTAGGAACGAAGAAATTCAGATCAACGTTGTTGAGAGGCGTAAACCAATTGAAGTCGAAGAGCAAGAAATAATCAGGAAAGAGTTGGAGTTGAATGCGACCGTTCGTTTTCCTGCTGAAGCTGAAAGTTACCGTGTGCAAACCATTGCTGAGGGCAAACGGTATGTGCTCTTCTGCCCAAAATCGTGTTCCATGGAAAACCATGTACCATTTAAGCGGAGTGTTTTCAGAGTTTTCCGCAACCGAGAACCCAGAGGTTCATTTGTTGCCTAGTTTGTAGACCAGTCACTAGCCCACGACGTTTCTAGGAAGCCTGAGTCTTGTGGATTCTACGCCAACATGCATTTGGATCAAATTTAAGTTGGCAGATGACCCAGACTACACAGTGATTTGATGTCAGAAGGCCACACACTCATGTTAAGCCTGCGAACAGTTGGCAACAGTGACTCACTACTAGGCAGTTGATGTCAATATGCACAATGATGTCAATATGTAACCCTTTGAGCAGTTTGAGTCATTCATTAGCTATTTCAGCTTATTCTAGGAATTCCTTCACTACTGAAATGACCAATTCTGAGCGCATATTATTTTTAACGTGAACGTGGAACGCTTTTCTGCACATTTCATGTTATTGTTTTTCTTTCTTGAAGGACCCAAGCGGTGGAAATCGCTAAAGCGGAAGGAGAAAAGATAAAGAAGATTGGGTTTGCTGAAGCTCACGTAATTGAAAGTATTGGAAAAGCCGATGCTGAGAGGATGCGTATGAAAGCTATGGTGTACAAGGAGTATGGAGACGCCGCTATCATGTCCCTTGTCCTCGACGCTCTCCCAAAGGTAAACTGTAGGAATCCATTGGTCTCCAACATTGTCCTGGTACAATAAAATAGTTTTCAGTTGTGTTGGGTCGACCATCCATATCTTTTAGTTGGTGGGTAGGTTTTCATTAAAAGAAAAGAAGTCGAGCTCTTGTCTCATTGCCCATCTTTATTCCGACGTTTCGCCTGGCCCTATCCTGGCATCATCAGGGATCATTGCGGCATCAATCAGTTACTTAATTGCGGGTTTGTTGTGGCAGGAACATTTGTCAGGTGTAGGTAAACTGGCTCGAGTTCTAAGCCTTAGTCGTCACACATGAATGTGTAAATCATAAATTTAAGATTAGTTGTTAGTTGTTTAAATTAAACCCTTAGGATATATATATATGTTGCAGCATGGTACCACTAACCTCACATGATGGGTGGGCCACAGGTACGTTTATACAGGTACTTATGAGTTATAACTTGTAACATTTGATTTTCACTTTTGATTTGACACACACTAAAATATTCACGATTAAAAGCACAAGACAAAAAGAAAGTAACTGCACATATAAGAGGAACGGGTAAAAGGACTGGATGGCGAATATATATTGGTTTGGTGATGTGGGGCTATCACTGCATTTTAGGCGGGCGGCAGGTGTGTAAAAAAGGTAGAAGGAACCTTCGTTCCTTTGGATATTGAATATTTTTGATTCATCTTTGATACTCATTAACATTGTTCAATCATGTTTAACATGAATAATGAACAACAAATAAAGATGGGCGATGAGACAAGAGCGCAAACATTTAATAAACCCTACCCACCAACTAGAAAATAGTTTTGGTAGAGATTTGATTTGAAAGACTCTTTCATTACTCAACATTTTGTTTTCTAGATTGCTGCTGAGGTCAGTGCACCTCTTGCTAAAACTGAGGAGATCGTGATGCTCGGTGGAAGTGAGCACTTGACGGGTGAAGTGACCCGTCTAGTTGGGCAGATACCCCCAGCCGTGAATGCTTTGACGGGAGTAGACTTATCAAAGGTAATGACAAAGTATTATTAATAATTTCTACGTCGTTCGTATTTAGTTGCCTTGGCAAAACGTTGAAGAAAATCTAAGGAACATAGACTTTTAGGATGCACGCGATCTGTCTGGTTTTTCGTATAAATGTTTTGTTTTACAGTCATTCTGGTAAATCAATTTGTCCCTCTTTAAAATAATGCCCCCCCCCCCCTCCTCCTTGGGGCACAAACCCCAATGAAGACCCAAAAAGTTAGTCCACAAACTAATAACCCTCATCAAGGGACTGGGGCTGTTCATGGACTACCATATAGGACACTCAGAGAAGCACAAAAAGCCACTAGGCTCCCGCGCTTGGGGCTCCTTCAAACCTCTCTTCTAGGTGTCTTTTATCATCTACTCCCAAATGCCGCCCCCTAAACACCAATTTGGTTTTTGGTGGGCTGGGGCATTGATATGGTGCAGGATCCAACGCCCCAATTCTACCCCCAATTTAGGCCAAACGAAAAACTACACGAGCATTGAGGCGTCTCAGTACGTCAAAGTAGAATTACTCAATAACATTCTGGCCTGGAGGGACAAATCCTTGATGGACAATGCCTATCTGAGTGGGATTTTTTCGTCCTTGGTTCCCCAGATGTCTTTTACTCTTTGCATTAGTATGCACATTAGGATCTCTGGATGCATCACCAATGTTTTCCACTTAAAATGTGCCCGTATTGTATGGTAGAGAGATGGCTAGAGCTGAGCTGCACCAGATGTGGCTCAGTGGGCGTTGGATACACTATTGAAGTAAAGTAGACAGCACAATAGCAGCAATGCAGCCTGTGGCTGCGTCCATGTATATGGAAACTCGTTCTGACTATTTCGTTCATAGCTTCTCATTGCCTCGCCGCTTTGAGAGGAACCGGTTTGGGCCTATAGCCAGGGTGAAAACTTGTTAGACGTCTGGCTCATTCACCAGTGGCCACCCATCCAAGTAGTAACCACTGGCCCTAGGCTGTTGGATACTCTTTTAGGAGACACTTGCACATGCAACTACGGTCGTCCAAGCTTACAATAAATATCTTTTGGCATGAATTAGTCCCTCCTCAGGTCATTAGTGAAGCCAATTTTATTGCTGCTCAGACGCCCTTACCTCGGAAAAATGTATGAACCCAGCTGAAGGGCTGAATTCATGGACGTATTTAAACGATATGGCGTTTAATTACTTATCTTATTTTGGCTTTTACCTCAACCACAGGCTACATGACCAAGATGGCACTCCATAGAACAACAGGGTTTGTACACTCACAAGTTCCATTGAAAAGGGAATCATACAGAAAATTCACAGTTGATGGGAAATGTTGGAAAGTAGTAGGCTAGTAGTAGTATTAGTAGTATTGAGACAATAAAGCCAGTTGGGCTGTGATTGTCCTCTTGCGCAACAAAATTTGCATTTACCTGCCAATCCAATTCACATCTTCCTCTTCGATTCTTCATCGAAATCGACTCATTACATTTTTTCTGGTTTCAGATCATCAACAAAGTCGCGACAGTTCATTAACTCCCTCGCCCTCATCTCCTGAGAGGAATGGAATATTATTCACTATTGTCGCAATAATAATATTATTCAACATTGTGCACCAATTGAAAACTTTGGCTGCCTTTTTGTACCTGTTTTATCGGAATTTTGAACACAATTCATCGTGTTATAGCTTTTATACTCGTATTAAATGCAATTTAATTTTCAACACTTAGCAAACTGCAAACATAAGTTAGTTAAAAAGGTTAAAGTGTCCATCCAAAATGTTGTTGGGTATTTTTCAATTAGTACTTCGGGAGAATTTGGGGTTTTTGAAAGAGAAAATCAATTAATTATGGAAGTGGTTTTGTGTAAATTTTGACTTTTTAGATTTGTCCTTACCATGGTTCTGCCAAAGTTGATTTGGTCGTGCTCTTGTTGGTCTAAATGCGTGATGCACACTCGTTTGTTCAGTCAGAATCTGCGGATTTCTTTCTACTTGTCCATAGTCATGTGTCAGTTTAGTTGTTGGAGTAACCAGAAAGTCAGTTATGAAGGGAGGAGCCGCCACATTCCCCCAGCTCTGCAGATTTTTGTTTCTGTGGTTGTTATCACGGTTTAGCTTGGTCCATTTTTTCAACATCAACGTTAGCAAATGAAAAACCTCGATCTTTTTCAACTCTTTGGCACATTGGAAGGGCAAAAAAAAAACTGCTGAATTAAGGAAAACACAAAAATGTATCTTTCAAACTGATAAAATAGCAGCAGTTGTGTTGCTTTTACTATCTCATTGACTAGAAAACGGTTTTCTCCAAAATGTTAGTGGTTCAAAATGGTGCACAAATAATTTGCCTGTTATTCATTACCAATATTACTGTTCAGGGTTCCTCTAGTTTTTGTCAAAAAACTAATTGTGAACTGTATCCTATATTGTTTAAAATTCATCATTCCTCCTGCAATCGTTCTCCTAGTGGAGATTCCCCTTAAATAGGATGAATCAGGTAGGATTGAAGTCCTCGTGTCATTTATCGAGTTTAACCCAAATCGTCACCTATGAATTTCTTTCGCACATTGATTATGTTACAATAGATTTTATTGGATACCAACTGGTTCATTGAAGAAATTACAAGGGAAACCTCAGGTATAATGCCAAAAACCTGAAATTATCAAAATTGTTCATACCATGTGACTGATCAGTAGTTAATTTCCGTGTATGTAGTTCTTGAAGTCATGTTAAAAGAAGCTAGATATTCTGTTTTTTAGAAAAAAACAAAAACATTTTAAATGTTTTAATATTGTACATAGAATTAGTATGTTATGTGGGAAAGTCATCACAAGTATTGTAATCGTACTTTTGAAAGTTTGAATTGATAGTAGACAAGAAAGGTTATTTAGGAAAACAAATAATTGGATCGTCCTTATCTTTTTCAATCATCAGTGAGTTCAGACCAACGTCTAAGTTTATATTTGAATTGGTAGTGCATTGAATTACTGTGTTTTTCGTGATGACGATGCTGAGTGAGAGGTGGAGACAAAGGGCGTCGCCTGAGGAGATCGCCAATTGCATCCTGACAGGTTGATTTTCAGTTGGAGTTGATTGCTGAATAGTTGGGCCCTTCTGACTTTGACAGATTATTCATTTAATTTTCTCAAATGCCTCCTGTGCCATGTTGAAGCAGACTCAGTTTGGCCGTCAATACTCGATAGATTTGTTTCCCTTAAAAATTGAATCCCAGGTACAGTTATCATTCAAAATCGACCTTCAGAAGCATAGATTTATGGAAAATGACAACATTGCTGGAGGGGTCATTACAAAGTAGACCCATTAATCTGAACTAGATCTGATGAAATGGAGGCAATATCGCTGATCAGCTGGTCACTTGATACCCCACACGGGCGGGCGCAGCCCCTAATTTCAAAACTGTGCTAGACACTAATACATACTATCTGCTCCAAACAAAAATTGTCAAATTGAAAATCACGTCTAACTCTCTATTGTTGAATTCATCATACTGAATCTCAAGAGGCTCATGAATAATGAGTAAAATAGGAATATTAGGGTATCTGCTTTGGTTCATCTACGGCCTTATATGGGCTGAAGTTTGATATTTTAATAAATTCATAACCCAAGGGGCTCACCCAATCTTAAGGCTTAACCAGAAACCATCATTTTACAACAATCTAAAACCATTTAGCTCAACAAGTTTGTGTACTTAAGCAAATTGAGTCCAAAGTTTGAAATTCTGCGCTGGGAAGTACAAGGTATGGGTGAATGAATGTACAAACCTCTACCACTACTCTCAATTCATGTCGTCTTCCCCTCAAACTCAGCATTGTAATCATATAGCAATGTAGTTAATTACATGTTTTACGTTTTTGAAATCCTATTATTAACAAAAGTAAATCGTAATACTCGTGGCCCTCCATAGTACAGGACCCGTTATTACCAGATTCATTTATCGTAAAATATTGATTGTTACACTTAGTTAATGGTGCGGTTCAGGGTGTTTACTTAGCATAATTTTTTTGTCATAATTGAATTATCTCAACTGTTCTCACTGGATCTGTGTCCTTGTATTATGCACTTCTGTGTTTTATGAAAATGATCTTCAGAATAGATATTGACCACAAATTTGGCATCCTCGAGAAAACAATGCTTTGAGGTTAGGCTCAGTTCTATGGTGTTAAGTTTTGTCCATGAGCACTTGACTTGTACTATATATTTTCCATCATTCATACATTTTTTCTTGTTTATTTTATTTTATTCATTTATTGTTTTTTTTGTTAGAAAATATGCCTGGAATGTGGCCTGTTTAGGACCCACCAAGATCTAGAAAAATCTAACATTTAAATAATTTTATGTGTAGAGATTTTATTAACTCGTCTTAAGCCCTTATGTTTTAACTTTCCATGACTCTCTGTGGTTTAGTGATAATTTATAATTATTTACTGTTATGTTACCAATTAACATAGTGTTCATTAAAGGAGTTTCATCCATCTTCTGTCCAAACTCCCATTGATGGCAACGATCCCCATCCTTCTTTTAATATAACACTCGAGGAATCGGTAGAATTGTGTTTTGAGCAGTTAATTTTCGTAAATATTCGTAAAAGCGTGTTGCAGATGTGAACGTGAGGATTTTCGGGAGATGCAATGAAAAATGCATCTACTTTGAAAATAGTTTTATTTCGTACAAAACATCATCTAAATAAATTAATCCTCATAAGAGCGAACGTCATAACGTTCGCCCGACCAGAATACAGAGACTAACCACGTGCTAGTTATGGCAGAGTTTTCGAAACTTAAATAATATATAGTTTATCCGATCGCCCAGGTTGAAATGAGAGGCGTCAGTGCTTCGACTAATTTTATACGCTCGAAGTTCGTATTTCACTCACACTAAGCAAACATGTGAATTGGAATTTCGCTGTAGATTAAAGCTACTCGACCAGCGCACGACCAGGTTTCCTCGTACGAGTTTGCAACAACTGATATCACACATGGGGGGAGTGAAACATAGGTAGGTGCAGAGGATTTGGTGGGCAAGTTCGTAGGCACCACCTCTTTAGCTGTCTCGCTGCAGTTTTATAGCCTATACGAGAAATGAAATCGTCACTGATGGCGATTTGGACGTGCAGGTAAAACTTGACCTCTTCTAGAAGTATGTTGATTTTCAAACATGGCAATCTGGGTAGGCATGAACTATTTTGGGCCGTCGTTATCAATAAATTAATTAGAACTTGTTGACCATTTTGATTTAGAACCTGGATCTTGTCATTCTTTTAACATATTTATTTTTTAGGAAAAACAAAAATTGTAATCTTTCTGTTGTTGTTATTATGGAAAAACATACATACTACTTAACTCATTGAAGTTAAAGATAGAATTTCAGGATAGATAATTGGTCAGTACACGCGCGAGTTGTGTGAACTCCATGTGAGCTCCGCCATCCCGTGTGCGCGTTATTGCCATTTCCCATGAACCAAATGCTTGTAAATCCGAGAATGCATATTGTCACCAATTCACTCACACTCGTGTGGTATCCCTTCCAAGTATGTTTGTTGGTTTATTTCCCAGGTTGGTTTTACAATTGAGCAAAACCGACATAAGAACTGTAGGGATCCAGGTGATGGAGAAGGGAGGTAGTGAAGAGATCACCGATAGCCAACTGGCGGTGGCATTGCAATTCTCATACATTTACAAAATTGAAGACCTAATTTTTGTACCTAATTTCATTCTCGCCGTTGGTCATTCGGGCCAACGGTCAAGAGTTATATTTTGATAGTCGTCCCTCTTATATCGGTAACCACCGTACGAGTTTTGATATTGCTGGAAGCCCGGTTGGTAACTCTGATGAGCTGAGCCTCCCTGAGTCCAGTATTTGATGATCATGTCGGCCCCCTTTTCTCCGATCATGATGACAGGAGCGTTGATGTTGCCGCTCGTGATCTGCGGCATGATTGAGGCGTCAATCACTCGGAGGCCGGACGTTCCATAGACGCGAAGCTCTGGGTCGACGACGGCCCATGGGTCGCTTTGTGGTCCCATTTTGCACGTTCCGGACATGTGGTAGATGGTCATCGTGTACTGCCGCGTGTAGCAGTCCCAGTACTCGTCCGTGTAGTGCGGCAAATGCTTGCAGCCAGGTACTGGTTTCCGATGGTACCTAAAATCAGAGAAAACCCGTTTATTCAGATCTGCCTAACTCCTCAGAACCGAGTGAACATTCCAGGCTACTACATATAATCTTAAGTATTGGAGATACCCAAACTGACTGCAAATCAAAATTGAGAAAACTTGGTGTCAGATCAGCGTATATTGCTAATAGAAAATACTCATAAGCTTTACTATTTCCAAGGAGAGTGTATACAAAGTGTGTGGAAATGGACGAATTACACTTGAGATTGTCAGGATAATTTATGCTCAGCCTACATTTATGGATAGGCTGATTATAGCTAATGGACGAGAGGAAGCTTTACCTCCCACCACTATTGCCTTCAGCAACCCCCCCCCCCCCCCACACCACGGGCTTCTCCTTATTCCTGTTCAGTTCGTTCCATCTTTGGAACGGCATGATCCTGCGCCGGTTGCCGTGCCTGGCTGGCGGAATCGGAGACAGCATCTTTTTCTCCTACCTACCCTTTATTCGGCTAGCAAAGCAAGATTTTGGTGGGTAGGTGAAGCAATTAGCTATAATCAGGCTCAGCCTATCCATAAATGTAGGCTCAAAGGCTCATCAAAGTGTGTCAAAATGGATGAATTACACTTGAGATTATCAGGATAACTCTTTCTATTCTAGGATGAATAACAGCAATTAGTATTCACTGTTTGTTATATTATTTCGTTATTTCATCTGTTTGTTTAACTATTACCTAAATTCATCCTTTTTTTGTTAATTACGAGGGCTGAATCAAAGGTAAGGTGGTTTGGGCTACGAAAAATAGTAGACGTTTTCATGATCGAAAAATCGAATTATTGTTCATGTATTAGGTCCCTTTCTATACATTTTTGGTAGCGCGGTACGAGTTTTGGGATCCCCTTCTTCGTGTCCAGCTCCCTGAGGTACTTGCTGATAGTTGTCTTGAGCTGCTCGACACTCCTGAAGTGCAATCCCACTCCCCTCCTCCCAGATCTTTTTTACTTCACAAAAAAGTGATAATCGCAGGGTGAGAGATTTGGTGAGTAAAGGGGGTGAGGAAAAATGTCCATATTTAATTTTTCAATAAGCTCTTGGGTTTGCAGGTGATTTGAGGGCGTACACTATCAAGCATCAGCACATCTTTGGAAAGCAAATTAGATATCTTCCTTTTTATTACCTGCTTCAAACGTAGGATGACTTCACAGTACCTGGGGGCATCAATTGTTGAACCACGATCGAGGTAATCAACCAGTAAAACTCCCTTCATGTCCCAAAAAACAGTAGCCATGATTTTCCCTGTTGAAAACGCAACTTTTCGCTTTTTTTGGGCTGGTTCTTGATTTGGGGATAGGTATGGTAAACCCAGGTTAAAGGGATATCTGGGAGGAATGCACTTCAGGAGAGACGAGCAGCTCAAAAAACTCAGCAAGTACCTCATGTAGCTGGATACAAAGAGGGGATCCAAAAACTCGTACTGCACTACCATAAAATGTATAGAGAGGGACTGATGAAAATATTAAACGTTGAATGAAAAATGTCCAATTTTGTATAACCCAGTGCACCTTAACTTTGGCACAACCCTCGTTCCAAGTATGCTGGCCTCTACCGTCTGCATTCTAGTTGATTGAATGTGGTGTTCTTCATCAAAGGCACACAAGCATTGTTGAGAGGAAACAATTTCATCAAACACTTGTATTTTTCCTGTTGCTTGAGTAGAGGCCCTTAGATGGTGGGGATTCCTAGTAGTTCCTTGATTACTATGAACGAGCCTACTTGTTCTACAGTTTGGCAAGGCTCACCTGGCTCCAAACCGCTTCATCGCTTGAGTTTCTCCAATAGCCAAACCCGCCTTGACGCCCTCTCTCAGAACTCTGACGTCGTCCGGATGAGTCAAGTAGTTCGGGTAAATGAGCGGATGATGGAAAGGGTTGGCGCTCTTTAGTTTGAGTTTACCGCGACTTTTCGGTCTCAGGATCATGGGAAAGACGCCGAAAACGTCCCTTTGGTCGATCTCCCGGTAAACCTGAAAGTGAAGAGATGACTTTGTGAAACATGTTGTTCTTTGAAATTGATAAATTAGTTTGTACATCCTACTTTGATTCGCAATTTTACCTAGTTATTGACATTCCTCAAAATCTCTATTATAGGCTTCATTAACCAGTAACAGGAGTGGCAGGTACCACCGTTCAACTCATTTTCAGATTAGTAGGACACACTGCATGTAGTTTACTAGGTCACTAAGGCCACTTGGTGTTGATCCTCAAACGGAAGGCTAGGTACGGCCATGGGGTCATTAGCTTTCTTTATCCCAACCTTGATGTCCATGTCTATCCGTTGCTTGCAAGCAAATGCCACTACATTTCAGTTAACATTCAATTTCTAGTTGACTGCGGGATGATTTTGTGAACAGCTTCACAGCAGATGTTTGCTTGTAACTTGTTATTCCTTTCCTATCTTATTCTCACCGCCCAGCATACATTTGGTGATGTAGAGTTTACACTTGTCCTCTGTTTCTGAGGATTCTCTCATGCAATCGTCCCACAAAAGCAGTGTAATTCGGACATCTAACCAAATTATCCACTCAGGTGGGAGGCGAATGCCGCCTAGTGGCTTTCAGGTTCAGGACAGTGGACAACTCACCTCGTTGTAAAACTCGTCTGTGAGGCAATGGGCTCTTTTGACATTAGATCCGCCAGTCCGTGTTGGTGCTGGCCGACGTCAACATGAACTCTATGTCTGGCCAATCATCGCTCACATTGCCGTACTTGGTCGTGATGAAAGCGACTGTCTCCAAGCCAACGCTCGACGTCAGAGGTCCGCTATTGGCGACTGCATACCTGCAATGTGATGAGAATTTGATGAAATGTATATGTAAATAATATACTTTAAAGGAAATGTTGGGCGTTAGCGTCAGATATCAGGAGTATACAATCTCCGCAGCATGGCAGAGAAAAACAAATCAATTCATAATTGCCTTATAGCTGAGTTGACGTTGACGACTCGGCTCATGACGAGACTGATTGGGTAGTCGACGAGAAAAGCCATTCCTCCTACAGCGATATGATCCATCACATTCTCCCCAACACCCGGCAAATCCACCAAGGTGGGAATCCCGTGCTGGGAGAGCTGCTCCTTCTGACCAATTCCTGGAACAACAGATGGGTCTCAGACTAACTCAAACTGATTCATCCCAATCATGTGCACGTGGATTTCCCAGTAAAGGTCCCTGAACCAGTTACCAACAAGTTTGCTATATTTGCTCCTTGTTTGGGGTCTGTACGTGGAATGCCCGCCCACTATAGTGCGCTCCACTGGCATTTTTTTGTGATAAATTAAAATGGCTAGGCTAGAGATTCAAAGTAGGGGTACATGGGCCATTCCACGAAGAAGAATTCCAATAATTGATGAACAATAAGAAAAATCACATCAGCCGAGTTTTGACTTGCTTCCAATTTGTATCCATGTTCGTGTTGTCATTTTGGCTTGAAAATTGTTTGCATGTTCCCTGTTGGTGACAACTTTCAGTCAGATGGGTGAAGGGTTATGGGAATATTATTCCAATGACAAGCCAATCGATCGTAACGTTCTCTCATCAATTCAAGCCTCGATGACTTTGGAAGATTATAGTTATGGGGATAGTCTCTATGGTATGCTGAGCTGAGCTGGAATGAATATCAGAGCTTAGTTTTGGAATCGCCTTCAACTGTAGTGATGTCTGACCTCCAATCCCTCGTCGTTTCAGGCATCGCCTTCCTCCAAGCAGGCGAAGAAATGGGTTACGAGATTCGAGACATAAACGGAGAGCAGCAAACGGGATTCGCCCTGTACCAATACACGACCAGACGCGGAATGCGGTTGAGCTGCGCCAAAGCGTACCTCAACCCGATAGACTCCGTTCGAACCTGCACATCGCTCTGAACACGATGGCAACCCGCGTCCTCCTCGATGGCAACAAACGGGCGTACGGCGTCGAACTGGTACGCGAAGGTGGCGTCAAGCAGATTGTCCGGGCGAGGAAGGAAGTTATTGTGTCTGCTGGAGCCGTCAACTCACCTCAACTGCTCATGTTGTCAGGTTGGTATGAACACCTCACTGGAGGAGACCACAAACAGGCACCTGTGTAGGTAGCTCATGTCAAATTGAAGAGCTAACGTGAGACCAAAACCCGTCTCTCATGCCAAGTTGAAGGCACAAGAAGAGCTCATCACATTGACAGATGACCACGCCGTCGACTCCTACTATAATATGCACACATCTTACCTCTGAGGGAAACGGATATGGGGGGGGGGGTGCGGGCGTCGAAATGCTAAATAGTTGTTTGTCTGACACCTTTGGAGTCTTGTGGTCATTCAGAAACTGGTCACATTTCTTTCATGGAGTGGTCAGATAGCTCAGATTTGGGATCCTTCAGCTAAATACAGATCTAGATTGCAAACGTTCAGCCCAGTTCAGTGCTGTTACAGGATGATCACACTTCAGCGGATTCAGTTGTTAGCAAACTATGCTTCTGTCACCAAATTCAGGGACGGCGTCTAGTCAGTTCAACCACCAATGGTGAAGGCTCTTCAGGGCTGACGTCATCCTTGGAGCTTTACAATAATCAAGATTAGCTTCAGAAATGTTACATATTCCTAGTATTCATTATAAGTTCCAGTATTCAGGAATTGCCAAATGTGCACAGAACAGTCTACTACTACTTTGGGAACTACAAATTATTGTTGATGAATGTAGAATAATGAACAAGTCAAAAATAGGATTGGATGGACTCAAAAGGGTCGAATAATGGCAGGTAGATGGTGTCTAAGAAGTTCCAGAAGGTTTGGATAGGCACATGAAGAGAAAAAGTATGTTTTTTCTTAAATTTGATACAAATTGTGGCATTTGCATTCCTTGTGGAGTTTAATTATTTTCATTTCAAGAGAGGCTGTGCCCATATGCTAACGTAGTTGTATCTATATTTATTTTGTTCTGTACCTGTGCAGTTAGGTCGCTAATCCCAAATAGGTCATGTTGACCTGAAGGCTGTAAATCCCAAGGGCAATAGTATGGATCTTCATTTCGTCAGTTGCATTATTTTACGATTACTGTTTCCTGTTACACTGACAAACCTTTCTTTTTTCCAATTTTGGCGCCAATTTCAGGTGGTGATGTAAAAAAGAAAACTGTCCTCATATCTGTCTGTTCATTTATAATTCGGCAGCCTTCACACTGCATTGGATTACAACCCAGTCAAAATGGCGCTTACATAGAAATTGTCTCACTTCCTGACACCTAGGAGAGGTTCACTCTATTCAATACTCACGGTGTCACGCCACGCTAGCGCCATCTCGGGCCTCTTACTTGAACTTTCCTCACCTCCTTAGGCCTGGGGGTTTGATGGTCTCCTAACTAACTGTGAGGTGCCCCTATGGCACATCAGCTAGTGCGGCCTTCTCAGCCTCCTTGTGCATTTCACCTCACTCTTAACTGTACAAGAATGAGTTGGGCACAACTAGGAGTCTATGTGCAAAACTACAGACTTTTTAGAGAAATTGATTTTTCGATAGACGCTTGTAATTTACTTTCAGAAATCCGCTCACGTTGAAAAATAAAGATAAAAAAGTGTGATGAGCGAACAGGGGGTCCACACATGTCTCCTTAGGGGTAGATAATTCAACGAGAAACAATAATTTCAACCATTCAATAAGAAAATATACCAAACGTGTTCATTCCATGTCCAAATGTCTGAGACCCATCTGTTGTTCCAGGAATTGGTCAGAAGGAGCAGCTCTCCCAGCACGGGATTCCCACCTTGGTGGATTTGCCGGGTGTTGGGGAGAATGTGATGGATCATATCGCTGTAGGAGGAATGGCTTTTCTCGTCGACTACCCAATCAGTCTCGTCATGAGCCGAGTCGTCAACGTCAACTCAGCTATAAGGCAATTATGA
>CM033998.1:4617424-4632757 GCA_019603395.1 Cyrtorhinus lividipennis
AGTGTCCCTTCATTCAGCAGGGCTCAGATAGGGAATAGTAAACTACTCTCCTGAAGTACCGATTTCCGGTAATTCGTGCATTCTAGCTTGCACTACCACCTATGCAGTGTGGTTACCGAGTATTAACATGAACACCAAGATCAAGAACACCAGGTTCCCTCTTGCGCGAGGGACAGTGTCAATGTGCAATGTGCTCCTCACCCAATTCAAGGAAATGAGTCACATTTATTAGGAGCTTCTACCCCTGCAAGCAGCAAGGAGACTTCCAGCGTGAAAGGCAGGAATGAGTTTCCCTTCATTCAGCAGGGCTTAAATAATAGTAGTAAACTTAAGCAGAGAGGTACCGGATTCATCTCAACTCACAGAGCAGGCCTGCATTGGTACATCCTACACGGATGCATGTAGCACAGGCCTCCCCTTTGTTGGCACCATCATAGGGTGAAGCCCTCCGGCAAGGGTTTGCTACATCCACGACCCCCGCGAACAGTCCATTGCTTTGGACTGTAGTTATCTACCTCAATCGGGGGCTAACCTGTAAAGCTTTGCCTAGGCTCTGCTCAATGGCCAGGGGCTCTCCCCCACTCACGGTGTCAGTTTGGAAGAATACTGGAATGGTCAGTGCTCTGACATCCCTGACTTCCTGTAAGGGCTGACTGACTAGCAGCCCCGTGACAGTGGCTTCGCACCTGTCACTACCGTTTTGTGGAATGATTATGGTTTCCCCCTTCCCTCGTGAACAATCCAGTTGCCTGTTCCCGCTCGGAAGATAGCGCGCAAACAGCGTGCGGTACAGGAGTTTAAGGTCTCGGCAGCAGCTCAACAGCAGCACTGAACGTACCTAGCTCGATCACCTGTCGACTGCCAACCTCTCAACAGTTGACAGCCTCCATGAAGGCTGATTCATAGATACTGAACGCCAGCTCATCGAAGGGCGATTTTTCAGCCCTTCCTACTCAGCAAGGTATTCCTTATTATACCTTCTTAACAGGTTACCAAGTAAAACTAACCTCCAAGCTCTTTGGTAGTGCAGAAGACTCTCAATGTCCGAATCAGTGTTCTCAGCCTTGATCGGTTGTGCGAAATATTTACAGCTCCAGTCGATGAACTGCGACGACACCAACGTTCTGCTCCCGTTCAAACTGTCCTCGACTGAATCCTCGTTGATCTATTAATAAAAGAACACATTTACTACAACCATGTAAATAATGTATCCAATGCACGATGAATGGCCTCCCCTGGAGGGCGGACAAGTTACGGCGAAATCAGTGTGACACATTCATCTATTGTGACTGCTTTAAGAGCCTGAGGATTACTAACTCTTTGGTTGGTTATTCCATGAATAATCAATTTTGTATAGGCTTCATGTATAGACAATTATTCCATAGGGGTTGGTTATTCCATTCGAGAGGAGCAAGGAAAAATGGGGAGAACAGTGAGTGAGTATGTTCTAGACACATTCCAATCGACTTAGCGTCCACCATTTAGTGGAAAATGATACCCCGCAGGGCTAGGTACCCAATAATTTCAAAAACTCACTTTCGGGGTGGGTAGCTAGGTACAACAGTGGGCCCCAGTACGCCGTCCACGCGGTTTTTGGTAGTAGAAAAATTTATAAAAATATGGAATATTGGTTAGGGTTCTTTTCTTTCCGGCTCTCTACATGGTCCTCGAAACTTTTCAGCCCCATCGGACCAAATTTAGGGGGGGTAGGAGCCAAAATGTGTGTTTTAAAAAATGGATTTGTAAAATATTTAGCGATCTAGGCGTGTGGGGTATTATTTTTCTCTAAATTTTGGACGCTGAAGCCAATGAGATGGGTCCGAGAACGATTGGCACCCACCGAAAGAGGTTATGGGACAGAATGTGTACACATCTACCCATTTTGGTACCTAGCCATGTGGGGTATCATTTTCTTCGAAATTTAGGGCCGCTGAATCGATTGCAGCAAACCCCCATGCTCCTGGTCCGAGTAATAACCAACCCCTGTGAATGTATTTGCAGCGTTTGTTTTGTTTTTCTCTCCGGAATTACACGCATTTTGACAACTGTAACTCACTGTATTCTGCAGTTTTCTACTTTTTCTTTGTTGAGGGGTTACAACAACAGGGCGTGATCGGGGTTTATCTCGTGCGTTGCTGATCGGTGGCGGGGAATCGCTGTGCATGAATAATAATAATAATGTATTCCATTGTTGCAGTAACGTAATTATTGTAATTTCGATTATACGTTGCATACCTTAGGTAGCTGATGGATCGATTTGACGGAGAAGGCGGCAGAGAGTTGGATTTGGCTTCGGTCACTTCACGGGGTGACGACGATTCTTTTACCTGAAAAATAATTAATTAAGACAATTAGCGAATCCAATTTAAACGCAATTGCGTCAATCAAAATTGAGCATGACGCCCACGGTGAGTTTCTGAGTTTGAATTTCAAATTATAGGCTAAAAACTGAAGAAATTCGGAAACGCTCTCTAAACTAAATGCTTCAATCTCTATTCAAGTTGGTAATTTACCGGAAATTACTGCAGAATACATCTTCACAGCGATTTTTGAAAGCTTAGTTCGACAAATGGAAGAGGAGAAACTAAGTAATTTAAAATGTTTACGATCAACGGAGCATTTTTCTCGACCTGAACCAAATGGTACTAAATGAGGTCGCTATCAGTTCATCTTCTTAGACGCTAAATACTCAACACATTCGCTCCATTATTTTTTTTACCCATATTTTTAATTATAATGTTTATGCTTAAAACGTGCCAAAGGTTTGTTTTTAATGAAAATTTGTGAAAAACTGGTAAGGCTTACCCAAACATTTCAAAATTTAAACACAAAATTTTATTTAATTATTTGTTAGGGAAATTTTTGCAGAAACCTTGTCAAAGTTTGATGTAATACAGGAAAAACGCTGGATTATTACGGTATTAATGCCAAATAACATGATTTTTAGGGAGTCAAGATTTTCTGAGGCCCTTGCGCATACAACCCTAACTTAGAAATGGGGACCATTTGCCTGGGAACCCCTAATTCTTGAGAATTCTAAAGGTTATAATTATGTTTGATGCTTAGTTTTTGAGGGCCGATCAGCAGGGTTGGGGCCCCCCCACGCCATGTTGCCTGGATTTGATAAATCGATTCGATATATCGGCAACAATCGTGTAAACCATACTTCACCAGGCCAATTATCCATAGGGAATGATTATGGCTTTCATTGAGTGGAAAAAGAGTGTTTGTGCCAGATCATTCAGCATTACTATGAATGTTGCTCTCCAAACAGTAAGTGGTTAGCATTGCTTCAACAATAAAGTATGTTTGGGTATTTGCTTTAAAAAAAGTTTGACAATGAAAGATTAAATAGAGAACCAGATTTGATTGTGGGAAAAGACTTGACTCATACTTGACAAATACATTTGGCAGAATACACAAGAGAGATCTGACAACAGCAATCTTGGAGGCAGCAATAAATATTTATGCTCCTTGTATGAGGGACAATAACCCAGAAGATGAGCCTTCCTTTGCATTATAAACACTCCATATCATCATTACACGTTATCATCACGTTATATACACAAATCGATTATTGCCTCAGTATGATATATCGAATCATATCAGGCAATATGGCGTCAGGGGCCCCTGACTCCACAGATTTACCGTTTTTGAGTTATACACATAACAACCTTTGGATTGTCGAACAGGACCATCAATTTCACGATCAATCACGCATTGTTGAATGTAAGGAAAATCATATTTGATAAACAGCGAATCTACAAAATACAGAAAATATCCCACAACAAGTTCGTTGTAGCCATGAAGAGAAGCAAATTACAAGAAACAGTCGCAGCAGGACTGGAGAATCAATAATATGAAAAACCATGTTCAGGTGCAGATGAAGCTAGGAAATTTGAATAAGAAATTTGCAAGAAAAATGAATAGACAGTCAACAGAATTCATTTGTACTCTTTCATATGATTTACAGCCAAATTCAAAGAGTGTTTGTGTTAACAATTGTTAACCCTAGGCAATTTTATTAAAAAGGAGAAAAATTTTTGAGTTGTTTCACCTTTGCCAATTTTCCTTATCACAGTATCGTGTTTGCTCATAACTCCTTCATTTTTCAGATAATTTCAAATATTTATTAGTTGGTGGGAAGGGTTGTTAGGGTGGAAGGTCAATTTAACATAACTCAAATATTTATGAAGATACAGTTACAAAACGGTGGAATCAGAAAAATCACCAAAATCGATTAACCTCAAAAGAAGAGGCAACAATTTTCACTATGAATGTCTCCTTATTGAGTCACTTTTAATCTTCTAAAGCAAAATTATGTTCTAAAAGAGCCTTTTTCTTATTTGATTCTCCAAAGATTTGAGATTTTGGTCAGGACCCTTTCAGGCAGGGTTGGTCCTCGAAACTTTAGCCCAACCGAATTAATTCTGATAAGGGATGAGTAAAACTGCAAATTCTTTTACAGGGGTTGGTTATTACTTGGACCAGGAGCTTGGGGCGTCACTCCATTTTGACCCATAAAATCTTTTGGTGGGTGCCAATCTATTCGGAACTCATCTCATTCGATTCAGCGTCCAAAATTTAGTAGAAAATGATACCCCACACGCCTAGGTACCAGATATCTTGAAAACACATTCGAAATGGGTGGATAGATACCCATTACGACTCATAACCTCTTCTAGTGAGCGCCAATCGTTCCGGGACCCGTCTCATTGGATTCAGCCTTTCTAAATTTAGTAGAAAATGATACCCCACACGCTTAGGTACCAGAAATCTTGAAAACACACATTCGAAATGGGAGGATAGATACCCATAATGACTCATAACCTCTTCTAATGAGCGCCAATCGTTCCGGGACCCGTCTCATTGGATTCAGCGTCCTAAATTTAGTAGAAAATGATACCCCACACGCCTAGGTATCAGAAATCTCGAAAATCTGATTTTCGAAAAACACATTTGGCGCCGAATCGGAGAGATTGACTTTTGCATGAAAACATGAGTTGATTATTCAAGGAATAAACCAACTAAAAATAAATTTTCGGCGACCTAGTCGTGTAGGGTATCATTTTCCGCTAAATTTTGGACGCTGAATCCAATGACTCGGGTCCCAGACCGATTTGTGCCATTTATAGGTTGGTATAGATCAAATGGGCTTCTACCTTCCCATTTTGTAAGAGGGCTTTCGAGATTTATGGGTACCTAGGCGTGTGGGGTATCATTTTCCACCATTCGATTAGAAGAGTCTGGGACACTCCACACTCTATATTCCACTTCCGAGGACTAACCAACCCTTGATAATGAATTAACAACGTTCTATTATGACGTCGATTTCACCCTAAAACACGGTTCTCAATATGAAACCTACTTTCTCCATTGAATCAAAATTTAAACTTGTTTATTGCCCCGTTGAAAAGCTGAGAATTTGAGTTATTCGTATTTGTTTTCGATCGAAAACTCAAAGAGGATTCTTGATAGTAAACTACTTTAGAGATTTGTTGCCAATGAAAACGCAAATGGGGAATGAGCCATGAAATTCCTAAATTCATAGGAGATTCCTAAATGGCCAACAATCGCCAACATGAACACTCAAATAAAATAGAATGAGCACAGGAATAGAATTTAGTTAAATCCTATTCAACTGGGGGGAAAATATTTACAAGGTAAAAATAAAAGTGTATTTGTACGGAAGAAGTGTAATGTGAAACAGCGAAAGAAAATTGAGAACAAAATTTGGGATTGAAAAGTGCTTTCTTCCAAAGAAAATCGTCTTACAGTTAGATGACTCATTGAGAGGGACACGGCCCAGGCTCCGCTCGAATGGGGCGGGCTGACTTGTCCTGGCCAGGCGCCACACCCTTGCCGCACAAACAGAACGCACAAATCAACCAGTGAACAACACCACACGGAATATTGTTTAGTTAAAATGTGGTGGCAGTTGAAGGATGGTTTACTGTCTCTTATGTAGTCGGTAACCGCTCGCGAGAGTGTGGCCACGCCTGGAGATGGGTCGGAGTCGAGAGATGTCAAACCGGCCCAAAGTTTTTGGTAGACTGTTCCAAAGGGGATGGACGATGGCGCTGGTATCGTCGGCACTGAAATACAAGAAATGCAATCTGAGCAAATTGACTCCAATCATTTTGAAACGTTATTTTAAACTGATTTTCAATCTCCAAACGATCCAGTGCCTAACATCATACGTTACAAGTAAGTCCTAACCCCATGAAATGTACGGACATCTTTCCTTTTGATTGGTTATTCTTGAATAATCAACCTGTTTTCAAGCAAAAAGTCACTCCGATTCGGACAAAATTTATTTTCTGGGCGTTTCAAAGTGTCTAGATCAAAACTAACAAATGCTTCGTTCCACCATCCACTCCATTTTGGTAGTAGAAAATTATATAAAAAACAATCTGCAAATTCTTACACACGGGTTGGTTATTCCTCGAATGGGGGAAACAGTGGGGTGTGGCGGGTCCCAGACCCATTCCAATCGATTCAGGGTCCAAAATTTAGTGGAATATGATACCCCACACGCCTAGGCACCAGAAATCCCGAACAATACATATACAAAATGGGTAATATGTACCCAATTTGACCCATAACTTCTTCCAGTGGGTGCCAATCGTTCTGGGACCCATTTTATTGGATTCAGCGTCCAAAATTTAGTGGAAAATGACACCCTACTAGCCTAGAACGCCCAAAATCTCGAAAAATCCATTTTTCAAAAAAAACATTTGACCCCCCAATTTGGTCCGATCGGGCTGAAAAGTGGTCGAGGACCCGTCTCGGCTGGGAACCAGACCCCTGACCCAATTTTCAGATTTTTAGAAAATTGTCTACTACCAAAAACGGCACGAAACGATGGACGGCGTACGGCGGACGGAGATTGACCTTTTTTGATCAGGGACATCATGAAACGTCCAGAAAAAATTTTGAGCCGAAACGGAGAGGTTGACCATTATCATGAAAACATAGGTTGATTATTCAAGAAATAACCAACCAAAAATCAGAAATTTGGTCCGACAGATTTGGGGGGAATTAGGGGTCAAAATGTGTTTTTCAAAAAAAGGATTTTTGGCGATCTAGGGCGATTAGGGTATCGTTTCCGAGTAAATTTTGGACGCTGAATCCAATGAGATGGGTCCCGGAACGATTAGTGCCCACTGGAAGAGGTATGGGTCTAAATAGGTATCTATCTATCCATTTCGAATTAGTGTTTTGGAGATTTCCGGTACTTAGACGAGCGGGTTATCATTTCCACTAAACTTTCGACGCTGAATCGATTGAACGAGTTTCCATGCGCCTGGTCCGAGATTTTAACTTGAAACATCATTTTTACCCTTAAATTATTATAACACAAAAATACATTAGAATGCATACATTTGAAAGCTGGTATTTTGAAGAAATCTTCCTACGAACGATCACAGGAATTTTTCTGTGGAAAAGTTCCGTTTGTCCGGCTAAAAGGTGACAAGGTTTCGCGTTTTCATTCATTTCATAACTTTATGCTGAATTAGTGAATACCATAGTCCGATTCATGGAAACGTTGAGAGGCTCATCAGAAGGAAAATGTAACGTTCTTCTTCCAACAGTGGGCGGATTTGAGATTATCTTGTATACTAAGGGAGTTATGGCCGTTCGAGTGATGTCAGATTTAAAACAACGGAAAACGACCCCTTGGAGGCTGCCAACCTTAAACGTTCACACCCTGTATATTCCCGTTGATAAAATAATTGTTATTTACAAGAAATCATCATACTCATTCCAACAGATTTTCTGCTGAGGAAAAACGGGCTTGCGAATTCATTCACAGGAGTTGGTTATTCCTCGGACGAGAGGAGCATGGTAAACTCAATTTCCAATCGATTCAGCGTCCAAAAATGAGTGGGAAAACGATACCCCACACCGCCTAGGTACCAGAAATCTCACAACCCACGTTCCAAAGTAGGTAGCTGGATACCCATTCTGACCCCATGACCTCTTCCGGTGTGACACCAATAGTCCCGGGAACCCCATCTCATTGGATTCGCGTCCACCAATTCAGTGGAAAACGCTACCAACCTAGCGCCAAAAACGGGGCCCCTGACCCAAATTTAGATTTTTAGACATTTTTCCACTACCAAAATGGTCGTGGACGACGGGACGGCGTACTGCGGACCGGCATTCGCTTATTTTGTCTACACTTTGAAACGTCAGAAAAATCTTTTGGGCCGATTCAGAGATATTGACTTTTTGCATGAAAACATAGGTTGATTTTTTCAAGGAATAACCAACCAAAATGAAAGGGTTAAACGTATTATACTGTTAATAATTAACTAGGGAATTCCCCACTAAATAACACTCTGCTAGACAACCCATAATTTCAGATAATCATTCCATACAAAACAAAAAGACACACACTCGTGGCAGACTCGAGATCGACGACGACGACGAGACTCGTTTTAATCTCTCATACGATGTTCCGTCAGAAGCGTCTTGGCTGTTGCTCATGGCGCCGGTTATCGTGTTATAGTTGTTATTTGAGCCCGGCAACAGCGCTTTAGTCAACCAATACTCTTTCGACTGGTTCGACTTGAACGTCGAGCTCGGGGACATCAACAGGTTGTCTGAACACAGGACAAGACAAAACGTTCAAGTCATGCAGCGTGCGTTGAGTTAAGTTGAGAAGAATTAGAGCACCAAAAATGGAAATTCCGTTTGAAATAGTGAAATACCTTTGCTGATACTCTGCGAGGCGTCACGGAGTTCTTGGAGCGCCACAGAAAGGAAGGAGTTTTCAAAAACGATGACCATTGATTGAAGAGCTACTACCAATTCCTGAAATCAAGGAGAGCAGCATTATAACAAACCATGGATACTGGAATTATTTGAAAATGTTATACTTAAGGGTCCTTAAGATCTGCTTATTCCAACAACCCAAACCAGCATCTCTTTTTTCCTGTGATGGTGCAATAAATTTCAAACCATTTTGACCCTCAACTCACCCTCAAATCCGACTGGGCTATAAAGTTTCGAGGAGCGAATAGAGCCGGATTCGGAGATGGTCGACCCAAGATTACTTTATGAAGACTGATTATTCAAAGAATAACCAACCAAAAGGCAAATGTCCGTCCGTCCTGTTGTACCTACTCTAGATTGTTTCTGGGGCCTACCAGACTACACTCCAGCATTCACCCCCACCCAAATCAAGCCCTCGCAGCCTATTGGACATCCTTAGAACGCCGCCCCCAAGGATCAAGAAGACTCAAACGAAAACGCACAATAGATAACCTACCAACCATCAGTGACAGTGAATGAACTCGAGAACTCGTGTGCGATTCAAATTCGGAAGGACTTAATGGACAGTGACCTTCAATCAAGTTCCACGCAATCTCTGCAAAGGGTTGCATGTATCACTACCAACTGTCACAACAAAGAGTACTGTTATATACTAAAAGTTAAATTAATAAAAATAAAAAAAAAATTAGCGTTTGATCATATTGGAGAGCCCTACTCCATGGATCTATGGCTTCCCCCATACAACAGGCTGCCCCATCCTCCTTCGGCGCTCGCCAGCATTTGGCAGCCCAGGACCTCGTGGAGGCGCAGGGTTTTTGAATGATACTCATCAGCTCTGCCTTGGCCCATGAACTGTTCCGTCTCTTCTCATGCTTTGCAGTCATCCATCTCTGGCCGGCCTCAAGCTGAAGGGCGGGGTGGGCAGTGGAGTTTTTGGGACTTTGTGCTTTTGTGGCGGCACTCGCCTCGCCACTTGGCATCCCTGAACATACAGGCATTAAAAAAGGGTATCCATCTACCTTCTTTGAACGTGGGTTTTTGAGATTTCTGGTACCTAGGCGTATGGGGTAACATTTTCCACTAAATTTTGGACGCTGAATCCAATGAGATGGGTCTCGGGACGATTGATGTTATGGGTCAAAATAGCAGCGTTTTCCATGTTGCAGCGATTCATTTCAAACCTGCGCTCAGCGCACCGTTCTTTGAAAAAGAACAAAAATACGTCTGAAGCTTCACCTTAATTCGGTAACAGGCAATGTCAAAAATTGAACTCACTTTTCTCACTAGAGGACTCATGTCTTTGGAAACGGTGTTGAGTAGATTTTGAGCAACGCTGTGATCAATGTTGTTGGCGTGTTCGCTTCTTTCAGACGAGTTGATAAATGTACCGAGAGCGTAAACAGCTGCGGCCCTCACCTTTGAAAAAGAACACAAAAATTTATGTCATGAGAATGAAAACCAAAATTGGTAGCAAGGAAACGTATACTCACCTCAGGACAGGGCTATGGTTCTTGAAAGGGCCTTAAGCTGGTGGAAAGTTATACTTTGTGTGCCCCATGAAAGATACCCCCGAGCATGCTAAAACGCAGTTGCGAAGAAGGAGAGCAAGGGAGACTCAAAATTCAATTGGGCATCTCAACTCAAGAACCTACTAGCCAAGCTGGAGTACATGAAACTGTGGGAGTGTCAGGACGCAAACGAGGTTTCCCGGCTGAAACAAACCGTCCTAAAGACCATTACAACTATGGCTGCGTACCGGGGCTACGAACTTCTTTTGTGCCCATCGTACAGCAAAAAAGTAAATAATTCCTCATAGCACTATCCTTATCGCACTTGAGTCGCTGGGTGCCTTTGGCAGTCTTCTTTCCAAGATGCAGAGTTACCCTACGGGTTGGTGGTGCTGTTTCTGCAGCCTTCACCTCTCCTCTTCATCTTGGCTATTGATGGCGTTGGTGCTGCTCTCAATGGGGTCAACTTTATCATATTTGCAGATGATATGAAGCTCTTCCTTCAGGTGCTTGATCCCTCTGGCTTTATTACTCTTCAGCTTCGCCTTGATGACTTCATTCTGTGGTGTTCGGATACTGGCCTTTCCCTTAAACCAGACAAATTTAGACCCTTATTTCGACGATATTTAGACCCTGTTGCTCTTCAGCCGCGTACACACTTGTAACAAACTCCCGCTCCGCTCCGATGCCAGGTTCGGAGCGGCAAAACATCAAAGGAAAGATGATCGGAGGAGCGGAGCGGAGCTCGATCGCCCTGTTGGCGGTTTTTCCCTCCGCATCAAAGGAATGTTCGGAGCGGGCTGAACCTAGTGTGGACGGGGTGTAGTTGAGCCGCTCCGCTCCCCAGAACGTTCTCCCGCTCCTGTACCTATACCTATACATTTTACTTATAATAAGTGATGAGAAGCCATGACTGAAATGAGGAGCGGTTGATTCTCCCGATCGCCCTCCCGTCCCCGATTCGGAGCGGAACGAAGTGTGGAGCGCTGTGATGTTACGATGAAAAGTTCGTTGAAATGTTCGGAACGGAGGAGCGGAGCGGGGAACGGAGCGGGAGTTTGTTACAAGTGTGTACGCAGCTTTAGACGTCCCTCCGTGGTATCCGATCTTGTGTTCTTTTGGACAAGCAGTTGACCTTCAATGAACACATTGTCCCGGCATCTTCTCGAGCTATGCGTGCCCTTGGGTTTGTAAAGCGGAACACCCGGGAGTTCACCAGCACCATTGTCCTCGTTGCCCTCTATCGGGCTATTGTCCAGCCTCACCTGGAGTATGCTTCCGTCGTCTGGAGTCCCTCATACGAGTGCCATGTGGATCAGCTCTGCAGGGTGTACCGTGCGTTCCAACGTTACCTGGCCTTCAAGCTTGGAGTCTGTTGTGAGGACGTGGACTACAGTGTTGGGTTACCAGTTTCACCTGCTCAGCCCCTCTGTCCACCAGGCTCTCGCGGACATGTCCTTCATGCACGGCATCTTCTCTGGGCGAATTGATGCCCAATCCTTGTTTGCCCAGTTTGGCCTGCGGGTGCCCCTAGTTGGCCTGCGCTCCTGCGATCTGTTTGCTGTGCCATTTTTGCCCACCAACTACATGCGTTCTCGACCTTCCTGCCGACTTCCTAGAATGGCTAACCTGCTGTCGGCCAAGCATGAAATAGACCTCTTGATCTCCCTTCGCCCTCTTTGGTCTCGTCTCACTGAAATCTTGTCTCTCAAGCTCAAAAGGAGAACTTTCCTGGAGGAGCTGCTCACGGATGTCGGATCGTGGCATGAGAGCGAGTGAAAAGTAAAAAAATGTTTCGTTAGGTCGCCACGTGTTAGGGGTAGGTTCTTGACCTCGAAACGCCTTTGAATTTGATTATTATTCTAAGCATTTCGAGAAAGGATGCATTCTATGTATACGGACTTCCTTTGTTGAAAAGGTCTAATTTTGATTGATTGATTGATTGATACTCACCTCAGGAACTGGGTCTTTTAAAAGGGTGTAGAGTTTTTCGTGGGCCGAATCCCTCACGCCGCACCAACGCGCTTTGTCATATTTCTTCCAAAGGCGCCCTAAAGTAATAGCCAACCACTGCCGCAAAAGTGGACAGGGATCGCCGAGTTGTTCCAAGCAGATGGAGACCAGGGAACCTTGGAGTGCTGCTTCCTGGCCAACAAGGTAGTCATCAACCATGCACGCTAATACGAATGCGGCTCTCGTCCGCTCTTTCGCCTGAAATGGTGGTAGGAAACGTGGTGAGAGGAAAAGCCAGGTGAGCTCTGCTGACGATGATGGCACGTACAAATAACAAATATAACACTCACGTCCATGGATTGGTCCTGCAGTATCGTCAAGAAGTATTTGTGTCCATGGTCCCTCACCAAATCCGCTTGGCACGACTGTAATTTTCAATTAAGTTGAAAGTTGATTAACATTCAAACGTCGCTAAGGGAAAAATGGCAATAAAAACGACTCACGCTATCCACAGCGAGGATTTTAGCCCAAATGAACACGAGAAGCGACCTAAGTTCTCTGGCGGAGGACTGCAACAGCTTCAGAACGTAAGGAAAGATACCAACGGAAAGCGCCAAGTTTACCGCCCATGGACCGAGGTCGAGAAATTTTCCAAGCAACTCGAGGGCTCGAAGCCGATGAACCTGACTAAGCAGTACCTGGCACAAGAGAAGAACAGCAAGTGTTGAAGGAAGCAACTGCAGCATTGGTCGTAGGATTATAGGGCTGTTGAACTTAACGAGCCAATTACCTGCAAGACAATCGGCAGCTGTTCAGGCGGGCTGCGATGCTCCGTTCCTAAACTCAACCAGACCTGAAACGCCGTTAATTGTTCTTCGAAAATGGCGAATGCACGAAATTGTCCTCCGATTCGAGGACTTGCGGCAACTGCGAGAGACATCGGTCCAGAGCCAAATCCCACGCTTGCCACATGGCGTGTTGATACGTCGCGGGAAGCGCTGGCGAGCTGACTGGCGTGCAGTCGTAGGAGCGCATGATTCTCTCGGCGAGGAGGAAATTTCGGAAAAGTGACGCGACGAGGAGGTCTTGACGGAATAGTTTTTGAAATAATTCTGCAACAGGAGGAGATTGATTATTAATACATTTAGCTAAATGGTTGGCCACTCACTGGCCAATACGAATTATCAGGCATCATCAGGCGTATTGAGGCCTCAAAATCAACTGAGCCGAGTAAGAAAAGAAAGTCAAAAGCCAACATGCCCATACTACAAATGTTTAGCAAGTACATAGTACGGAAAACGCTGGGGTTGAATGCGAATTCTTTCGCAGGGGTTGGCTATTCCACGGAATAGGAGCATTGAAGAGCCATTCCAATCGATTCAGCGTCCAAAATTTAATGGAAAATGATACCCCACACGCCTAGGCACCAGAAATCTCAAAAACCCACGTTCAAAATAGGTAGATTGAGACCCATTTTGACCATCAACCTCTTCCAGTGGGCGGCAACCGTTCCGAGACTACTCTCATTGGATTCAGCGTCCAAAATTTAGTGGGAAGTGATGCCCCACACGACAAGATCGCCGAAAATCTCAAAAATCCATTTTTTGATAACACAATTGCCCCCCCCCCCCCCTTTATTTGTTGTGATCGGGCTGAAAAGTTCCAATGACTAACTAGAGCCGAAAACGGATCCCTGACCCAAATTTCAGATTTATAGAACATTTTAGAACAAACGGCTGGTCGGACGGACATTTTGCTTGTTTTGATCTAGGCACTTTGGAACGCCCAAAAAACAATTTTGGACCAAATTGGAGAGGTTGTTTCACTACCTAGGCTTCCTGTATCTAGTATTTTCCTATTTAAATTCAGAATTAAGATTTTTTGAAGGTCAAGGAACGTAGCAGTGTGAGAATGGTGTATCTAAATTCACTTTTTAACATGGAATCATGTTTTAGCGATGGATCCTCCTGCAAAAAGTGACATGAAAAAGTGAGATGAATTTCACTTACAACCGAGTCGTTGCTAGAAACCTGAGTGTACACAATTATTCAAATAACCATGCTCATAACTACGCTTTTTGCCCACGCACTTCGCAGTGCTTTGCATGATATTTTTTGATAATTCGAGAGCTATCCAACGAGTGGTGAACGAATTTTGTCGGATGAGAAATGACGAAGTACCATTCCCATGCAACGACTCGGTTTGTAAGTGAAATTCATTCTCACTTTTTCATCTTCTCTTTTTGGAGGAGGATCCATCGCTAAAACATGATTCCATGTATTTTTACATTTTAGCCGTCAGGTTCAAAGTAATAACATCCGAGGGGTGCAGGGGGGCGGAGCCCCCCGCCGAGGCGCGAAGCGCCGTTGTTTTACCGATATTTTTCTTAAACCATCAATATTTTCGGTTTTGATTACCATCGGTGATTAACCTACTATATTATATCGGCATCAATATTCTACCGCCGATTCGTCGAAAATTGGTACATCGATATGTTATGTATGGATGGCCACGCCTGATGAAGTACCCATGGGTCTGAAATTGGTCAATTTTTGTTTAAAATGATGTTGTCTGTCCAAGACTCAACTCCTTATTGTCGAATTATTCCGCTCATCTCTCTCATTTTGGTCAATTCTCATTAGAATAGCACACCCTTAAATTGATTACGAGGAATAAGTTTCCAAAACAGTAACCCTTGCAATCAAAAGTGTGTACATTTGAAATACTATATACGTTCTCCGTCCTGGCCCTATGAAATCCTCCGAAAAATCTGAAACAGTTCTGACCTCGAGGAAGAGTGTTCCAAGCGATGGTGTCCGTGATGGCCGTGAATATCCAGTTGAGCTCGCCAAGCATGGTTCGACGATCATTCAGCTGGCCAGGTATCCTGAATGAAAGACAAAGTTTAAGCAATTTACGCCAAACGTTGCCCAGTTCCAATAAATTCGTCAAGTACGTTATAAAGACAATGCAAACTTCAACGTACTTGTCAATTGATTCCAATGTGACTTTAGGGACCAGGCTGTTGTTATTGTTCTGCATCACGAACCTTGAAACGAGGAAATACGATGCTTTGAATCATGATAGTATA
>CM033998.1:4632790-4650057 GCA_019603395.1 Cyrtorhinus lividipennis
TGGACAAGGAAGTGGTCAGGGTGAAATCACAAGGTAAATTATTGCCAGAGGTTACATGGATTAATGTGGTAATAAATAATTATTATTCAATTATGATGAAAAAACCACAGATAAAAATTTCTAGGATCAGAGGGCCATAATTTTCGTCTCAATCAACGTCGACACCTACTCTTTCCCATTATCCAGTCAGAAGAACAACAGCAAGCTCCCTCTCGTATACATTGAGCTATACGCTGGACCTCTCTTGCAACCAGTTATTTAGAGGTCCCAGATCCACCCTACCCATCAATAACTATCAACATCAATTAGTCCGCGGGCACCTGATTGTCGTATTAATGGATGCCCAACAGGCTAACTTGAACAAACGAGTTTGCCCTCTGGGGTCGCTCTGGTTACAGTGTCCTGCAAAGTTGTTTACTCCTAGATCCCTGTAACCCGTTCGTCGAGGCACGTTGATTATTCGGTAGCCTTCTCTTGTCCAGTCACTGCAACGAGTGATGACGGAATCAAAAATGAAAATGGAACCTTGAAGTTCGGTTTTATCAGAAGCTCTGTGCTGATTGAGAGTTCCAAATATTATCTCGTCATATGGTACTGTCCCGTACAAAGATGCCCATAAGTATCATCACAAAACAGCAGAAGGAAAAAATATAATCTTCAATGGCTATTAGAGCAGGCAAAAGATCTGCGACGTCACGATAGGAAACTAGTTAGCGGAACAGCGTCGAAATACAATGGCTAGTTTTAATTAAGAATTGAACATTCGGTAACTCAGCTGACTACGCGTTAACTGATAAGGAGAAACGAAGACAATGCGAGATAACATGGCCGAAAACAGAACATAGAGAAGATATTCGGCGTTTACGAAACATGAAGAATTAGTTTTCCACCAATTTATCGATTACTACTGAAATATTGACGCTGAATCGATTGTGATGAGTCCCGGACCGGTCGGTGCCCTGTGGATGTTGGGAATGGGTTAAGATGGGTACCTACCTACATTATCTCAAAAGTAGGTTTTCTAGAATTGCGGGACCTAGGCTTGTGGGGGTATGTTTTTCGTCTAAATGTTGGACGCTGAATCGATCAGAATGTGGCCGGGACCCTCTCCTCACACAGTTTTCCCCATGCTCCAGGTCTGTAGAAATCCAATCACCATTCAATTTTTAATGGTTCAGGATTGTTAGGGATGATGGTATACCCCTCTCCATCGGCCAGGTGGTGGGTGAGTTCGAGGGTAGTCTAGGTTCATTCTCAGGGGAAAGAGGACCAGCCTTCATTCAGTACTCTCTTCTCCTTTCGGGTTTTCAGGATTTTATCATTGTGAGATTGCCTGTGATATTTCTGTACGCTAGTCAACGTTAAATGTTATGCATTTCGTCCAGGTAGGGGGGCAATATTTCTGTTCTCCCCCCACCTATATCGGTTGAGCAAGAGACTTTTGCTGGACTAAGGAGGTAGTCAGCCTGGGGGGAGAACACACGATGGGTCTATCCAGTATTGGTACCCCCATGCTGCATGTACGCTCCCTACTGATATCTCTAGGAGAAGAAATTTATGGTAGTCCTACATTTTATGGAAGCTTTTATATTTAATCATATGTGTCGATGTATTAGTGATGATATTATCTGTCAAGGTTTTGACCATCGCATCCTACGGGAGTTTTTCTTTCCTCGCGGGTCACAACATCAGCGTTCGATCACATTACTGGAAAATCTATGGTTAAAATGTTTGAATGATTATAGGCAATTTATGGCCTGATTGACCCATCTCCCCAAAATTAGTTGTCATATAGTTCATGAATTTATTGGCGATATGCCACAATATTCTAGTTTGTGAGGGCTTTCGTTTCATAGTGCAATAATTATTGTTCATGGAGGTTTGTCAGGTGCTCTGCCGAAAATACTGTCTATAAAATCAAATTACTTGAAGAGAAAAGGTGGCTAGGACGCTGCCTATTGAATCCGCCTTAATTATCCCCCTCACCCTGTGTGTCCTCTCCCATTAATTACTTTCAAGTCCGCCCTCTATTTACGCACAACGGAATCCTCTAAGGAGGGAAAGTCAATGATAAGGTCATTTGAAGAGCTTTGTTTTAATTCAATTAGCTTCCATTGCGATTCGTCCTTTAATCTGGCTTTCCCCTGCAGTCATGCACCTCATTGTAATAATTGGAACGAAGCCCTTTTTTTCTCCCTTAAATACGACTTCTCAGTTGAAGTGGCACTGAAAATGAGTTTATGCTGTTTAACTCTCCAGGTGGGCGAATCCAAAAACAAAGCTATGGAATCGGAACCTCTTCTCTACGTAAAGCTCGTTCCTTTCATGCCTTGGGCGACGGGTACAATAATTATCGCTCGATTATAGACGAGGGAACTCACGAATTCTCTTCGAGGCGGTAAAAATTTGATTCCCCTGGTTCAATTTGTTCAAAGTATGATCAACGTCGACTTGAAATATTATGACATTGTATTGTTTTTGAAGTATTTACGACGATCCCAGTCAGCCATGGAAAAGTATTTACCTTTTCAGTAAAACAGCTATACATGATTATTTTCTTCACATATTACAATTTCGGTAAGGAAATGCACAGGAGATAGTGCATAAAACTAAATAATACTTAAAAAAAAAATACTTATCCAAGAAATTTTCTTCAATATAAAATAATTCCTTGTAAATGTTTGTTGAATGTCTTCCAGACTCCTAAAGCACAGGTTGTGATCGAGATTGGTGTGAACAGTGGATGAATGAACTGGGTTAAAACTAGCTTAGACATCACCTAACCTTTTCGATTGACAAGTCTTTTTTCTAAAAACAATTCTCAATGCGTTTGCGTCCAACTTGGAGACCATTTTAACGGTCAGAAGTATTTTGTATAGTATTTTGCGAAACATCAACAGGTCTCACCGATGGAGGGAAAATGGTGGAGATATGTGATCCTTCAACTGCCAATTATTTACCTCTCATTACCGTGAGGAATTAATTCCTCAGCTGCTTTATGACTCCTGATTAATTCGAGAAAATCAAAGAAAAAAAGCCTATTGGGGTCCTGCAAAACAGACAAACCAGGCAATTGAAACGCAGCTAGGAAAACGGCAGCTTAATAAAAATTTATTCGTTTGGATTTCGTCATTTTCCTATGGTGCGAAAACTGAACTCACACTTTTTTGCTAGGACGTTTGAGAATGTCATCGGGGAAATATATTTTTTCAATAATAGTACAATGAGCTGTCCAAGTATCAAAGTTTTGCCTTTTACTCGAGGATTGTGGCGAAGTGGTGGATATGGGCATTCACATGCTACAACGACAGGGGTTCAACAGTTTAGGCAATGGATAGCAGATATCCAGTACAATCCTCACACTTCTATTACTTGTTGTTGTCCATCCTCAGCAAACACGGAATAGATGCCCTTATAACATCAGTCATACGTGAACAGCCCTTCCATACAATCTAGTGGGCTTCTTGTTGAACGTGTTCAAGGCAGAAAGTGGTGGTGAAAGGAGGTTGTCTATATGTCGATAAAGTGAACTGATCAGCTGGATTTCAAATTACGGTCAAATGGGATGGCCGATCCGTGTAGGTCGCCGAGGAGGAGTTCCCTCTGATAGTAGGCCTGGGGAACTGCCCTGCTCAGTTTCCATAGAAAGTGCTGGCGAAGCCCGTTCAAGCGTACAAGGTGACGTAATTACGAAAAGCATTAGCAAGTTTTAAAGGGGCATCTTGGAATTACAGCCTTCGCCTCATCCCCCGTTTCCTCATCCAGTTCTCCCATCTCCCCTTCGAAACACTACCGCTCCTAACATCGCCCCGGTAACTCATTCGCGAAGACACAACAATAAATTCTTGAACGCTTTACCTCTCTCGACTTCACCCTTCCTCTCCAACAACAAGTAACGTTTCGCCAAGTTTAATTAATCCTTGCACACTCTGCAACTTCATATACGCTGTAAACGGTTTTATGCCCTGCAAAAGGTTCAGAAACGTAACCTTCGGCATGTTTTGAGATCGTCCACAACAATATCGTCAGTTTTGGGTAAATTTCAGCTACTTAGAGCGTAATGAGGGTTCAGATCTAATTTGACTTGCAGTAAAAGTTGAAAGGAAGCTTACTCGTAGGTAATCGTAAACTCTCAACTGGATTGCGACTGTTGTTGTAGGTAGATCATGCTAAACAGCTCTTGTCAGCCTATAAAAATTATATAGAGTATCTAATGTGAATAAAAGTTTTAAAATTAAATTTGCAGAATGTTGCACAATCACCTAATTTAAGCCCTAATGATGACTAACTTAACACGTTCGCTGCGGAATTGTTGAGCTCGTTTGAGCAGCTGTGCGGGAGTCATCTGAAATAGGAACGCGCCAGGTGAGTGCGCCGCATGTGGAATGAAATTCGAAGCGAGCTCCTAACCCAGTGCGGCTATAGCATGAGATATTTACCTTGGAGTAAACTACTTGCACCGAAGTATTTCGTGTACTAAAGCGAAGCACTGAAAGAAATCTTGAGGCGGGAACACTGAAAACGATGCAAAATGGCAAGAAAACTCCAAACCAGTCCCCTATTTCGGACTTATTTTTTTGCATCTTAGCAACACCCCAGCTGACTCCGACGTTTACAGTACCTTCAGAAGGTTCAAAGCTGGCGCGGGAAGTAGAAATATATTCCATTTCACTTTCTGGTATACTGGAGGAGCGATCTGAAGTGAAGGCTGCCTTCACGCGCCAGGCGCGTGCGACGCACACAGATTGGAACAGAGCTCACGCGCTGAGCGCGTGACCCGCAGCGAACGTGTTAAGTGCGAAAATAATAACTCAAATAAGCAGATGATGTTGAACCGTTATCTTTGATTGATAGGTGGGTAGTGAGTTTTATTATTCAAACCATATTCAGATGTATATTTTTCTACTATTAATTAGGTTCTATTCGCCTTCAGCGATTTGGCTCATGATTCTGGCGAGGCTTCCACACGCTGGACAAGTTTGTTAACTTAGGTCACCCTTTATCAGCCTTCACCAATCATTCGATCGCCCCAGCGGAGACTAATGCTCACTTTGATCTTCCAACTTCGACATTATAATCCCCCTCTACGGCCCTTTTCGTTTGTACAAATATTTGCAGTTTTCTTGAATCTCGGTCCACTCGACTATAACGGTAATTGGAAATCAAACACTACATTCCCTGACTACCTCAAGGGAACCGTACCTCTGTTGAATCATTTTCCTTTCACAAGTTTTGAAGTTGATGAAGAATATTACTTACCCTTACTTTACGACGCCAGTTAGGAAGGCTGAGAAAATATACCTATCCTATTTAAATATACGTTCGCTCGTCTTCATCGCAAATTTTTATTTAATTAAAAATACTTTTTGTGTGTGTTTATGGATTTCTCGATTCATTTACTAAAGCTCCTATGGTTTCACAAATTTTGCTCTAGGTAAGTAAAATGCATTAATATTCTTCAATTGTGTAGGTGACGAGAGATAACCCGGTGGGTAGATACAGCGATATCAAAAGTAAATTATTGTTATGATTCACTTTACTTGTAGTGAGCTCTAGTTGCCGCGTGTGCTGCCCTCCATCATCATCCTCCAATTGGTAGTTGGGCGCGATTAAATGCATTATCCATACATACTCAGATGAGGTCTACATGCCAGTAGAGGAAGATCACAAAATAGTAAATCCACATGGACAGTGATAATATCGTAGTTCGCATGCGCGCCAGAAGAGATGTTTCAAATTTCACCTTCTCTCCACTATATTTGAGTTTCTCAAGTTCTCTGATGGATTGAGATCTCTAATAAATATAGTGAACTGCAGTGAAATGCATTACGTTCGAGAAGGCTGACAAAAGAAAGGCTTCGGTTCCCCCAACAACCAGGATTTCCGTTCGCGAGCACAGCGGCCAGCCACGACGAGTCAGCACGAGGGACCCAACGACCCAAATCCGTTAGCGTTCCGCCCATTAAGTATGTCTAATATTTCTAGGGAGGTTTCCCCTTTTTCCTTTTTGCCCTTGAGGGGGTTCATTCGTTCAGTAGTGTCCCCGGACTGACTCACATCGCTAGTGAGATGCTGACACAATGACCTTCTATGCGTCATGCCCTTTCGCGGATCAATATCATAGTTACATTACAAAGGATCGCATACGATCAAAGTGTGTGCGGCATTACTAAGATTAAATCAAAGATTCATATCATACCGCCCTCCATCATCATCCTTCAATTGGTAGTTAGACGGGATTCAATGCATTATCCATACTTAATCAGATGAGGTCTACATGCCAGTGGTGCCAGATCACAAAATTGTAAATCCGTGTGGACAGTGATAATATAGTTTGCATGCACGCCACAAGAAATATGTTACAAAATTTGTATGATCCGCAAGAGTTTTGGTTGGATATTCCTTGAATAATCAACCTGTTTCCAAGCAAAAAGTCGGTTTCAAGGTGTCTGGATCAAAATTAGCAAATTTCCGTCCGCCGTACACGCCGATTTTGGACGATGAATCCAATGAAAAGTACCTAGGTGTGTGGGGTATCATTTTCCACTAAATTGTGGACCCTGAATTGATTGAAATGGATCCCGGTACCCGCCACACCCACTGCTTTCCCTATTTTCCTCATGTTCGACATTTCCGACGACATAGGCGGTGTAGGGTATCGTTTTCCACTAAATATTGGACGCTGAATCCAATGAGACGGTCCCAGAACGATTGGCACGCACCGGAAGAAGTAATGGGTCAAAATGGGTATGTATCTACCTATTTTTGAAACTGGGTTTTGGAGATTTTCTAGTTACCTAGGCGTGTGGGGTATCATTTTTGACTAAATAAATTTTGGACGCTGAATCCAACGAGGCGGGTCTTGAAACGATTGGAGCCCACCAGAATAGGTTATGGACGCTGAATCGATTTATACTAGTCTCCATGCGTCTGGTCCAATGAATTACCAACCCCTGGGAAAGAATTTGCAGCATTTTACAGCTAGGTTTCAACTTTGATGGTTGACTAGCTGGACGAAAATAGGCATCATCATCATACTTACATGAACGGACATAATAACATTTATGTGATCATATTTTACCTGATTGGGACATCAGTGTTTGGGGGCTTCGCACAGCGCCATTTATGTGTATTCGTGAGTTTGGAATGATGTTCACGCTGACTATTCACGTTTTCCATCAGCAGGTCAGAGTGCAAGGGAGTTGACGTCGATGAAATTCCAAATAGATCCTGCTCATTACAAATTATTTCTGAGTCAACCACCACGCACTCGAATTATTTCGGTCACGAAGCATAAATCATAGTCACCCACCGCAAAACGCTACCTTGATGAATCGACATTAACGGTTTAGCGAACGGACGAGGGCCAGGTTCGTATCCGTGGCATCTGCGAGAATCCGAGTTGAACATTTGGCCGAGTCATATCATCGGCGGTGACTAAAGTCCCAGGCACTATCAATCATAGAGCGGGGACACGCCAGATGGCGCGCTACACGCTGGATCGCTATGTAAATCACAGAAGCCATCGCGCCTCTTACGAACGTATCGTGTACCCACCCTTTGTCACAAACCCTGAATCCGAAGCCTACGAATCGTTTTTGGGACTTTGTTGCTACTGCCCCGACGAGGATTGATCTCGTCCCGATAAATAAATAAATAATATATTATATAAATAATGAGAACCTGCATGCGGTTGATAAAACCTCAGTAGCCGAATTGTTCGATCTGCCGTTTAGCCTGGTTATTCCTTGAATAATCAACCTATGTTTTCATACAAAGGTGTGTTGTTTGAAAAATAAATTTTCGAGGTTTTTAGCGATCTAGGCGAGTGGGGTGTCATATCATTTAAACTAAATTTTGGACGCTGAATCCAATGAAATGGATCCCGGAACGATTGGCGCCCTCTGGATGAGGTTATGGGTCAAAATGGGCACCTATCTACACATTTCGAAATGTGTTTGCTGGTACCTAGGTGTGTAGGGTATCATTTTCCACTAAATTATGGACCCTGAATTGATTGGAATGGGTCCGGAACCCGCCACACCCACTGTTTCTCCCATTTTCCCATGTTCGATATTTCCGACGACTTAGGCGTGTGGGGTATCGTTTTTCACTAAATGTTGGACGCTGAATCCAATGAGACGGGTCCCGGAACGATTTGCTCCTACCTGACGAGGTTATGGATGCTGAATCTATTTTTAAATGAGTATCCATACGCCTGGTTCGAGGACTAACCAACCCCTGTGTAAGAACTTGCAGCGTTTTTCTCGTTGTTAGTAAGTCACTTGACAATGTTTCGACAAGGATCTGATGCATTACCGTAAAATACGCTTCCATCTTCCCATGCAGTGCTCAGTGATTGGATTTTACTGATCTATACATCTGAATGAAGCATGAAAATGCATGCCATCTCTGATTCAAAAATGATCGACACTCCCAAAGTTTTTCTTTCACGCCCTCATTTGATACCCACAATGATGCCGTTGCTGGCATACTTGCTTATTAATGAGAACGAGTTCAAACGCTTCAAGGTTGTTTCATGATTTTATCTCAGTGAAATTTGGCAAAAGTAGCCCGTAAAAGCGCCTATGGGAGTTCTGCACATCGTGAAAGATTTAGTTAGGGTTGTGGGATACCATTTTTCCACTATATCTAAACGCCTACTCCATTGGGTCTTTGGACCGATTGACACATGTGACAGGGTATTTAAAAATGTTTATTTAAAAAAAGTGTTTTCGAGTTTTATGAAGCGCGTGAAATATTATTTCCCACTAGGTACATTTTAAACGCTGAATCGATTAAAACAGTTTCTGGACCATTCGGAATCAACGGTGGGAGGGTATTGGCGAATAAGTGTACTTTTTTCAAACATTTTAGAATATAAGTTTGCTGCGTTTCTGTTAATTTTCCTCTCTGGCCCATTCCGGCGTTGGGCCCACGTGATTATGGTTACCATTGTAGTATTTTAAAATTATTTCTTAATCAGTTTGTTCCAAATGATTATGATCATTATAAATAATAATGACTAGAAAATGGAGATCGATTGAATTATTAAGATACATCAATCTTCATTCCTGATTGCTCATCTTCTGACCGTCTGAGAGTATTGTATTAAAATACGAGATCAATGCAGCTCTGTGCATGTAATGAGAGAGGGAAAGATCATATGGTTACGGCTAGGCTAAAATTTTACTGTTTCTCCCCCTACAGTAAGCTTCGAATGATAGCCGTGCATGACGAGGTGTTCGTCCTTCCTCTTTCATTCTTTCTGTCTGCTCCCTTACAGTATCATCAATCATATGAGAACGCCGTCGATTCTTAACTCAACTATCCTCTCTGTGAATAAGGGTATCTAAAAACACTCTCATTTCCCGTCAGCAGACTGTGATTAATGGTTCTAAGGTAAGCAACCACAACCTAGAACCATTAGCGAGCTGTCGCGACTGTCCTACAACCTGTCTATTTTAAGAAGCGCGAGATCACCTTAATTTCAATTTTCTTTCAATAGCACTTATGAGAATGTTGTTTGACAAGTATTAGAGCAACTAACATGGTGGTAACAGTATTATGGAGATTGTCAGGCGTACAACCATCGTGATGTTCAGATAGTTTAATCCAGAGTCCACGACGATTGACTGTTGAGGAGTATGTAGTAGCCATGTGACTTAATGCCTTAAATTATGTATTAGAATTACAGGCAGATATGAACATTCTCATATGAAATTTTCTTAATGCAGCCAAGTGGGGAGGACGGTATAAGTGGGGATTGGAGCTACGAAGGGGAGAAGTTAGAAGATTTCCCTCTCAAGTTTTTTTTCCTTCCTCCCTTGAGAAGGAAAAGTTTGAAGGTGCTTTCAGTGTCAAGACCTAAGCAGTTGTTTTTTCTACCCACCAGTTTGTAAGAAACGGAATAGTAATAACGGAAAAAAGAAAATAACATGTTTTAAAATGTACAAGGAAGTCGACTGTGAAAGTTCGGTCGCATAGTCAGAAACCCTTTCATCGGGAGTCAACGTTGGGGAAAATAAAAAGGGAAAAAAAGGGAATAACGAAGGCCGGCTTAAATTAACACTTTAATACAATTCTCTTCTCTACATAAATTTCCTGTTCAACGCACCAAATGAGAGTGAGCTCATTCAGGGAAAAGTTCACACATCGAGAAGCTACCAAGTAAAGAAGCTCCTTCTGAATAACAAGAAGGAGTCAGAATACCTTTCAGGAACTTGAATTTCAAGGTTATATTTCCAACTATGTGCTTCTTTTCTACGACATGATTCAATTTTCGTTTATGTTCTGGTGTAGGGAAATGACTTCAATCGCGCCCAATTGGTCGAAATTCTTCACAAAGTTTAGGATTAAGGTTTTGGTTGGTTATTCCTTGAATAATCAACTTATGTATTCATGCAAAAAGTCAATGTCTCCGATTCGGCCCAAATTTTTTTTTCTGGACGTTTCAAGGTGTCTAGATCACAAAAATCTAAATGTCCGTCCGCCATCTGGGCTATTTTTGGGAGTAGAGAAGTTTCTAAATATCTGATATTTGGGTCAGGGGTCTGTTCCCGGCCCTGGTCGGTCCTCGAAGCTTTTCAGCCCAATCGGAGCAAATTTGGGTGGGGTGTCCAATTTGAATATTTCTTTTCGAGATTTCTGCTACCCTGCGTGTGGGGTATAATTTTCCACTAAATGTTGGAGGCTGAATCCAATAAAATAGGTTCCGGAACTATTTACACCCCCTGGGTGAGGCTATGGGTCAAAATGGGTACCTATTTACCTATTTTGAATGTGTGTTATAAAGATTTCTGGTACATTGGCGTGTGGGGTATAATATTCCACTAATTTTTGGACCTTGAATCGATTGGAATTTGTCCGGGACTTGCCTCACCCATTGTTTCCCCCATTTTCCTCATGTTGAAGAAACGTGTCTCCATGCGCCTGGTCTGAGGAATAACCAACCCCTGTGTAAGAATTTGCAGCGTTCTTTGTTTTTGGTTGTAGATAATATTCCAAAGAGTTGAAATGTTGATACAGGGACCTTTTCAGTCCGAACGGCCCAAATTTTGGGAGAGTATGGGTCAAAATATTTTTTTTTCCAACTTGACTTTCGGGAACGAATCCATTAAGATCGGTCCCGGACCGATTGGCGCCCACCGGAAGCGGGTATGGGTCAAAATGAGTATCTACAAACTATTGGAATGGTCCTGGTCCACACTGTTTTCCCCATATTGCTCCAAGAAATAATAAACGATTGGGGACGAAACAGCAGCGTGTTCGATCGTCTTCGATCCTTCCCATCTCTCCCATTCTGAAGGCGAATACAAACGAATTCTGCTGACAACCCGTTCAAAAACAAACTTTTGCGTTGATTTTCTATTTTACATACTTTTGAATATAAGTTACTAGTTCTGGTTCAGTCCATTACTTCAGTATGTCGCACAATAGGTCGGGTTGAAAGGCACACGCACATGAAAACTATATTCAACATAGGGAGGGATTCAATGACGTATGAAGTACTTCTTTATCGCCAAGCATCTTAAACTTTGAACTGGCAACCCCAACTATTATAGGCGACTCCCTCCACATGAAAGAAATCGGTCCTTGACTTTGAGAACTGAAGCAGAACCTAGAGAATGCGAACACTGAAAGCCCCGAGCTCAAAAAAAGCAATAAAATTCCATACCTACCCTTCTTGGGGACCGTGCGATCATACTCAACCACTTAGATTTTCCCAGCAGATCCTTAATCGAACGATCCTGTAGTAATATTTCTTCCAGTCGGCCTGACACCCTTTCAATTAACATTTTAAGATCAGGGGGTTGGTGCCGATGCTAGTGCAGCACGATCGTACATCATGTGCTTTGAAGGGCTTTTGGTATCGAAAGGCGGTCACGTGGCGTTTGACTCAGCTGTCATTGTCACGCTGCACCTCCTGTCAAGGAAACTTCCTTCTTCTGTGTTTGACTTATGAGCGTGATAATTGCCACGAGTGTGTGTCCGCTCCGAAGGTTTTTGATTCAATCGGTACCCACCACTTGCCAGTTGGCTAACGAATAAATAATCATTCCGCGATAGTGCGCATGCAATGAATATTGCTTATTAAGATGAACGATCGGAACAATATATAATAAGAACAAGTAGGCACCATGAGCAAGTCCAGATCGCGTATTATTGATCATTGACGATCCGTACTCTTCCTGTGCCAGGGATCCTTCCCCATCTTCTACGGCAGTGTCTATTCGGTGTGTAACAGCACCTGAGGCTGCTGGAAGTCTATGCGTCTCTGTTATTGCCACCAAAGATATCAAAATCGGCCCTTCCAAATCAAGAAACAGAACATGAGGGAGCGAGAAACTTGAACAATAACTCCAAGAGGAAACAGGTTTTGGGAGTGATTGATTTGGGCGTTTCCGACGTCGCGTCGAGTAGAATGCAAACATGAAGCGAAGAAGTGATTAGTGAAAAGGCAAGACTCGAGAGGAGGAGAGCAAACACAATAAAGTCTAAGAGGTGTCTAACATGAAGACGTGGTCCGCATCCAGCTAAGGCGCTGCAATCACCACGGTATCTCGTCGTCGTGGAGCATCCATCACGGGAGCTTCCGCAAAACAATCCCTCTTGGAGGCCTTTGTGTGTTGAACAGAGGCTCATTTAGTAGGTAGATTACTTTTCCTAGAGGCATGCTTCCTTCAATTAAGTGAACAAACTTATTTTAACTTCGGTTATTTATTATTCTCATGATATTCTTTCATAATAAAAATTTCATTCGTCCATCATACCCTAGTAGGCGCGAGCAAAATCCAACTCACAAGATGAAGTATTCGTTGATTTCCCCCAGACAATGTGAGGTGGCACTTGCTTCTCGCCATTATTCATTTACAGAATATGACGGGGTTCCCAACCTTTTCAAATGCAGCCATTGTAGAGTACGGACCAATTGAGAATGTAACTATTAAAATATAGTCATCTACCTACCGATAGCATAACGAGGCCTTCCTCATTATCCAATTTCATTGTCCATAGTGCTTACGGATTTATATTCGTGGGCGTCTAAAGGAAAGGACTCCGAAATTGCAAAAATTACAACCTGTAGGACTTGCGCTCACACAAGTGAAAATGAGGGACTAAATCGGAAGAAGACCCTTGAATTTAATACTTGATTTTCCCCAAATATGTGCCCACTTAATTATAGGACTGCACAAAATAAAGCCATCACGGTTTTTTTTTTTTTAAGAAAAAAAAATTATGCAGGAAAGTATAGCTTTTCCACTAGCTTTGAATAACACTTACATACATTACTGAAAGGTTTTTTTTAATTTTGACTTTTCCTAGAACATGACTAAAAATTCATTCAAATACCTTCAAAACGGAACTTGATACCAAAACACCAATTCGGTTTCAGAAGCAAACATTCGACCATTGATCAAGTTCACCGAATAACATCTATATTGAAAAAGCTCTGAAAGAGCAGAAAGTATGCTCTGCCATCTTCCTCGACGTTACGCAAGCGTTAGACAAAGTTTGGCACGAATGGCTCATCATAAACTCCATAAGATGCTATCGCAAAACCCTATTTATCAGAACGATATTTCCACATAAAACATGAAGATGCCTATTCGGAACCCAAAATGATCAATGCTGGAGTGCCACAGGGGAGTGTACTAGGCCCACTCATGTATCTCCTTTACACCAGTGATCTACCTGAATGACGAAAACACAATAGCTGTCTTTGCCGATGGGAGCGCCATTCAGTGTCAATACTCAACCTCTCAATCTCGCGAATTGAAGAATGGACAGCCAAGTGGAGAATTATAATGTGTGAGGCCAAGTCGGTGCAACACGATGATCCAAAAAAGATTTACCTTTCATTTTAGGGAAACATCATGTTATTTAGTTTCGTCCTCTTCACTTAAGGGGGTGAGGCAATAAGTAGCCACGAGCGAAATCGTCAGATCAATTTACGATCCTCTTTGGAGGACGGCTGACGACGTCCGCGACACCTGACCAAGGTAGTCGGACGAATATCCAAGGTGAAAGTCCTTGGTTTTTTTTTTTTTTTTTTTTTTTTTTTTTTTTTTAACTTCATGTTATTTAGTCAGCAACACAATTGGTGAATCCTTCCGATGGTGGCAACGCCCGCCGCTTGAGCTGTCCAACGATGACATACCCACCATCTCATTGTTCCTAAGGGAAACACCTGCTCGTGCAGTTGAGTGGGGAGAACAAGCAGATCTTCTAAGTCAATCACACTTAATCATCAGCTTTCGAGTTTCGAGCTGTTTTAAACGATAACTCCTGTAGTCTTAATTTACGGCTCTCTGTCATCATTCTAGCCCTAGAATGCGCGAGAAAGCAGGGGCTAGATTACTGTTAAACGGCTGTCGCTGCCTTGGGTGTAAGTAAAGTAAAGTAGTAAAGTAAGCAAGGGCTTTCACTGGGATTTTCGTCCAGCTACCTGGTCAGGTGTCGCGGACGTCGTCAGCCGTCCTCCAAAGAGGATCGTAAATTGATCTGACGATTTCTCTCATGGCTACTTATTGTCTCACCCCCTTGAAGTGAAGAGGATGAATATGAGGATCAAGACAAACAATTAAGTTGCTCTGTCCAGGATTCAAACCCTGGTCACCCAGATTACCAAACCAATCCTTCGTTTATACCATTAGACTACCCAGATCCCTTGGGTGTATAGGAAATGCTGCGAATATTATTCAGCAAATGATTCTAGGTGGATCTCTTGGACTTGGGAAAAACTGTTCTTCATGTATGCTTCTACTTGCGACATTCGGTTTCAATTGGTTGATTGATCGTAATTCAGTGAATAATAATAACCCAGACTTGTGTAGATGCCCGAATATCGTAAAACCCTCTTATACATTTACCCTGCCTCTGTCAGTCTGAAAATCGTTTGGAGCAATCGAACTGAATAGTTATTAAGACCAACCAAGGGCTTAAAACGAGTCAGTTGCTATATGCTATATATATGTTAGCTTTTAGGCAAAAAACGGCGTGTACTGACATTTCGGTTTTTGGAACAGGCGGACGTCTCGAGACAACAGATAAAGGAACCAAATGGATACCTACTCACTTCACAGCTTTTGTGTTGCCCTTTTCCATTGTAGTGTCAATTGAGGAAGAAATAGCTTTGTCTCAAAACGAAAAATTTCATCCGAAATACACATTTTTTTTCAGTAAACCCGAAAACTGAATGACCTTTCTTCAGCGTCATACCGCTTCCGACCCAAGAAGAAAACTCTTTGTGAGGCAATGTACCAAAGCCGACCCGTCCACCAAATGAACGGCAAACGCCCGAACCCCCTCAGGCTAAATGAATTAACTTCCCCTTTGAACTTCCCTTCTAATTGAACCAACACAAAACTCTAATGCCCCACACCACTCACTTCGGCCGTTCATCCCTTCATTCTGCGCGTCCTGTCCGCGTATTTGTATCCACCAGAACCAGCTTCAGAACGTCTGGGTACCGTCGAGTTGTTCATGCAAAAAACTTGTGTTGGATTGGAAACTATTCAATGGATTTTTCCCTCTAAGGGATTAATTGAAACCGTTCCGAGTGATGTAGAAATTCGTATACTACCCTTCACCCTGTAACAGCCCTCATTCAGCTAGTGGCCCTTAACTAGCGATTTGAAGCTTGTTTTTCCTGCAGAAAGGACTGGTTCACTTCGTATTGCGCACCTACAAGTGGTGCAAACAAACGACTGGAGAGTAGAAAAACCACCGAACGGGATGAACTTCATTTCATTGTTGGAAAAAGCTCCGGACTTTTCAAAGTGGGAACCCATAAGCTCTATTCCATCGTTGTGGCTGCTTGCATCATGAAGATTTTTCCCTCAATAGTATACCTAACTGTCAATTCATATTTATTTTTTCCCGTCCTTATCCTCGAAGGGGGTCCTTTCGTTCCTTGAGCATTTCCTTCAAGTTCCTTCTGCATCCTAACCATGTTGCGGTGGACACCACGGTGGACCAGTCCGGCTGTGGTCAGGACGGTTTGAAACTTTGATTATAGCATCAATCACTTTGGTTGGTTATCCCTTGAGTCATGAACCTATGTAATTATGCCAGAGGTCAACCTCTCCGATTGGCCCCAAAATTTGACACTATACGCTACATGATGTCTGGATCAAATACCCAAAGTGTACGTCCGCCGTCCGCTGTCTTCGTCGTTGTTAATAATAATAATAATGTTAATAATAATACGACGTACAAGAAAATTTAATAAATTTTTTATATTTTTACAAACATTTTAGATTTTGGTCAGGGATTTTTGTTTGGCTTAATTCCTCAGAATGTTTTAGCCCAATCGGATCAAATTTGGGGAGAGTATGGGTAAACATTCGTTTTTTGAAACTCGATTTTCTTTTAAATTTTGGGAACTAGGCACGAGGGGTATCATTTTCCACTAAATGTGGAAAGCTGAATCGATTGCACTTGCTCCAAGAAATAATCAACCATTGGAAGAAGTCGCAGCGTTTTATGCTTAAAATTGTCCGTTTCCAGTAATTTTCTTAATTAATAGTGCCCTCTTTTCTTGGCCTCGTATCTAAAGCACATTTCCTGGGAATATTTGGGTAGAGGGCTGAGAGAAGCCATAAAATCTTAAGGTGTCCTTCTTGGTGATCTTTGGTGGATGAATAATATGCGTGATAAGATATTCTGGTGACAACGGGTGAGCGTCGCCGGACGGCGTCATGGTAGCATTCTACTAGAATGCTGTATAGGAGCATAGAGGGTTTCGTTCTTAGTATCTGTAAGAACAAAATGAGGGGAGAGACATATTTTCGATTGTATTTTGCACTGTTCCACAGGTCAAGCCTCTCTGAGAGTCTCTAACAAGTTCTTTTGCTTGAGATATTCGCTAAGATGACGCCAGTCAGAAGCGGGATTGTCAACAACGATCCAAATTAGCATAGAGGGCGCTTGTTCATGGAAGGTTGCACGATAGGACCTCTGGGGTCGATCACTTTAGCATAATGTTTGGAGTACCGGAGTTGGGAGGAACTCCTCCGCCACAGCCCTTGAGGGTGTTGTGATTCTGAAGATTAATTGTGCGGTTTATTATCCCGACAACCTGGGGCGATGAAGGAGGGGCACATGAACGGCCAGTGATACCATCGTGGATGATTACAAGTACATCGTTCGTTACTCAGTACCCACTTAATCACACACGAATCGTTTCGTTCAACCTTCAAAACATTTTAGAAAGCGCAGCTCAAGTAATCTTCAATCTCTCCCTTCTAGGTAGAAACAGTTTG
>CM033998.1:4650157-4810912 GCA_019603395.1 Cyrtorhinus lividipennis
CTCTTCTTGGGGGCGGTGGCGATCGGCTTTGGTTCAGACTAATGGGCTGCCTTGGTCCCGCAGGTACACTGTGCTCCCGGGGACGGCAGCAATGTCAGGATCGCCGTGTGTGAGTAGAGATGCCCGACGGATCTCTATGCTACCTACAACCTTCGTTGGATTTACCCAACTCCCCGCCAGCTGTTAATTCACCCGATAACACTTTTGTGTCGTCACTAGCTGCTACGCACCCCGTGTGGCACTTCCGGACACTACCGGAGCGTCAGTCAGTCGCATTCCAGGAGTCAGTTGAAGACGTTGTCAGAGAGCGCGTCTACGACGAGAAGTTATTGTGTTTGAGTATAAACATTTTGATTGAGTGCCTGGGGGGGAGTATGCTTGTTCGGGTGTAATTAATATATGAGTTAAAGTCCTGACGTCTTAATAAACCCTTTTATATTCGTTATTGTCACGAGACGCGTGTGTCCCTCAGTGAAAACCTCATTATGATGCCTTCCAACTACGAGGAAGGGCAGATCATTGACGACGACGACATCACATACATTTGTCACCCTACTTTTTTTTTTTTTTTTTTTTACATGGAATCATGTTTAGCGATGGATCCTCCTGCAAAAAGTGAGATGAATTTCACTTACAACCGAGTGTTGCTAGGGAAATGGTACTTCGTCATTTTTGCCCCACGCACTTCGCAGTGCTTTGCATGATATTTTTTGATAATTCGAGAGCTATCCAAACGAGTGGTGAACGAATTTGTGGGATGAGAAAAATGACGAAGTACCATTTCCCTAGCAACGACTCGGTTGTAAGTGAAATTCATCTCATTTTTCATGTCTTTTTTGCAGGAGGATCCATCGTTAAAAACATGATTCCATGTATTTTACTTTAGCCGTCAGGTTCAAAGTAATAATATCCGGGGGGTGCAGGGGGGCGGAGCCTCCCGCCGAGGCGCGAGGGCCGAGTTTTTTTCTAATTATTAACTTTTAGTATATAACAATACTCTTTGTTGTGACAGTTGGTAGTGAAATACATAAATATACAAAATAAAAACACATAATACATACATATATACATAAATAACAAATAAATACATGAATAATACATAAATAATACATAAATAAATAAATATATGATACATAAATAAAGCATGAATAAAATACATAAATAAATAAATAAAAATACATAAATCAATAAATACATAAATAAATACTTGAATAAATAAATAAATAAATAAATAAAACATAAATAAATAAATAATAAATAGTAAATAATAATAAATAAATAAATAAATAAATAAATACATCACCCTACTGTGATGGAGTTAGGCAGTAGCGCTACCACGAAACTTATGATAGTCTCATTACACTTTGATGATAATATTCGTTATTTGTACACATTGGTTTGAAATTTCAATGAAATAACAATCGAACACATGAATAGTAATTCCAGTAAAGGGATTCATTTGAAATTGTTGCAAATAATCTATAATTTGCCTTTTATTTAATTTTAACTTTTTAACTTAATATTTTTTTTTCTTTGAATCTGAGCACAAAAGTCAGAAAGAACAATGTTTACGAAGTGTGGCAGTTGAGGCGAGAATGAGTTAAGTCTTGAGTTTCCAGAAAGAGGCGAAGATTCAACCCCGTCTCAGCTCACCCTCCTTTCCCGCGTCCATAAGTAAACTCAAGTCACGGGCAAACTTGGGACGCTCCTCTCAGGCTTCCCTCAGTCGCAAATGGAACTTTCTCCAATTAATTAGTCCATGTACTAACTACAACAGCGGCAGCAACAACAACTAACTAGTCGATTAACATAATTAACCTTGCCACACCTCTACATGTTTTCCCTGAGGTTACACTGAGCGCCATCACCCGTCAGCGCGATGAAGTACCTATCGATAAACTATGAATAGCGTAGTAAGAGAGGACAGATTTAGGCAGTGTGGGGCGGCTGAATGGAGAAAATGTCCATTTCATGGACAGGGAATCTAAATGGTGATTTCTACCGGTTCCTTTCAGCATGCCATTAAACACTCATCTGAGAAAATTTACGCACAAGAGGATGCACAATGGACGATGGGCAGACAAAGCCTAGTAGAGGCTAAGGACGGGGTGGGAAAATGAAATTTTCTCTTTCATTTTAACTAGTATCCTGTATCACTATGAAAATTTTCACCTGCTTACTATAATTTATCTGAAAGGTTGCGAGCAAAATAAAGTAGGGTAGTTTGGTGCTGTCATAAGTTAAGTATTCCTAGTTGAAGCCAACATGAACTCCCTAAAAACCTGAAGACGGCGCAAGAGAATCAGGAGATCAAGAGAATTAAACGACTTTAATCAATACGGCACAAAGCAGAAAAGAGACCGTGAAGTGTTTACTCCCCGAAGATTATGTTTGTATATTATTCACAGCATAACAAATCAAATCCCAATTGCAATGTGCCTTTTAGTATGCGTCTTTGATCATGAGAGGTAACGATAAAAGTCCAGTCGATCAGTAAGGATTTCTCCTCTTACTGCTTGTAAAATTAATGAAGCTTGATGCGATTTAGCTTGAAAATTTCCCTTTTTCGGAACGCTGAAAACAGGAAACTCAACTTCTACTTCCTTCGCATTAGGGACGAAGGAAATGGGAGTTTGGGCGCGCAACAGAGCCTTGCAATAATGATGGGCTTGAACTCTTAAATCTCACTTTAAGCAGAGCAGCTTTCGCTGGATTCATCTACCTTTTCTCCGGTATTTAAAACAGTGACTCTCACGAGGATCGTGGATGATAAATGTAAACGTTGAGATGATTTTTGAATGTAATTTGTAGAATGAGAAGTTATTGACCGTGGAACGCTCAAAATGATTCGCTGTAGTATTCTCGAACATTCCATTCACGTCCTCAATCACTCCAACGTCCCTTATCTCTTCCATGCCTTACCAGAACTCGCGCTCTCCAGATACTGAACGCTAGGTACCAGAAATCTTGAAAAACACTTATACAAAATGGGTAGATAGATACCCATTTGACCAATAACCTAACCTTTCCAGTGGGCTTCAATCGTCTCGGATTCAACGTTCATTCAAAATTTCCAATCGATTCAGCGTCCGAAATATAGTGGAAAACCCACTACACCCCCCACACACACAGGTACCAGAAATCTCGAAAACACACATTCAAATTATGTGAATGGATAACCCATTTTGACCCATAACATCTTCCAGTGTGCTCCAATTGTTCCAGGACCCGTCTCTTTTTAGGTTCCAAAATGTAGTCGAAAACAATACCCTACTCGCCTAGGCCCTAGGTCGCCGAAAGTCTCGAAAATCCATATTTCTAAATACACATGTTGACTCCTACTACCCCTAAATTTGGTCCGATCGAGCTTATAAGTTTCAAGGATCAACTAGAGCCGGGAACGGACCCCTGAACCAAATTTGAGATTTTTAGAAAATTGTCTAGGACCATAGTCGGCGTGAACGGCGTATGGCGGACGGACTTTAGCTAATTTGGATCAAGGACACCTTGAAACGCCTAGAAAGAAATTTTGGACTGAATCAGAGAGATTGACTTTTTGCATGAAAACATAAGTTGATTACGTATGGAACAACCAACCAAAAGGGAGGAGCAGGTATCAGTTCCAGGAATCATATATCGAAGGATGTAGGAAGGCTCGGATAACAGTGACCCGACGTGGGTGCTGGAGTGTTAATATTTTCGAGACATAATTTCATTCAGCACGTATTTCACTGTAAGAGAAACATTTTTGAGATTTATGATAAATGCCTACATTTTTTTTCTCCAATCATTTATGCAGTTATGCATGATGCATATAATTCGAGCAAGGAAATTCTCGAGCATTTATCGAACACGTCATAGTTTATTATATACCTAGGATAATCAATTTATGTTTTCCTGACAATAGTCCATCTCTCCAATTCGCTCCAAATTTGACCTTTAACGTTTACGAATATGAATTGGCCAATATAGATGGACGTGGTCTATTTACACAAGATTTGAAGCTCGGCGGTTTTTAATGCTCAGTTCGTTAGAGGGTCTTTTTGCGGATACACTAAGTTCTGTTGAGAGTGAATTCGTTAGGTGAAATTCGTTAGCGTGGCGCCAAGTGTTCCGTCCGATATAACGCATCGGACTTGAACACCCCTTTGAGCCCTCTCACTTAGACGTTTGTAAAAGCCTCATAACGGGCCGATAAGGTGTCACAATGGTCAGTTAATCTCTGTGATTCACTCCGACACTTGAACATCCACCCGCCTCCATTCGATATACTCACGCAGTGGACGGCTGTTAGAGCCGCTCTCGTTACGGTCTCCCATCCGCTTATCCCGGAATCTAAAATCATGTAGTCCTGTTAAATTATGTTCTGCATTAATGGCCTCTTGTTGCGTCACATGACTCATCTTGACTCTCATCAACGTTCTGACTTCTGCTGATATTGCCTCAAGATGTTCTAACCAGGACTCCATTTATTCGCAACATCTCTCAAGGGGTTGAGGTTAGGAATTCCATTTTACCTCATTTTGGTTATTATAGCATTTTCTGTTTTCAAAACATTTTATAAAAGCCTTGTCAACGCAGCATTTATCAATACTTGGTGCTCCAGGTGCAACGAAGCAACAAAGTACAAATCGGCTGAATACTTCCAGGCATTGAATTTTAAATAACTTCGTACTTTCTTCCCACTATTACCCAAGAATGGACGCACCACCCATCGTAACTTGTTGATCAAAAGGAAGAAGAAACTACGAGACTGAAGATACAAAAAAAATTGACTACAATTTAATTCACTTTACGGAAGATTAAGGCGCATTAGGATAAAGTGGAGTCAGAAGTCAGAAAGGAACTATCTAAGGAAAGAATGTTTCCTCAAATTAGGAAGCATGGGGAACCCGAGGACGCTTGTGTTTTCATTACCCCTGTTCACCTCAAGTTTCTCCCTTCCTCTTGCTCATCTCTCTGACTTCAGTCATTCTGGAACCCCCGCCTCGTAGCACAACCTCGCAAAGAAAGTCAGTACCTTCCAACTTCCACTCACGGACAGTCTGTATAACAATTAGTGATGCCTTTTCCTTTGCGGATTAGAGGAGGCACAGTTTTTACTGGTTTACCTTTGATTTGCTAAACGCAATCGTTGATTTAAAAAGACCAACGGATCGGGTGGCGCGTTAGTCGGCATTTGAGTCTGACATCACAACAACGAAAAAAATTATTTTTCAAATCGATACAGCAGTCCAATTCCCTAGTCTACAGGCCTTCTGATGGGACAAAACATTAATACCTCCGGGAATGTCTAGGAAACGAATTTATCTTGGATGTGTAAATTTAGAATTCCACTTCAGATCATTCGTCTTAAGAAAGTTGACAAAATTCTAAATATACCTAACAATCAAAAGATAACCTAGAAATGAAGAATACTCAATATTTTTATCTTCGTTAAATCGTATCTCGGACAATTGATTCGATCGCGTATCCTTCATTTTATTTAATTTAGATTTGGTGGTCGAAGTGGAAATCAATCATTTGAATGTGATCATCGGTTAGGATCTAGGCACTTACTTTATCAGTGTGATCCAATTTTCATACAAGATACGAACGCGAGCGCGAACAGGGAAACACGGTACGACTTCGGCGTTGTTTAGCATTGCTTTCAATGAACTTCAGTAGCTGACTGTCCCTAACAAAGACCACCAGAGACGAGGTAAATTTCCGCCGATTCGCGAAAGCAGCAAGACTAAGCCGTGATGCAGCGCGCGCTCGTAATTAGGAGAGATTCTGACACCTATGAATTCGGTCAACGAGGGAATGAATTTAGCGGACCCAATTATGTAAATAGTATAGTATGATTACTTACACTCAACCAGAGAAAAGTGCGGACCCATACACAGATTAAACTCGGAAATGCCCATCCCCGTCTTGACCCTGATTTAGCGTATGCAGGCACACAGCGTTGCGAATAAAAGACTGACGTAGACGTCGCTGGCTAGCCGGCCACGAGGAGAGGACACGGATAAGAGACAACGTCCGACCGTTGCTGCCCATTCAGGAATTATAATGGGAAGTACGATCAGTGGAGTGAAAAACAGCAGCAAAAAGGGAGAGATCCCCGCGTTGTTCGAACTCTTCGCCGGGAGCGGCCGACGATTTACCGACACTTAGTTTATATTCCGCTTCACGTCGCTACAGGAACAATGTTTTCATCGATATTTTAAACCATGGAAGTAACCGAGGTCTGCATCGACTAAGCGAGACAATTATTCTTTGTCAATACTGAATACAGAATCGATTGTTTGGACTCGATAGATTTCCATCAAAAAGGCTCGATCTCTTTCTCCTCTGCATTTCATTCCTAACTAAGTGTATTGAGTGATATGTTACTTGAATCTATTTTGTATTCTATGTCTAAAATTATTCCTATAGCATCAGCAAGCAAAACATGTACAAAATATAGTACTACAGTTCAATTAGAGGACTGGTAGGGTCCTCCAGCCGTCCGTGCCCCTCTTTCTCTCACGTGTTATTTCATGGCTCGCCATGCCGCACTGGAGTGTTCGTTGCTTTCTCTGTCAAGTCCATGTTGTGAATATACAAAATGTTTTAACAAGGACTCTGAAAGTGTTTCACTTCATCTTCTATGAAGGGTTGGAGTCCGTTAAACATACATAATGAACCGTTTAAAACCAGTTGTCAGATGGTAATCTGTCCAAGAAACCCACCTGTGGCGTAACGACTTTTGATGCGACTGTATACTTGAGCATGACAGTTTTTCCAGTGTGACCAAATGCATGTATCTTACATGCTCCCCCGATTATGGAGATTGCCTAAAATATTAAATTTTTTAAGAAACGCCGGCTGAACTAATCACGCGGTGTATTCGTCATTTGGCAGAAAATTAAACTGGATAACATTACTCATATACATTTCGCAGGTATATCATTAATCTGACATGATAATCCGTGTTAATGATGAAGAGACAAAAAGGTTTCAACGTTTCGTTAAACAATACCCACCGTTTATACAATCTTTGATAGAACGTTCTTCAGTTACTCGAGTCATCGGATAGTCGCGTTTTAAAGCAGTTAGGTCCTAATGCGGGCTATACGAGGTGTACAATGGTTATGAAAATGCTAATTATTGTTTTGAAAGAATAATGCCTTACCAAGCGCTTTATCAATGCGGCCGAATTCTGGTACAATTCAACAAGTTTCTGCGATCAGTCACGCATGACCCCGTCATATCTGACGGAACTTTGTTGAAAAACCGAGAGAATATGTCCAATTCGATGTGGTGCGGTCCAATGATTGGATAAAAGTAATCGAAACCATTTAGCTCTGTTGGTACGTATAGTTTTGTAGAGGTTTTTCTCTGGGTGACAACCAAGAGGAACCAGATACGTCACTTCATACTGCAGACACAGAGATCTAGTGGTTATCTACACGTTATTCAGTTCATTTCCGCAATATTGTTGATTATTTTTGCGTGTTCCGTTCAAACCCTCGCGTTGGGGTCTGGAAATCTTCTTCAGGGAATCTGAAATTCGAGATATCAAACCTTTCGTAGAGCGCTATTGACTTCCGATTTCCCTCCTGGACAAAAATGCACGCGCAATCGCCCATCGCTAGTGCGTTTGCACTCCCGTCCAGTTTTGTTTTATTCATGTGCATTGTGATCAACCCCCATCAGTATGCTCTCACTGCCAAACTTGACCAGTTTGAATACCAAAAAACTTTGGAATTTTAGAACAGTGATGTGAAGCTTCTTTAATGCTTATTTCATAACCCTACTCACGCCCTTTGAAGAGGCCTTCAAGAGGAGAAGCAAGGGAAAAATTGTATTGCTTCGGTTGAGCTAATTTCTTTACAATATCACTCATACAAGCTAACGTTGATCTTTCTATTTCGCCATAGAGATGATTGGACTAGACACCTATTATGACATATTTGAACACAACAGCTAATTTCCAAACCTGATTTGCATACGTGAGAGACGTTTGTTATGATGTAGCAGTAGTATGGACAAGTACCAAGGAAAAAAATCTGCAAATTCTTACAACACGGGTTGGTTTATTCTCGAATGGGGGAAGGAAACAGGGGGTTGTGCGGGTCCCGCAGACCCATTCCAATCATTCAGGGTCCAACATATTAGGGACATTTTACCCCACACGCTAGGCACCAGAAATCTGACACCACACAAAATGGGTGGATAATACCCACTTTGACCCTAACTCTCTTACCGGTGTTGACAATCGTCTCGGGAACGTTTCATTGGATTCAGCGTCCAAATTTATGGGAAAATGACACCCTACCGCCTAGATCGCCAAAAACTCGAAAATCCATTTCTTCAAAAAACACATTTTGAACCCTTAACCCCCCCCACCCCCCCCCAAATTTGGTCCGATCGGGCTGAAAGTTTCGAAGGGACCGTCGCGGCATGGGAACAGACCCTGACCCAATTTAAGATTTTTAGAAAATTTTTCTACTACCAAAAAGGCGAGGAAAGTGCGACGGCCGGAAACGGCGGAGGGACATGACCTTTTTGATCAGGGACATCGATGATAACGTCCAGAAAAAAATTTTGAGCCGAATCGGAGAGGTGGACCATTATCATGAAAACAAGGTGATATTGAGGAATAACCAACCAAAACGCTTGCAAATTTCTTTTACAGGGGTTGTTTATTCCTCGGACCAGGAGCATGGAGGAAATGGGGAGGAAAGCATAGGTTTGGACTCTCGTCCCGGACTCGTTCAATTCAACGTCTAAACATTTAGTACGAGAATGATACCCCCATACGCTTAGGTACTCAGAAATCTGAAAACCACATTCAAATAGGTAGTGGAACCCATTTTGACCACATCGTCTCTTTCAGTGCGCAATAAATCATTTGAGACCCTCGTGCCATTGGATTGAGCGTTTACTCTAAATCTCCTCCCCCTCACCGCGTGGGCTTGCGTTGTGCCCTGTCCTCAGGCGTCCCCTCCCACAGCTTCAACGGTCCCTCCCCCTGCCCTGTTGTGCCGGGGCCCCCGCCCCCCCCCTACGGACCTGCCCCCGGTCGCCTTTTAGCGTTAGCGAAAATGCAGGGAAGAGAAGAGCAATCTGTTGTGGTGTGGGGTAGGAGCGCTCCCAAGTTCTGGGCGGACGCTGTGCGCTCCTCGGGTCGCATCCCGGTGTAACAGCAGGTTACCCGCCATGGCTGGGGGCAAGAGTTCTCCGGTGGACCCTACCGTGGCCCCGCGACGTGGGGTTCGGGAGTTCTCTTAATATATATAAATCTTAATATATAATAAGTGGCCTGCGTTTGGTTGGGCTTATGCCCGTGTTACGCGGACATCCCCGATGCGCGGACCGGGTCCCCCACCACCTGGTCCCCCAAGTGCCCGTACATCCCACATAATTATGAATACTATATCTAACAAACATCCCACACGGGGGGCCCAAATAAGGTCGGCCCGTTCCCGCATGTCATAATCCACCGTTGGTAGTACGGTGGTTAGGTGGACACGTCCAGGCTTTAGTCTAATCGGTACCCAAAAGCCGCCCCCCGTGTGGAGCTCGCGTGAACGCCAGTTTGAGGGTGGTGTCGGCGTTGGAGCGAGACGCTCCCGGCAGGGAACGCTTCCGTGGGCCGCCCCAGGGGTAGGGTGCCGTTCCCGGCCCCGGCCTACGGCGAACCCTCGCCATATAACATTGGTGGAAGAAGTTTTGGTTGTCCGCGGAAACGCCCGTATCCATAAGACCCCTCGTCGGGGGGTTGGTCCTGAGTCCACGGTGTGAGTGGGCGGGGTTGGGACATCGGTCGGCTTATTCCCCCTTGTGCGGGTCCCCGGGGGACATAACTCCCAGATCCCCACCCGGAGAGGGGTCCGCAAGGCCGGCGCGTTGTCCGGGCCGTCGGTGCTCCCCCGGTGGCCGGCTGCCCGTAGAGTTGCCCCGCCAATAAGTCTATATAAGAGACCCCATGCCCGAGGCGGTTCGTGGAGTGTACCGGCCGAGGTTTGGTGGGGTTCTCCTACTCCTACTATATAAGGTCGGTTCCCACACTCTCCCCCCCCACCTTAGCGCCGATCGCTGGCGCCTCCTCCGTGCCCCCCTTATTCTTTCCTTTTTTTTTTTTATCGTCCCACCCCCGGGGGTCCGCTGCGACCGTCACCCGCGTGCCCCGCGGGCCCTCCGACAGTTTGGGACAACGGCTTTTGTAGGGAGTTGGCGGCGGCCTGGTGTCTACTCACCTAACCCGTTTAATTTCTCTCTTCCCTAAAGGTTTTGGTGACTGCGGTCGTTTAAGAGAGAATATGATACCCATTACTCATAGAAATTCCTTATTTTCGATAACACATTTTGACCATACCTCCCCCTCCCCCCCCCTCGGTTGATCGGGCGTTGAAAATTTTGAGGACCACTGGAGCCGGAAACGGGTTCCTCACCGAAAAATATCAGATTTTTAGGGGCAATTCCACTACCAAAAACGGCGAAGAAAGCGGACACGGCGACGGACATTTGCTCATTTTGAACTAGACACTTGATGAAACGCCCAAGAAAAAAATTTGGGGCAAATCGAAGAGATTGAACAGGATGATTATTCATGGAATAACTAACCAAAACCAACGTAACAGTATTTTCTTGCATTTTCGAATAAGAATAGGGAATCCTAACACAACGCCCCCTTCCTTGTTTGGGTTCCAGGTGAGGTCTAGAGTGCTATGCGCCGTGTGCCAAGCCGTGTTCCGTAAGTTATTTATTAAATTATTTCTCAAAAAAACACACATAATAGTGGAGGGGTAATAGCGAAGATGATAATTCCTGAATCAGGGAAGCTACGTAAGAACCGTAATAAGAGCCCATTCCCTATTGCCCGTGTTATCCACATCATTCGCGAATGCTCGTTTATAAGAGACCAACAACACCATTTTGGTTTCGAAGCAAACACATCGACCATTGGGTAAGTCATAAGTAAACACTAGCATAGAAAAAAAAACTCTCGAAGGGCAGAAAGTTAGCGTACATCTTCCTCTGCGCCGCGAAACAAGTGTTTGACATAGTCCGACACACGAAGGGATCAATAGTTAACCTCCAAAAAATGCTCCTTCAAACAAAAGTTCCCTACCTACTTCTTCGACCGTATCTCCTGTTAAAAAACACACGAGATGCCACTTAGGAACCCAACATGGACCAATACCGGAGTGCTTTGGCGGGTGTACTTTGAGTCGGCTGTCCTCGTACCAGGGAATGAAAGAAATGATGCCACGGTAATTCTTGGCTGTTAGAAAACAAGAGGATGGTTCAATATTGAAACAAGCGCACAATCCTCCAAATTGGGGAGAATTAAACTGAAAGGAGTCCAAATCAGTGTACCAATCGGTGTACATCCAGCTCATCTCAACAACACAGGTGGTTTCACACGCCTTTTGAAGCTATTGTACTCGGTTATGATGCACGGACGCGATGGTAGAGGAGGAAAAAATCTGCAAATCTTACACACGGGTTGGTTATTCCTCGAATGGAAGAAACGTGAGTTAGCGGTACCAGGACCCCTTCCAATCGATTCAGGGTCCAAAATTTGTGGAATATGATACCCCCACACTCCTAGGCACCAGGCAATCCTACACATACAAAATGGGTGGTACCATACCCAATTGACCCATTACCTTCGTCCAGTGGGTGCCAATCCGTTCTGGGACCCCGTTTCATTGAATCTCAGCGTCCAAATTAGTGGAAATGAAACCCTACTCGCCTAGACGCCCAAAATCTCGAAAATCCAGTTTTCAAAAAACACCATTTGACCCCTACTACCCCCCCAAATTGGTCCGATCGGCTGAAAAGTTTCGAGGACCCGTTTGGCCGGAACCGAACATGACTCAAAGGTTTCCGATTTTAGAAAAAGGTCTACTAACACAACGGCGCGTACAATGGAACGGCGTACGGCGGACGGACATCGGACGTTCTTGATGCGACCCATGAAACGGTCCAGAAAAATTGTCAGGAAGAATCGGAGAGGCTGACCATTATCATGAAAACATAGGTTGATTATTAGAGGAATACCTACCAAATGGAAGAAAATGGACAATATTCAACTCGACAATCCACAACTAGACCACCCTTACAAGCGAGTCCTGAAGCAGTCAGGTGCGACCGCTCAGACAATCGAGACATGCTACTCAGATTGCTTACCTCATGAATTAGTTTTCGCTTGAAATATTTGTTTATGTAATGACTTCATTCTCATCTTTCTATTTACTCAGTCTCATATCGGGTTATTATTCTTTTAAACCCTCTTTGCACAGTCAATAAATTGGGCGGAGGCGCAATCGAGCCGAGATTGTTATGGAAGGCTAAAATGGACGACCCCTAGAGAGACATTGAAAATGTACACAAAGGCGTGGAAGAAATCGAAGGGCTAAATCAAGGCCGCCACTAGAGTTGATATGGAAACTAGACGAAAAAGCTTGCAGCACGTTCTAAGGTACGCTCAGCTTAAAGATTATTCATTTTAGGCTGTGGTGAATGTCGGTTGGTGTTTTTGGATGTCGTCTGAGAATCGCGTCGGGGGATATATGGCTCTGAAATCCTATCTAAAGGATTCTCTATATGCGCTTTATTAAACGTGTAAGAAATCGTACCGTGGGTACGGAGGCAAAAACACTGATGAAGCGGCATTCTACCTGTCTGGCACTAAATCGGCGGGGAACCTGAGGCACGTTCGAGTTTTTGCTATGTAAAGTAGGTGTTGTAAATATGTTTCTTTACTCCGACGGAGGGATGAGGAAGCCAGTTAATACTGCGTTTCCTTCGACAACTCAGGGGTGAATTCGTGGGGGTTGTAGACGCAGGAACGCGCGGAATATTAAATAATGGGCTCCCAGTGCGTCACAATCTAACAACGCCCCCAACAATTATGACGAGACAGCAGGAAGACCAGATCCGACCCGACCTGAGCACTCCGGTAAAATTTACGGTTGCCCCAAGCCCCTCCGCAGAGTGTTTACGACTCCCCCTCATGGTGGAACTAGCATACACCACAGGCTTCCTTTCGTGATCATCGGACATACCAAAGACTAGGAAAGGTTTTACATAATTGCCGAAACCCTACGCGACCCTAGCAACGTCCGTTTTTTTAAACCACATGCCCTTTTCTCATTATGTAAAACAATCAGCCCTGCCCGCCCCCACCCCCCTCTATCATGAAGCTTCTTTCTACTTTCTGAAGAAACTGAGGGTGTTGGCGGGATGGAAGGCGATGATCGCTTCGTCGTCCCTGATTAGCGAGGAACAAAAAATGTATATCGAAGAGAGGCCCAGCTGTTGGATCGAACACGCACTATAAATGAATCATGATATTAAAAAAATGCGGGGTAAAGGTGAAACGCACCCGAAAAGTGAGGGAAGGGAAGGATAAGAAAATATTTTAGAGGTGCCTTCGTCATACATTTTCCAATTTGCGCATCCTCGTCGTTCTTTATTTTTCTCTTCCAATTTATACCATTTATTTGGATTGGAGGCGGTTTGGATGATTCAACGAACTTTACATGCTATTTCAGTTGTAACTCGAGGCTCAATGACAATATGTTTTTAAATCCATCCATCCGCTGATCTTTCAAAGATTAAACTAATAAAAAATGGCATTTTTCATTCTACCAAATTTTGAAAATGGACTGGAGAGATCGCAATCCGAAGGCAATGGACGAGTGATCAAGGTGATTATACTGATTACTATGAGAGGCAGAGGAAAAAACTCAGTGGAATTCTGTCAATAATAGTTATTCCACCCATTAGAGCAGAAGTATGGGGGAAAAGAATGAGTTTCAGGAGTAATTTTCAAGGATTCAGGGTCCAAACTTAGTGAGAAATGATAGAGACCTCACCAGTTGTCTCCGAATATCTCGAAAATCCACCCATCAAAATTAGATAGGGTTTAGGTACCGTTCTGAACCATAATCCAGTAATCAACTACGAGGGGCCCAATGGATTCACCAACATTAATTTAGTGAAAAGTGATACGCCAAAAATCACGAAATCGTGTAAAGAAGAAAACATTTTTACCCTACACCACCCCAAATTAAGGCCGATCGAGAGTGACTAGGTCTCGAGGACAACATAAGTTCCAGAGGAGGTCAGCATGACCAAAAGTTCAGATTTAATTAAATTTTTTACGACTAATGTACGGCAGACAGTCATTTTGGTTTTCATGTCCAAGGTCGACCATATCTGATTGGCCCCAAAATGTTTCCTGAGACATGGGTTCTAAAACTGAACGGTACTGCGTTTTGTACTAGGAGACAAATTTTTGAAAAATCTGCCATCATTTTAAGGGACACGTTTCGGACCTTCGTTTGGCGTTGGTTATTCCTGAATATACAACCTATGTTTTCATGACATGGTCAACCTCTCCGATTCGGCTCAAAAATTTTTTCTGCCCCACCCGTTTCATGTCTGTCAATAGGTCAAGTTGTCCGCGACTAACGCGTCCGCCTGTCCGAGTCGCCGTCCATGTCCACTTTTGGTAGTAGAAAAATTTCTAAAATCTGGAAATTTTGGCCGGACCTTAGCCGGAAGTAGTTGTTCTCCAAACGGGAGGCCGACAGGGGTCCTCAAACTTTTCAGCCCGAATCGACCAAATTGGAGGTGGGAGGGGTCAAATATGTTTTTGAAAAGGAATATTTCGAGATTTTGGGTAGATAGGCGAGTGGGGGTCATTTTCCACTAATTTTGGACTGCTGAATCATCGAAAGGGGTCCCAAAATGTGGCACCATGAAGAAGTAATTGGGTCAAATGGGTATAGATTACCATTTTGATTATGTGTTATTGGATTTGGAACCTGGTTGTGGGGTATCATTTCCGCTAAATTTGGGACGCTAATTCAATGAAAAGGTGGGTTCCCGGAACGTTGGAACCCACTGGAAGAAGTTATGGGTCAACTGGGTATATCTACAATTTTGATATTGCGTTTTCGAGAATTTCCGGTACCTGGTGTGGTATCATTTTTACTAAATTTGGGATCCGAATGTTGGACTGGGGTCTGGGCCCCGCCGCACCACACGTTTTTTCCATTTCCCCCCTGTTGACGAAATGAGTCTCCATGCGCCTGGTCCAAGGAATAACCAACCCGGTGGTAGAATTGCAGGTTTTTGATTTCCAGATATTGAAACGCAACTGTTACTTTTTAAGGAAATTTGCGTAGGTGACCCTGGTATGAATACATGGTTGATAAACCACAAATCGAGAAGATTTACCTCGCCAAATGTATTTCAGCCAGAGAGGGAGGGAGCGAGGAACCATCACTGGGAATTAATGCCGGTGATGACAGCCAGACAAACAGCGCACAGAGGTGAGGAGGCACAACATAAGGGGCGAGAGCCCATGAAACAGGGGCGAAAGCCCATAAAACAGGGGCGAGAGCCCATAAACAAGGGGCGAGAGCCCATAAAACAGGGGCGATAGCCCATAAACAAGGGGCGAGAGCCCATAAAACAGGGGCAAAAGCCCATAAAACAGGGGCGAGAGCCCATAAAGTCAGCAACGAACTGAATGCGCAAGAAGGCAGCAGCAGATGGTAAAACAGGCCAAAGCCTCAAAACAAGCCAGAGGTGCGTCCAGTGGCTAAACAGAACAGAGCACAGGAGAAGGGACCCGAACTCACTTGGACTTGACAATCACCCTATCAGAAAAGAAGTGACTGTGAGGACGAGGGCAACGTAAAGGGAAGGACGAAGAAGGAGGGACCAACCATGACGCGCCCTCGTGGTGCCAAGCAAGGTAGAGATCCCAACCCCGCACTAAACAAAGCAAGGCATAACAAGACAGTAGTGTAAAACAGCATGTGACCGGGCGGATCCACAGTCACACAAGTGGGAGAGTCCACACACAACAAAACTGTCAAGTCAGCCCAAACTCATTGGGATTGGTCTCCAGTATCAGCGAGAGGATTTAGTCCATCAGGCATAGGTGCCCTGCGCAATCGTTCGTGAGGATATTTAAGGTATATTTCCGGATATTTCCGTGTACCGCCAGACACAGGCTGTAACAAATAGCGGTCATTTGGCAGAACTTTTACAATTTTATAGGGTCCACGATATGCATCGTCAAGTTTTACCCGGTTCCTCACCTCCGTTTGTGCAAAAACCAAATCATTTTCTTCAAATCGTTTAATTGGCAACTTGCCACTGTCAAATCGGGTTTTACTTATTTCAGCTTGCTTTTCAATTAATTGAGCGGCAGTGTCACGCAAAGCTTGAAGGTCAGTGGAAGGCTGCTCAGTGAGATGATCAGTTATAGAAATCAAATGCAGGGGCCTGGAAACACGCCCGAACATTAGTTGCATTGGAGATATTTTAGTGACACTGTGAGGTGTAGTATTGAGAGCTAACTGGATGTGACCAACACAAGATTGCCAGGTTCGATGTTCATCCTTTTCAGCAACAGTAAGCATGTTACGAAGGGTGCTCATGAGACGTTCCACCTGGCCATTCGCCTTTGAGGCACCAGTGGCTATAAAATGAAGGTCGATTTGATGAGCACCACAGAAATCTTAAAACTCCTTCGCCGTAAAATTTGTACCTTGATCACAAATGATACGCTGTGGAGGTCCAAAAAAGTCTATAACAACGTTTAATGCTTTCATGGCACTTGCAGATTCAAGGGAGCGGGTATGCTGAAGCACACAGTATTTTGTGAATGCATCTATAAAAACGAATAGGTATTCTTTGGAGTCTTTTTTCCCGCTCAATTTACCTGAGGCGTCCAGATGAAGGGTATGCCACGGTTCAGAAACCTTGGGAATTGGATGGAGTTGAATTTGTCGAGGACCTGAATCCGACTTTGATTTTTACACACCAGACAGTTCTCGACAAACTTTCGAACATACTTGGCCATATGTTCGAACCAATAGTGTTGGTATAAGGCCTCCAAGGTTTTTTCATAACCCAGATGGAAAAGGGACTCGTGAACATTGGAAACAACTGAATAACGAAGTGAATGAGGTACAATTGGGAGATACCTAGTCCTTGTGTGTCGCTGAACTTTCCGACACAGAATGCCATTGTGAATTTCGTATGTGTTTTGAATATCTGGGTCTATTTCATCAACATTTAATTTTTGGACGATTTCTGACACGAATGGATCACTTTGTTGGGCTGTCAGCAACCAGTCAGTAGAAACTGCTGTCAACTTGACATGCTTGTCAGAAACCTCAGGGTTCAAATAAGGCTTTACATTCCTTTGCCTACCATGTGGCCGCATCTTTGGACTCTCTGATATCAGCGTTGGAACCTCGACTGACTTTGGAACGAAATCGTCAGGAATTGACGAGTCGTCAGTAACAGGGTGTCGACTGAGAAAATCCACATGTTGCATGCGGGAAGACTGGCGATACTGAAGTTTGAAATCGTAACTCTGCAAGAAGGATGGTGGTCCTCTGTGCTCGGGGTACAAGATCTTTCTTGGTTTGACTCTTTTTCAAGGAATCACAGTCGGTGATAACGGTAAATGGATAACACTGTAAATAATTGTGGAAGTGTTTAATGGCATAGACCACTGCTAGAGTCTCCAATTCATAAGAATCATACCGAGATTCAGCATGGGTCGTTCTTTTACTGTAGTAGGCTATTGGTCTGGGCTTTTTATCAACAATACTAATCAAACTGGCACCAAAACCTATCGAACTTGCATCGCAATGCAGTTCAATAGGATGGGATGGATTGAAAACTGTTAAAATGGGTTAAGAAGTCAGAAGACTGATGAGATGTTGACGAACCTTCTCAAGGTCCTCTGTCCAAGGAATAGGACGATTCTTGTTCTCATCAGCAGGACTATTCGTTTTACGGGTCAATTGAAACAATGGAGATGCGACTTGTGAGAAATTCTTAACGAAATGGCGGAAATAAGATGCCAGACCTAATGAGCGTAAGGTGGCTGGGGGTGACAATTTCGTAAGAGCTTCAACTTTGGTTTTATTTGGGCGCAACTCACCGTTTTCTATCTCATAGCCCAAATATTTAATTTTCGAAACGACAAACGAACACTTTGCAAGATTAAGGGAGAACCCTGCATCAGTTAGAACCTTTAGAATATGATCTAACCTATCAAGAGCCTGTTGCTGAGTTTCTGCTAAAATCAGCAAGTCGTCCATATAGCAGATAACATAACCAAAGGCTAAGTCCCCTAGAGCCTTCATGACAGCACGCTGGTAAACACTCGGCCCATTCCTGACTCCAAAAGGTAAGGCCAAGTATTCCCATTGGCCGTCTGGAGTGACAAAAGCCAACTTTTCAATCGAATCTTCTTCAAGTATGGAAAACCATTGAGCTCCATTCAAGCGCGCAATTTGGTCACTGATTAAAGGCAACGGAAATCGATCAGGAATTGTGTTAGCATTTAGCTCCCTAAAATCAACAGCCATTCTGAAACCTCCCGTTTTCTTTGGAACAAGAAGTATAGGGCTAGCAAAGGGAGAGGAACTGGGGCGGATCACTTTGGCATCCTCCAGTTCCTTTATACGTTCTCGAACTAGTTCACGCTGCACAGGACTAAGTTTATAAGGGCGACGATTTACTATCTTTGACGGATCAATAAGACGGATTTTGAAAGTGCCTGTAGTGACACGGGTTGTAGGAATTCCAGAAATGAAATATTGGGAATACTTCTGTAAAATGCGAATAAGGTCAGAGAGTTGACTAACAGGAAGATTTGTGTGAACTGTATCCAAATTTATGGTGCTTACTGGCAAAACATGGCAAGATCCCACAGGAGGAGAAAAATCAAGAAACGGAATTGTGGTATCATGGCAACCAAACATCTCACCGAACATCACAACCTCATCAGCAGCACACTGTTCTAATGAGCAGTGGCCATCCAGAAAATCGGAAATTTCATTTTCATTACAAATACCAGAATGCATATCTTCTCCAGCAGTTACATGGACTGGTTGAACTTCAACTGGCATGGATTTGGGTTCAGCTCTTGAGAAGTTGGCAGTGTCCAACAAACTACTATTTGAATCATACAAGGTGCTAGGAGGAGCGTCCTTCCTAAGCACACAGGTTGAAGAATTCACAGCCATACAAAAATCTGGGGCAAGGATTTCCCGCCCTAAAATGATTGGCACAGGCAACAAACAGTTTTCAACAATATGAAATAATACCTGAAGGTCATTCCCATCTATTGTAACCAAAACTTGTTTTTGGCACTTGGAAATAGTTACTGCTGACCCTAAACCATGCAAACGGACGATATTTTGAAAAGATAGACCATGAAAATGGTCACTGATTGACATGTGAAGGAGAGAGCATTCTGATCCTGAATCAAAACAGTACTTGAATACATAACCTTGATGGGTCAATGTTCCCTCCGGATTAGCGACGCAGAGGCCAACCTGCTTGTTGGCTGGCTGTGCTGTTGGTGCCTTGTTCTCTCCTGGTTTTGGCCTTGCTGCACTCTTCTTTCTTAACCTGATGAGTTGGTTGACTCGGCACGGGTTTGTTCCTCCAAGAAGTCCTGGAATGAGCCTCCGCGAAAGTCATGTGGAGAGGGGTGAGAAGTTGAGAAGCTGAGCGCGGAATCCACTCGGGCCTGGTCGGGTATAGTCGGGTGGGCGGAATCCACTCGGGCCTGGTCGGGTATAGTCGGGTGGGCGCTCGGGAAAATGTCCATGTGGTGCGAGAGCTACCTCGCCAACAAAATGGAGTCGTGTCCCTCACTTGTTGCCTATTGGCAGCATTACCATGTGAAAAATCGCCAAATAACTCCGAGGTCAGTTTCCATCATTATTGTCATTCGAAAATGCACGCAGATTGTCAGATCCCACTTCTGATGTGATGTCGTCGTCGTCAATGATCTGCCCTTCCTCGTAGTTGGAAGGCATCATAATGAGGTTTTCACTGAGGGACACACGCGTCTCGTGACAATAACGAATATAAAAAGGGTTTATTAAGACGTATCAGGACTTTAACTCATAGATTAATTACACCCGAACAAGCATACTCCCCCCCAGGCACTCAATCAAAATGTTTATACTCAGAACACAATAACTTCTCGTCGTAGACGCGCTCTCTGACAACGTCTTCAACTGACTCCTGGAATGCGACTGACTGACGCTCCGGTAGTGTCCGGAAGTGCCACACGGGGTGCTGTGAGCAGCTAGTGACGACACAAAAGTGTTATTCGGGTGAATTAACAGCTGGCGGGGAGTTGGGTAAATCCAACGAAGGTTGTAGGTAGCATAGAGATCCGTCGGGCATCTCTACATCACATGTATAACCCAACAAATGAATGAAAATGAGTCGGACTGGCTTGAAAAACAAGCGGTCCGATAAAAATTATTTATTGTAGAAAAGTTGTATCAAGAATCAAGGCAAAGCAACGTTGATAAGGTACATACCTACCAGTTCCTTGGTAGAGCAGCAGCACCAAATATGACGTCATCGCATTCGGCCCACACATACACTCTACCTAATGACGGAACAAATCTAAAATAGATTTGAATTTGAAGAAGATTTGAATGTTATTACAGGAACTCACGTTTTCGCTAATGTTCCCTTGAATTTTCTCTCGCATAGTTCAATCTACCACGGCGGCTCTCCGGAGGTTATAACCATTAGTTACCGTTAGAGCTTTTGGTCGCATTATAACAATCCTTTAATGCTCTTCGCCCTATTACTGTTCGTCCATTCTGCCCCTCCAAGCTGTTGCGTACTTAATACAAACCATCCTCCTTTGGCATTCATTACCTCCGATCTACCCAACCGTTCGACCAACGACTTAGAAGACCGATTTTCGTTCAAGAAATATCTGCTGGCGAAGAAATATCTGGGGTAGGGGAAGATCAAACTCCAATAAAAATATTGTAGAAAAGCACATAAGTAGGCACCAGATGGCGGTAATAAAAAAAGATCGAAACAGGTAGGAACTTTGGTCACATAGAATGAGTAATGTGAGGAACTCAAGTCTTCACTGTGGAAGAGGAGCGTGTGACAGTACATAAATGGTTTATAAAAACGTAAAAAGCTATACCGAGCGTCAATCAACTAGAGTTCCACCTGTTAGAGGTCAAAGGGTAAAATGTGTTTCGGCTCTTCACATTTCGTTAAGATTCTCTGAATAATGTCTGTCACTTCCCACTAGATAAATTAGGTCGTCGATATATATACACACATTCGATTGGAGATAGTTTTAAGTGCTATGATGAATGGGACCATACTCAACGATGGAAACTTGGGTAGAATGTATGAAATCCTTTCTGTTGTGACCATCTTTTTTGTTTGGCCACCAACAGAACGTGCGTAAAACAAACCTGTCGTGTTAAGCAAGTGAATGCGTGGTTGATGTCTTTATCCATTAACGAAAAATGTCTTAACAAAAAAAAAAAAAAAAAAAAAAAAAAAAAAAAAAAAAAAAAAAAAAAAAAAAAAAAAAAAAAAAAAAAAAAAACCTCTTATGTTATGATTGGCCTTTTGTCCGGAAAATGGAATTTACAGGAAGTCTAAAAGTACGATATGCAATAATAATGATCATATTATGGAAGAAAACGGATTTAAATCCCGCGAGAGGAGTCACATGCTCTTCCAACTTCATTAAGAACAGGCCTCTTCAAAAATACTACCGTAAGTGCAGCAAGCCACAAATTCTAGACGGTGGAGGCAGTTTCACCCCCGCATGCCGGGCTCCTACGACTCAATATAATAATTCCACCTCATGTCGCCGCTCGGTGCTTTATTTGGTAGATTACACATCAGGGGTTGCTTGGGTTACGTTTAAAAGGGGATTCCGGGAGAAAACAATGAACCCCTTTGTTGTTCATACATTATTTATGTATGCTCCTTATATTAAAACGAAGGTTTCTCCCTTTCGTCTCCTCATCAGTTACCATACGCAACTACTGAGCTGCTCACTAAATTCTAATTCGCGTCTCTTTAATATAAATTATGTAGCAATCCAAGTAGGACGATAAATACTCATGACAATCACACGGATACGCCGAGTCCTATACGTCCCTGCCTGAACACAATTATTATGTGGCTCTAGTGTTTGTCGCCCGATATGAGATTTTCACTACAGCAAGGTAAGATTGAACCCCAGACAGCTATTAACCGGAATTCACTATGCGCATTACGCACGGAGAAAACATAACATTTTTAATAATTATGGCAACACATGCAAATCCAGCTGAGGAAAAAGGGAAATTTTATAATTTTTCTCTTCAAAGAGGTGATGTTCGCGGGACGTCTAAGAAAAATTTGAGTAGCAGGATGAATAACGTGTTGGGAAAACGGTAGCTACACCACTTAACCTCATTACAAAAGGAAGCTTTGAATTCTGAAAACGAGAGAAGCGCCGAGAAGGTTCAGCTGGGTGGAACACCCTCTTGACAAATAGCTACTGGAAGGAAGGTTGAGGGTGTGAAATGGAAAGAACCGTAAGGAAAAGCGGGCGGGGAAAGAAAGGAAACTAAGGGAAAGCTACACCTTACCGCTACAAGATTAATAGCCAGTCAGTGTGCGGCCTGAGGGTGAGGGGTCGGAAACTGCGGCGTTCGAGAGGGCTTTCTTGAAATTAAAGATAACAATTAAGAGGAGGTTGAAGGTTTCCGCGGCCAGGATTTCAACGATTTCGAGGTCCGAGAGGCAAAGGTCATAGTACTTCCAAGAGAAGAGTTGAAACAAGACGCCGTTCGAATACGAGTAATGGAGAAGGAATACACCGATCATCTTTCTTTTGACCAACAATTATGAATGAAAGACGGTTTCATTGTGACAGTTTTTGTGAGGATTGTATTTGCTTTGAGGAAAAAACTCTGCAAATTCTTACACAAGGGTTGGTTATTCCTCGGACAAGGCGCATGGAGACTCATTTCTTCAACATGAGGGAAAATCGGGGGAAACAGTGGGTATTGCGGGTACCGGACCCATTCCAATCGATTCAGGGTCCAACATTTAGTGGAAAATGATACCCCACACGCCTAGGTACCAGAAATCTCGGAAACACATATTCAAAATGGGAAATAGATACCCATTTTGACTCATAAAGGTCGATCCACACTTGCCCGTGACGTGACAGTGGCGTTACCGGAACGTGATCCGTCCGGCGAGGGTATCAATATTCTTCCAGGGAAATGAAGGGGCCTGTTCCCACTCGGCACGTGACAGTGACAGTGCAAATAGAACGGCCACCGTGCTCGTTCAGTGATCCGGCACATTAGTTGAGGACGATATTTTTTTATTTTCACGGCCGGTATTCTGACCGTCAAGGTCTACTAGTGATCACCAAGAGAATAGGTTGCTCGACTACTCATTGCAAGATTATTTCCACTAATTCAGTAAATTTTACTGAATTAGTTGTTGTTTGGAAATTGAATTAATTTTTAATTTTAATTAATTAATTTTTAAATTTAATTTCACTTTTGTTATAACATTTTTTGTCCTAATAAAGTTACGTTCTTTTTGACTGCTTTCGTTAAATACCTATGGAGTTTTAAACTGGAAACGCTCACCATCCTCAAACAAACAGCGAGTCATTCTCATGGTGAGATGGCTTTTCTCCAGCGTGTGGTTTGCTTTTCGAGATGAACTTCCAATTTGCTCAGCAATAAGTTGAACGAATTTTCTGACATTCTGAAGTATTCAAAAAATTTTGCTCCATCATCTATTAATTCCTTATATATAACGTCGCGAATTCCCCTTCCGCCCCCCTCTTTTTCTATGCTTGATGGACCCACTTCCGCTTTTGGTTGGTTATTCCTTGAATAATCAACCTATGTTTTCATGATAATGGTCAACCTCTCCGATTCGGCTCAAAATTTTTTTCTGGACGTTTCATGATGTCCTGATCAAAAAAGGTCAATGTTCGTCCGCCGTCCGCCGTACGCCGTCCGCCGTCCGCCGTACGCCGTCCATTGTCCACGCCGTTTTTGGTAGTAGAAAATGTTCTAAAAATCTGAAATTTGGGTCAGGGGTCTGTTCCCAGCCGAGATGGGTCCTCGAAACTTTTCAGCCCGATCGGACCAAATTTGGAGGGGGTAGGGGTCAAAATGTGTTTTTTGAAAAATGGATTTTCGAGATTTTGGGTGATTTAGGCGAGTGGGGTGTCATTTTCCACTAAATTTTGGACGCTGAATCCAATAAAATGGGTCCCAGAACAATTGGCACCCACTGGAAGAAGTAATGGGTCAAATTGGGTATTTATTACCCAATTTGATTATGTGTTTTCGGGATTTCTGCTACCTAGGCGTGTGGGGTATCATTTTCCACTAAATTTTGGACGCTGAATTCAATGATGTGTGTCCCAGAACGATTGGCACCCACCGGAAGAAGTTATGGGTCAAAATGGGTATGTATCCACCCATTTGGTATGTGTCAGGATTTCTGGTACCTGGGCGTGTGGGGTATCATATTCCACTAAATTTTGGACCCTGAATCGATTGGATTGGGTCTGGGACCCGCCACACCCACTGTTTCCCCCATTCGAGGAATAACCAACCCGTGTGTAAGAATTTGCAGATTTTTTTTCTGGGTTTCCTCGTGGTTTTCATTATCCAAAATCAAGGCGATCATAACAAGTTCGTCGTCTGAAAACATGGCCACTCAACTTCACTGCCACAGCACGTTTGAAACACTGACCATTGTGAATAGTCGATCACGGCCAGTGAAATCACCTGCCGGTCACGGCACTGCACGGTACGGTCACGTCACGGGCTAGTGTGGATCGACCTTAACCTCTTCCAACGGGTGCCAATCGTTCTGGGACCCATCACGTTGGAATCAGTGTCCAAAATTTAGTGGAAAAAGATACCCCACACGCCTTGATTGCCAAAAATTTCGAAAATCCATTTTTTAAAACACATTTTTACCTTCACCAAATTTGGTCCAATCGGGCTGAAAAATGTTGAGGACGAACTAGAGCCAGAAACGGGTCCTTGACCCAAATTCAAGATTTCCTCAAAATTTTCGGTAAATGTCTAATATGTGGGGCACGGTGATAACGGCGGCACAGATATCGAGAGCACACAATCGATTGTTATTGATGACGTTATATAAGTCATCATGTTTTCACGGCCATTGTTTCAAAAATATAAACAATACCTAATAATATAAAATATAAAATCATAATAATTAATTCATGATTGCCAGTGTCGTTGACTGAAGGAGTGACGTCAGACGGACAATCGATCAGCTTTTTGTTTGAGTTCGATAGTTCGAGTGAAATCGATAGTTTGTCATCTCTGCCCCGTATACTAGAGTTCAGCCAAATTTTCTACTACCGAAATCAGCCTGGACAGCGGATGGGGGAATGACATCTGCTACTTTTGGATCAAGTCACCTTGAAATTTCCAGAAAAAATTAGCCAAATCAGAGAAATTGACTTTTGGCATGAAAACGGGTGGAAAATTCATGAATGAGGATGAATGGATGAGGACACCAATCAAAATCCGTTTTCAATTTCGAGTAAAAATTTGGGCATGTTATTTGCTTGGTCAAAATATTTGCTTTCCAAGCTTACTAGGTGTACTGCATGAACTCAGTTGAGGGTATATTTTGCATTGTGGACAACCAAGATTTGTAATGAAACTTGAGCTTATTTGTTCAAGTTTCAGTGAGGCTACATAAGACACCATCCAATAGAAGAGTAAATTACCATCTTACTGGAGAAGGTGATCATCCTCAGGCTGCCATGACAGAACCAATGTGCACTTTCACTTGAACAGATTTGGGCACTGGACCAGAAGGATTCTGGAACCTATATTCTCATAGTTTGTACCCAACCCGCACTAAAATTCGCGAAAAATTGGGGAAAACATGTTTAGTTTATTTGGAGCACAACACACATCAACTGCAGACTGCAGTAGGTAGAAGGAGGATTGGGGAGAGACTGAACTGAAGTCTTGAAAAATCCCTGGCCTGTACCCTAGTTATGGGTTGTGGAGGGGGAAGTTTCACATGGGAATCATATCAGTTCTCAGTAGGACATGCCCCTTGTCAACTCTCCTGTCCTCATTTGAAAACCTTCCACCAGCTGGGAAAATTGAAAAAACCCTACTCACATCAGAAACCAGGAACTGCCACAATATTGATGAGAGGAAGAAAACATAACTAAATAAGTGTACACAGAAACGGCATTAGTTCTCAGAACGACTCATATGGTGTGGAGAAGTGGCAAGATTGAAAATCCAATATTCCTAGTTAATTGGTTCTCCTTCTTGGAACTCTGCCTGTTGTCCAGACTCTTCTCTACATTTGTAAACCTTTTGAGGGCTGGGAAAATTGAAGAAACCCTACTCCCATCAGAAAAGGAGAACTGCCACAATGGTGGTAGGCCCAAGAAGACTCAAACTAAAGCTGGGTTCACATGGGAATCATCAGTTCTTTGAAGGACATGTATGGTGAGGAGAGGCAAAAGGCTAGAGACGCACTATTTCTAGTTACTTCATTCTCAGAACTCTGACCCTTGTCAACTCTCCTGTCCTCATTTGAAAACTTCCACCAGCTGAGAAAATTGAAAAACCCAACTCACATCAGAAACCAGGAACAGGAACTGCCACAATATTGATGAGAGGAAGAAAACATAAATTTTCTAGAAAATTTTCTACTACCGAAAACGGCGCGGACAATGGACGGCGTATGGCGGACGGCGGACGGACAATGACCTTTTTTGATCTAGACACCATGAAACTTCCAGAAAAAAATTTTAGTCGAATCGGAGAGGTTGACCTTTTGCATGAAAACATAGGTTGATTATTCAAGGAATAACCAACCAAAAGGACAATGATGTCTGAAGGAAAATTCTTGTTGTTAGACGTTTTTGCTGTGACTAACCAAAACGAAGAGGATGATTATTTAGATGAAGATGACAGCAAAACGAAAAAAAAAATGAGATGGAAATATGAGAAAAAAACGCTGTTGAGCGGTTTGTTTCTTCATTTTAGAATGTACACTGCAATTATTCCACGAGAGTTTATTATTCTGAACTGATCTCACTTGTGAAGCGAATGTTTAAGGTCTCCAAAGTCCACCTCAATCGATTATCGACCGAACGTGAGCGGAAAAACCATTTTCGAAAAACAAACATTCTACCGAACCCCAGCTCCGCTTGAGTCGATTGGGCTGATGGGGGTCTTGAACGGCTCAATAGCCCAAATTTCACTAGAATATAGCCCATGACCACAAAAAATGGCGAGAGGACGGTGGGTGGGCATTTTGTTTTTACGTATCATCTGAGACATCATAAAACTCAAACCTCTGTGAATCGGAGAGATTGACCTCGGATATGATGTTTATAATTCGAAGAAAGAACAACAAAATTCATCCAGCTGCAGTAAGCTGCTGATATACGGTGTATTTAGTAACGTTTGGTGTATGAGTGATAGAACGGTTGTAGAATTTTTGTTCATGACAAGAAGATTTATGTAGAAGTGGTAAGCTCCACTTTGAGGTACCTTGCTGAGAGATTCAGAGGCAATACTGAAGATGAGAGAGTTGATAACTATTTTAGATTGAGAAGAGCGGATTGTTTTCATTATTGTTTTTGAGATCTCATATGATTTCCTTATAAACCCCATTTGAATAGAAAATATAACTTTTTTTTGTTTGAGGTAAAAGTAAATTATGTAGGTAACAAATCGTATTTCGTAGCTTGTCCAAAAACTGCTTGTACTCCCGTTTTAGATTAAAGCATTTATTTATTAATAAAATTAGCATAGAATGATGCTACCCAGAGTTTCAAATTTATACCTACTTATCCTTAGATCATTTGTAAAGTTCGAAAATTAAGAAAGTAGTACAGTAGATACGATGTCAACTGTATTTTTATTCAACATGTTGTCGATGATTGAAGGGTTTTTATGAGAGATAATAGTGTCTCCTTCCATTTTTTCCTTCTGTGAGGTCTGCAATTTGCAGTTTTTCCGGCCTCTCAGGATACGTAGACGATACAATCAGACAAAAAGGACATCACTCAATGACAAGACTTGAGGGTTGTGGAATGTTTGGAATTGGACATCTTTGCTTTGAGATTCCGTTATTCATTCCTTGAATTCCCGCGAGGATTGGGAAGGTGGTCCATCAAATCATTTTATTTCCTTCATTATTCATTTACGCTTGCAGCTCAATTTATAGTATTATTATCAAAACGCGTGTGACCGTGTTTATGTTGCAGAACGTGTAGCTATACCCCAAAAATAAGAGAAAAATAAGAATCACTTCAAAACGTTTATCAATGAAATTGACTGAGTGATCAGTAACTGGGATAGGAGCAAGATAAACACTGCTGACTGAGGAAACGGTAGAGAGCGTGCGAAATTAGAGGTTTCCTTCAACTACCTGACTAGACGAGCAATCATTGAGGTGATTCACGACGGAATGCTTAGTCATCAACGCGATTCAAGGCAAACTCAGAGGAGGCTGATTCTTTCTACTTCACCTTGAATCGATTGTTAGGGACATTTCATCAATTATTGTCGATTGAGTTTACAAAGATAGGCACTAGAAAGGTTACTTACTAAAGGGAATGCTCAAATTAAGACCTATCGAAAGTATATAAATTCAGGAATCAGAAAAAGGTCCCAAGTATTTCTAGGTTTATATATTTTCTATTGTTAGACTCATGGGCATAGGGCATAGAAAAATGCTATGAATTAATCGTACTCTTCGCACTCTCGTACTCTTGAGGATTTCAGCATTTCTGAACAAAAGTGAACGTAGTTAACTGGCGAGCTCAAGCATCCACAAGCTTATGACATCACAGGATTACAACTTCGAAGCATTTACATAATAACAAACGACAATTACATAGCACAGGAAGCGAAAATATCAACGGCATAACTTATAAAAGGTTAGATGCCACAGAAAGTCAATCCAGTCGGCTCTTTTGCGGGCCTTATCGCAAGGACATAGTCAAATTATGGAGCGGGGAACAATGTGTGGTTTAATAAAAGTTGTGGTAGTTAGTGAGGGAGGCCCTCAATAAGCACTGGGCATACACCTGGTTCTGGTATCAGCGCCGTGGGCAGGCTACAGTGATAAGATTTCCCCATTAGCATGTAGATTCAATGCAAACTGTTCTTCTATGTTTACATTTTATCTTTTCCCAAGCCATTACGATCTCCCGCTCCGCGTACACCCCCTCCTCACGAGCTTCGCAAGCCCTGATACGGGCAGAGCAGAACACCATGTCAATATTTTCACTTCAAGGGTGACCACTGTCCACCCTACCGTCCTCCCTTATTCAATCCAATTTAGGAGTCTTTACTGGGATGGGCGGTGTGATGGGATCCAGGACCCTTCGTTTTCTAGTACGGGAGAGGGCCTCGAGCAATTTACCGTCAATCCAAATAATTCCCACCGACGAGACTTCTTGAGCGAAAGATCAAAATTCATACATAAAACGTACCAATACCAGTGGGAATAACAACAATAATGAATTCCGAAAAATGCAACCCAAATAGATTAAGTGAACAGACCAATTTGTCAAAATACCAAAGTTCCTGAAAAGGTCAATGCAGCTTTCAACCCTTCAATAGGACACTGTTAGTTTAACGTCCAAAGACCTGCTAATTTGTTCATCGGGTGTCAGCAATACTTAAAAAGAAACAGGATTTTAACTGCTTGACTGTAATTTTTGCTGCAGACGGTTGGACATCTTTTACATGGTTTTTACGGTAAATATTGGCCGTATTTAACCCTGCTTTTAGTTAGTTAATCCTTAAATAATCAACCTATGTTTTCATTAAATTAGTCAATCTCTCCGATTTGGTCCACATTTTTTTTCTGGGCGTTTCAAGGTGTCTGGATCACAATAATCCGGTTGAAGTTGGTTTTCGAAAATTTTCAGCCCGATCTGACCAAATGGGAGGGTGTCAGAATGTGTACTTTAGGAAAATTAATTTTTGAGATTTTCGGCAATTTAGGTCTGGGGGTATAATTTTGACTAAATTTTGGACGCTGAATTGATTGGAATGAGTCCCCACGCTGCTGGTCTGAGGAATAAACAACCCCTGTGAGAGAATTTGTAGCGTTTTCTCTCAGTGTGGGCGCTTATTCGTGTGGTTCCTCGACCGCTAACAGAAACTGTGGAATTTGGAGGAACGACGATTTGTTGGGAAACTATCAATCAATGATTTCACATGATTTGATAATTCCACCTTTCAAGAGGTTAAATGAGTAGTTTCCGGGATAAGATGACAATGTGAGAGCTGGGAGTTCAACCCAAACTCGCGTTTACGGCAAATAGCGATATAACTGTTTAGCAGGGACAAAGAGTGCAAAACGAGATGCCCAAGTGAACCGAGCCACGCCGTCGGGGTGGAATAATTGGGAAGCTGAGAGTAGTCAGTTGTTAAATTGGGTTCCGCTGGTGGTCCGCGGTCGAGCGCACTCGTTTTCCACTCCCGGCCACCGCGACAGCAAAGGTTGCGGCCAACGTTTTCGGTCCTCTCTCCAAAGAGCGATGGACCGAGGGAAACACGACATTGTACGCAACCGCCGACCCGCCGAGTGTGCACGCCTAATGGCTCCAATAACAATTATTGAGGTTTCTACATATTTTAGGACGGTCAAATCGAGGAAAAAACTCCGCTAACGCATTATTATTCCTTCGAGCAGGGGTACCGGTAAGAGGGAAGGGGGTGAAAGAGAGTGGTCCAGGACTCATTCCAATCGATTTTGCGTCCAAAAATTAGAGGAAAATGATGCCCCACAAGCCTATTACCGCGAAAATCGAGTTTCAAAAAACACATTTTTCCCCGTACCCCAAATTTGGACCGATCCAGCTGAAAATGTTCGAGGACTAACTAAGTAAAGCTAAAAAAAAGAGGTCCCGGACCAAAATTTCTAATTTTTGTGAAAACTTTCTACAATTAAACAACGCTGCAAATTCTTACACAGGGGTTGGCTTTCCTCAAACCAGGCGCATGGAGATTAACAAAAAACCTTGGACCAGGCGCATGGAGACTCATTTCTTCAACATGGGGGAAATGGGGAACACAGTGGGTGCGGCGGGTCAGACCCATTCCAATCGATTCAGGATTCGAAATTTAGTGGAAAATGATACCCCACACGCCCAGGTTCCAGAAATCTCAAAAACACATATTCGAAATGGGTAATAAATACCCAATTTGACCCATAACTTCTTCCAGTGGGTGCCAATCGTTCTGGGACCCGTTTCATTGGATTCAGCGACCGAAATTTAGTGGAAAATGACACCCTACTCGCCTAGATCGCCCAAAATCTCGAAAATCCATTTTTCAAAAAACACATTTTGACCTCCCCCCCCCCCCCCCAAATTTAGTCCAATCGGGCTGAAAAGTTTCGAGGACCCGTCTCGGCCGGGAACAGACCCCTGACCCAAATTTCAGGTTTTTAGAAAATTTTCTACTACCAAAAACGGCGCGGACGGCGGACGGACATTGAGTTTTTTTGATCCAGACACCATGAAACGTCCAGAAAAAATTTTTGAGCCGAATCGGAGAGGTTGAAATGTATACTTCAATATTTCTTAGCCAATCGGGGAGGTTGGCAAGAAAACATAGTCAACCAAAAGAAGACGGGTTGGAAGAAGTAATGAGATTCATTTGCGACTAAGAAATGTAGACAAAATTGTAGAACTACGAGCGACTCAACTATCGGTGATTTATATTTATTTACTTAATTGGTATATAAATTACTGTGGATTGCGACGGAGGAGGGGATAAGAAGAAATGAAACCTTCCGCATTATGGTTACCAAGGACGTTAGCGGAGTGTGATTTTCCTTTTGGACTTTTCAGCTTCTGCTGTGTTTGTGTTTTGGCACGGAATTACAATTACAATACCTAACAGTGAAAGAGAGACAGGCTCAGAGGAGGAGAAGACAACATAATACAAGCCTAGTTCCTAAAATGTCCGGAAATCGAATGTCAAAAAACACATTTCTCCCCATACCCTAAATCTGGACCAACCGGGCTGAAAATGTTCGAGGACTAACTTAATACAGCTTAAAAGAGGTCCGTGATAAAATTTTACCTTACCAAAAGCGTTTTGATTAAGAAATTACGAAACGCGAAATGTCAAATTATGGTGCCAATCATGCTTCACGAACCTAAATAGAAATCCGAACTGGAAGTGTCGTACAGACGGAAGGAATCCAGGCAAATCAATTCTGTTACAGCCCTCTTGAGCTTCGTCGTTGGAAGTCAATTCCGTGATACCTTCGAAGAGCTAATTACCCTTCTCAAGTTGTTAATTACCATACACATGACATCAGCGGAAGCAGAACGCCGTTTTTCAATTTCAACCCTGAAGCGGGTAACGCATTCTCGCAAAGCCCAATGCGGAAAGAAAAACTCTCAGCGCTTGTAAAAAAAAAAAAAAAAAATTGTTCATCTGTTTATCAGCGCATTGCACGGACTCACTTGTATGGGTGGTTAGACTGCTGAAATTGCCATATCCGCATCACATCATCCTGGGAAGTACCGGGGAGGATTCTTTCTAATTTAAGCGAATCCAAATCGCCATTTCCACCTGCTTCACCATAACCATCAACAGATCCCGAGGTCAAAAGTTTGGCACAATTTATCATGGTAGACCTGATCACATCTTCCTTCAAAAATGGACTCTCATAATATACTTATTATGTCGTACACAAGGGTTAGCCACTGCCGCCTTTTTAGCGTCGTGTTCATTCAATACGCAATTCATTTGATATTGTGCCAGTGACCTTATTGTTTCATTTAGGTATAAAATACAAAGTTTCTTCTCGACATTTAACACTAAAAATATTTTACATTTCCATATACCTTTGACATTTTGCCTACGAACACAATTCTTCCAAACGTTGTGAACTAAAACCATTAATACAACCACAACACATTGTCTAGGGCTATCTAGAACGGTAAAATTCAACTTCAATTGCATTATGGTCGTCATTCTATCTTTGATGTATAACGGAAATAAAATGATAATTTCTGGACATTTCGGTTCTTGAAACTCAATGGAGGGAAGGGTGGGGGATTTGAAATTGAAGAGAGCATACGTTTTAATGATGCATATATTTGGATCGCTGCGAGTGAAATTCAGAAACGCGACACCGATATAAACTTGAATAAATGTATGAATTATTCATCAAAATAACGATACAATACCGCTCGCTCACACAGGTGTACAGTAGGTATAGTACTCCATTATAATCACGAAAGTCTGGGATGTGATTCCATGCTGTTCGCCTTAATTTTGGGGGGAAAGAGGGGATACAACGTTATCCTAATGAAGAGGAAGGGGCATGTCAAGTTGGCTGAACGTGCTCACAGGCTCGACGCTGGGCCCTTCGTTGCTGCACTTTGCAGTCGTTTTGAATAATACAGCCACTCGCCTCTCGTGTAGCTCGCCAGCTTTTCCCCTCGCGAGAGCCTTGTATCCTGTGGCATCCCATACCCGGGATGAGGGGCCAACGGGAGCAGAATGGGGTTGTACGGTGCCGCATCCCTAGGGGATCGCCTTGACTTCTTTCGGGAAGCTTGAAAACAGCTCACTTACAACAAGCCGAGGCTTTCTGCTATTGCTGTTTCTTCCAGGGGAACGCACCTGGGACCTAACACTTTCACCACGAATGAAACGTGTACCGAGAAAAGGAGAACTACAATATTATCAGCTGGACACTGGAGACTCCTCAACAAATTGTGTGATTATATGAACATCTACCCCATTATAGGGTCGAATCACTCATCTTGGCAATTACCAGCACCTCTGTTGTGTACGAGTCGAATATAAGGGCGCGTGTAATGTAGCACTAAGAACATCCTATCGATGGCCCGTCTGGGTCCTCCATTTGTCTCAATTAGGGTTGAATAGAGAATGGGGCTGCCGCACGGTGGAATAGGTCCTGCGGGCGTCCAGGACAGGGAACAAGGGACTGCATTTTCGTAGGTGGATGTAGATGTATGGAGGGGCGGCATCACATTGACCTGAACTGTCGTTGAGTGATACGAATCACCTGGTTTTCTGATTTTCTCGGGGAAACGGTATAACTTATCACGATGGGGGGAGGAGAAAGAGGGGCTTTTCTCTCATAATTTACTTCAGTTTTCCGGGTCAAATGAAGGTATTTCACTATCAGCACCGCATTTCAAGCAGTAAAATTACTACAACGAAACCTGATAGATCGTCTGTGCAACACGTATACCACTTCCTGCTGATCGTGAAACTGTTTCAGCAGCTAACAATATTCATCATTTTGCTGTACTATCGTGGAAAGCACGATCGAAATTCAATCTCCAATCACTCCAACAAGAACACGCGCTCACGTCGTATTCATGTCATCAATATTTCAGTTCCAGGGTGAAATCAAAATACAAGCCGTAAATCAAGAAAGATGGGTGAATAATGAGCTTCGCATTGTTGATTTATCAGTACTACTTCTTCCTCTTCCAATGAATGAACGTACAGGGAAGCGGAATCGGTTTCCAAAGCTCATAAAATACCTAATTCAAGCGTAAATACGTACTTCCGAACAAAGAGTATAACCCGATTCAACGAAAAAACACGTAATAAATTAAATGAAGTTCGAAAAGCCTTAAACAGCAAGCGGAAGCAGTTAGGTTGATTTGTGGGCATGGAGCCCGTGAGGGTGATCCAACTCTCAAGAGTAATTTTATTCCAACGTGAAACAGAAGGGAAACCTCCACGGTGAAAGAAAAAAGCCCTTTTGTTTAGCTTGATTAAATGAAGGCTTTGAAGATGAGTAGAGCCCATCCAGAGCCCCGCGTGAGGGAAATACGATTTACGGGCCAGGCAGTCTGAATAGGGACACTCGGGTGAGCGTCAGAGCAATCAAAACCCAAACAGTTTTTCAAATCCGTCAACATTTTCACAAGAACGCGAGCACAGACAGGATCAACTCTAGCAAAATAACAGGCCGAAAATAAATTGATCGTGCCTTAGAATTGCTCGAGTGATGTCTGTGGGGTCCAGATAACCAATGCACTTTGGTTACCTGTCGTCAAGTACGTACCTATTTGAGCACAAAATTTGGAAAGTTTGATTACAATCAGACATTTTGATATAATGATTAATAAATTATTTCTAGTAGTATCATTTTCAATTATTCCGGGAACTAGGCATGCGAGGTACATTAGGATGGTGGTTTTATGCCGGACGCTGAATCAATAAGAATGAGTCCTGGAAAAATTTGCAACACAAACTCTCATATTTTTGGGGCGAATGGGAGAGATTGACAACTGGCATGAAAGCATAGGTATAACTATACTATGAGTCCAAAACCAAGCCATAGCCAAAACTGAGATGCCGTCCAAGCCGTTTTTGACAGTGGAAAATTTTCTAAAATATTTAAAATTACGGCCAGGAACCCCTCCCCCCCGACTAGTTGGTCTTAAAACATAAAATAGTCATTTCTGTACTTTGTAATCCAAATAAACCAGCTTCTCATTCCTGCCAAAATCACCCACTTCTTCTCTTCCTCCTCCATGATCTCTCAAGCCAACACCACAGGCTTCCTTTAATATTATGAATGCTAGAGTCGTTTCGTCCAGCCGCGTGTAGAAAACATAACTTCCCTGCGGCAGCCGCTAGTCGGAAAGCCGACTTTTTGATTTTATGGTATCGACTTCTCCATTGCATAGGTAATAAAGCCAATAATGAAGTCTCATTAAAAAAAAAAAAAAAAAGTGGAAACCTAGAAAGTGCATGTACTTAGACTTATATTTCATTAAGAAGAAGGAGCCCCTCGCGAGGAAACCTTTCGGGAAATTATATACATTACATTGTACCGAGCTTAATTTCGAACTTGAAGGGAAAGCAAAAAATCTTTTAGTAACCTTCTGGTGATGTGCAAAGGCGGGCTCAATTGATTGAAAAAATACCGACTCACCATGGTAAATTCGAGAAGAACTTGAAGGAAGTTTCCCCGTTTTTCTCTTTCGAGCTAAAAGGTTTCCCTGAGAAGCCCACGAAGGTAATTAGCGAGCTGAGAAGGTTAACTAAAGTGATTAAGAACCTCCCCAGATTCATGAAACGCGGGGAGCTATCTTTTGTTTCCTCCTCCTCAAGGCCTCCGCTCAAGATTCAACAAGAACCGGCTTTTCCGACCACACTCCTCGCCCTCGAAACCGCGCTTTCCCTTTATCCAGCCCATAATGAAGATGGAAGTCTCGAGGTCCGGTTTTTGTGCAAGAACCGGCGCTGCTGTTGTTCGTCGTAGAAAAGAGAAAACGGTAGTCCGAATGAATTTCAAATTCAGTTCGTTGTGGAGGCAGTAGCGCAAGTTCATTAGTGTGGCTCGTGAAGAATGGTTATAAATGTTTTCCCGATGATCATGTTAATGTATATAGTGGCTATATATAAAGGCTTTTATCGTCGGACCAACCCAATATTAGTGGATGAGGTACGCAATAGTATTTTACGATGATGTTAAGAGCATGATGACGTAAAGGTGGATGGTGGTAATGTCGGAGTGACAGGCTACCTCAGTTCACCTGTAACAGTTAACCGTATGGTCAACCATGGTATACCTACTATTTTTTGGTAGCTTCATCCGACCGCGCTCACATTAGGCAACAACACGTCTCAAGCTGTCTCGTAGAAATAATAATACTATTAGAGGAAGAAACACGTAAACGCAGTGCAAGTATGTATGTGCTGTATTCTCAAAAATTAGAAGTATGCCATTGAGGAGTATCTAAAAAAAATCAAACGTTGGTATCCAACTCGATGATTAAGTTCGCCGACGAGCCAAGAAGCATAACGACAAAACGAGGAAGAACATGACGTAGAGATCCCATGGGATTGACCATACCCCTTTCAACAGAGTTCGGTAACTCAACGTTTTATAGAGGTAATCCATCGACATGATGAAAGCAACCTTGAGTAGAGCCATGAAGACAGGAGAGTAAGCCTCAGGACTGACGGCAGCGGCCAAGTCGTAGAATCTCTTCGCCAAAGCAATGTCCTTAGGCATACCGAGACCTTGCTCGTGCATATAAGCTATATTGAAGAGAGCTTGAGCATTGCTGGATTGGCTCGACGCTAACCGATATTCATTGGCAGCAGCTTCATAATCGACTGGAACACCTCTTCCGTAAAAGTGGTAATCACCGATTTTGACATGGGCAGGAGCAAACCCTTGCTGAGCCGCTCGCCTCCAATAATTGATTGCTCTGGAATATTTTTCATCGTCGGAGATGTGATTCAATCCTGAGAGCCCTTTTTCAAGCATGTAAGCAGCGTTGCTTTGGGCCACTTCGTACCCAAGCTCAGCGAGAAAGGCGAACAAAATAAAAGAGTGCGCGTGATCTCCAGCTTGATATTTATTGATTCCGGTGTTCAAAAAATCGTTCCATTTCCCCCTTTCAACGACAATTTTATACAGTTGTACGGCTTTAGGACATGATCGAAGGATGCCAGCACCTCGAGAGTGCATTTGCCCAAGATAATAGTAAGCAAGGACGTGTCCTTTTTGTGCAGCCAGGAAAAGATACTTCAACGCTGAACGATAACTCTGCTTGAGACCTACTCCATTCAAATACATGCGCCCTAGGTTCAGCTGCCCTTCCACCCATCCCAACTCCGCAGCTTTCGCGAAGTAGGATGTAGCCTTAGGTAGATTCACTTCCACCCCTCTTCCTTCTAAGAACATCAAACCAAGACCTGTTAAGCCGATGGGATTGTTCATGTCAGCAGCGAGACTGAAGTAATTGAAGGCAGTGGAATTATCGGCCGTGACATCTTCGCTGTCTTCCAAGTAGATGCGACCCATATATCCCAGGGCAGTGGGGTTTTCTTTCTTCACAGCCATACTGAAGTAGTACGTAGCTTTTTTTAAGTCTTTCGGGCACCCGTGGAGTCCATGGTAGTAGAAACGTCCCAAATTAATCTGAGCTTTCGTGTCTCCTTTGGCTGCTAGGTATTCGTAATACTGGAGAAGGTCAGGCTTCAACAAGTAACTATTGTCGTTCCCGCTCTCTTCCAAATCTAAAATCCTTATTCTGTTGACGACAGGGCCTCCATTCAGCGATACATGGTTAGCGACCATTTCGGCTGCGGTTTCATAATACTGGAGTGAGAGTTCGCAGTTTTGGGCAACTGAAAGGCCGTTCTTGTAACGGTATCCTAACACTACTTTTGCCCGAACATCGCCTCCTATGGCTCCAAGCATGTAATGGACCAGAGCACGGGCCTGGTCGCTTTTTTTCATCAAGCCTACTGAGTGTAGGAAACCAAGAGCCATATGAGCTGCAGGGTCACCGTGATCTGCCAACTCTACGATAGTGGACGTTGCTTCCGATAAATTACCATCGAATTCTCCAAAAAGCACGTTCCAGGCGATTTCCATCCGAGATTGGTTATGGCCAAAGCTGCTAGCCCTCACTAACAAATTATGAGCCTCTTCACGTTTCTCTTTACGGGATGAATGCAGAATTAGTTTAGCCTTCTCGTACATTGAGTCAAGTTCGGTCATGTTCGGACGGTGATTTTCTGATACGTCTAACTTTTCCAGGGTTACGTTGAAGGTTCTTGCTGTGACATTGTCATTTGAAGTATCATTCTGAATGAGGCCAAACTTGGAATATTTACTGATGATAACATCGATGATATCTTTTGTCCGCTGAATGTGACGTTTAAGTTTCAATATAAGCCCAGCAGTGTGCAAGCTGACCTGCTCTCTCAGCGAAACACCGGGCGATGAATGTCCATCGCCGTCATTTCTTTCAACAGCCTTTTCGGAGTCACAGTACACTTTTTGAGGAAACGCTGCGATCAATAGCAACACAAGAGTCACAAGACTAACCCAAAAACGTACACGCAGCATAACTTGAACCGACGGGTGACCTAGGGAAATGAAATGCGTACAAGACACGAGTGATTATGTGGTATTTGAAAACGCTGATATAAATATTAGGATGATACGAGTCATGGCAACGTTGGATTCGTAACAGGTGTTCCAACAAAGAGTTATACCTCATGTTCAAGATGAGGAGTTCTCGCATGCTGAGGGTAGAGCTCTCATTCGATTGATTTTATACTGCGAAGTTTTAGGTGCGAAATATTGGGTGTTCCACTCTCATGTACTCTTTTATAATTATCAAAAAACAAATCAACACGTCATGCTGGGAGGTGAATTATATACTTATTCCTTACAGTTACCTATTCCTTACCTATTTTCTTAAAAAAAAAAAAAAAAAAAAACTTTTTTAGTTGAGTTAGATATACTCATGGTAGAATTAATTGTAGCGCTATTACACCGTAATCAGCAAGTTCCATACAAAATTTAAAAATTGGGGATAAAATCGTCAAAATTCTATTTGTTCATCGCGAGGATACCATTAATTGTACTGTAGGTATCTGAAACGAGTAACTAACGATTGACAAGTGCTGCTACTAATGGGAAATGATAGCCCACATGCTTAGATCTCCAAAAACTCAAAATACCCCCTCTATAAACACCCATTTGGCTCAAAACGGACCATTGGTTTGTGAGTGAGACTCAAAAGTAGTCTAAATGTAGAATTTATAAATTTTCAGATCATTTTGTAGACATTTTCGCCCGAAACGGCGCACGACGGATGGCTGGCGGAGATTCTGTATTTCAAATGGACACACTTCTAGACAAACACATTTTTTGTTATATAACAAAAAAGGGTTAAGAGTTCCATTTTGCTACATTGGGAAACGATTGGTTACATAGCCGGCGGCTCTCCAACATCACATGGATGTCTCTATCCAATATCTGATCAGCTAAGTAGTTGAATAAATTGATATATGATTGGCTCTGCATGTGAATATATATCACCATCAGTCGTGATATACTCGTAATTCATCGATCCACGGCTTCAACGACCAACGCCAACTCACTTGCTACGCGCGATACATATGCATGTCTGTCCCCTTGGAGTTTTCTGGAAGACTTTCAAAAATGTAAATCTACATTAAACATGAACATAGACTGTCTATGGTAATATCCACATTAATATATTCATTTCTCTCGTTAGCGGAAGCCGACAGGAGTGGCACTCCAAATGCAAAGCTTCCATTAACAAAAGTACGTCCCTGGCTCGCGTCTCCACTTCCGATCTTTTTAGCGTGAATTTTCCACTTTGATGACGAGACGGTTGTTGATGGTCTTATTCATTTGTTAAGAATATACAATGGAGTTATCAACCTAAAGGTTAAGATTAGAAAGTAGGGAAGCAATAAAGGACGGATATTGATTAGAAAGGGTCTCTGGTGAGACCAGCAAACGGTCAACAGTGATCCATCAAGAGGGTTTGAAACTTTGAAGAACGCATTATCAACAACGTTTAATCCTGGAGACAAATGCTTGCCACTTATTCAATAGTTAGAGATGTGGTTTGCCGGGCGTAATTGCGACCATTGCTCATTGCACTAATGGCGGCAAAGGGGAGGAGAGTTGCACATTAATTTGAACAGCTTTGCACGTTTTGGGCCTCTAATAGCGAGCGATTGTCATGAGGTCGTATTAACCTCTAACGAACGAGAGGACTTTCTGGTTCCTAAAACACACCTGGTACCCGAACCACGAAGTTTTGCTTTACACCTATCAGCTTTGCTATTTCAAAACCGAAAACAAAATCCTAGTTACAGCCCCTGTTGTAAAGCTCTTGTAAGTGCTCAAATAAAGGAGCATTTAATGCGGGAAATATATTGAACATGGCTAATACTACAAAAGAACATTACGATCGCCAAAACAAAAAAGAAAAAACGGGATTTGCATTTTTGTTTTAATTCATTATTATTTCTTTTATAAATCAATTATGCCTTTAATTCTGTGACTTGCCTCGTGTGTAGCGTTGAGATGGCGATTTGGCGGAAAAACCAAATCTGGCAAACCAGACGCAAGCGGTTGTCAATAAATCCCCCAACAATCCAAAAGCGACCTTGTTATCGAAAATAATTGTATCCAAGAATACTCAAGCTAAGTCAGGAACGGTTAACGGGGCCAACACTCGTTAGAAGAAAGACTGCGGAGGACGACAAGTCGAGTTTCTGTCGTCGACCTCATTAAAAAGTGCTTATTGGTTAATGAGTCTGCAGATGGCACAAAATATAGGCTCGTGCCAACAACCAAAACAGCTTTGTATTTTTGATTTTCCACAGTAATTGATGCGAGAGCCGGCTAATCTGCTAGGATGTTTGATAGTACACATCCCACGAGAAATGTCATTTTTAATTCATTAAATCATTAAATTATCGGTAATCAAGGGGCATCAAACTGGCCTGAACTATGATCATAATAATAAAGAGAGACTTTGAGAATCGTTAAAAAAATGTACGCCGATCCGCCAGGAGAAATTTCAATGTAACTTCAGACCCTTTCTCAGTCGCGCTCCCTTGCTAATAATTTTGACTAGGAGCTGAGAAAGAACGCATCCATCTTCGTCAGTTAACTCCTTCGTTCCTTAGTTCTCAACCAGTCCATCATCACTACGGTACCTCCTCGACATTAGCTTTTGTCGCAGACTTCCCCTGCCAACTGCTAATCACCAAACACCCCCGCCTATTGTAGAGTCCTTCATTGTGCCTGGGTCCCTTAGGCCCATTGTGCGTATCATACCAACTTCAATGTCACTCCTGACTTGGCGAATGCTTCCAGGCAGAGGATAATGATGCAGAAGGTGGTTAGAGCAATCACGGACCTACACAAAATATTAGCTCCCCTCGGGAAATGTAAAAATAAAAGGTTGATTCTATCGATATTAGCTTATGTTTGGGAGGATTAAAGGGGTGATATCCCCAGTATTTGACCTGATATTAGTCCGTAGGTAGGAATAGTACGTATTAGGTCTCATGGATTACCTGGTCCAGAATGGCCAGTTGAGAAGAGACCCAAGTATGGTTTTGAAAAGACGCAAAAGATACTTTTCCAGAATCCATGTCACCTGAAAGGAAGATCAGTTGGGATTGTATGATGAGGGTGACGAAAGGTGTCTTGTAAGACGAAAAGAACCCAACGTTACGGATCAAGCACACGTTACGGAAAAACGAATCCGAAGAGCGACATATACGTATATAAGAAAAAATAGGAATTTTGCGGGGAGATTCTTCAAGATCCTCAGAATCTAGACATGAAGGAGACATTTTCCGAAACGGTCAAGATCCCACTTGATGTTGGACTCCTATGGGATCAGGAAAGCTCAAATAACAATATCATCTTATCCTCGGAGTTCACACGAAAAAGGATACAAGTTTATCCGTTTTCTCTCTACGAAGACGTGCGTGACAGCGTGACAAAGTAGATGTATTAGTTTTCTTCATTTTTGTGCAAACTATTCACAACAGCCAACAACAACTACAAGAGTACTAGAAAGAAGAGCGGAGTAACGTGGTAGCATTGTGAACGCTGTATGAATGAAAAATGACTAAATTTCAATTTACCTATTCACTCTAGGATTTCAAAATAATTTTCAAAAACAATCGGATAAGAATAAGTCTTAAAAAAGATGATAATAATAATAATAATGATAAAAATGAAAGAAGACTTCGGAAACCCGAGATATTTTATCTATTCAACGGATTTTCGTGTTTCTTGTTTCAGACGGATCGGTGCCTAAATATGGCAGCTATGCACATTTAGAATCCGCTTACCGTTACTGTCCCCTCATTTTGGTTGGTTATTCCTTGAATAGTCAACCTGTTTTCATGCAAAATTGCAATCTCTTCGACCCAACTTTTATTTCTGGGCATTTCAAGGTGTCTAGATCAAAATGAGAAAATGTCCGTATACGCATTTTTCGGTAGTAGAACAATTTCTAAAAATCTTAATTTTTGGTCAGGGACCCGTTTCCGGCTCTAGTTAGCGATCTAGGCGAGTGGGGTATCATTTTCGACTAAATTTTGGACGTTGGATCCAATGAGACGGGTCCCGGAACGATGAGGCCCTCTGGATGAGGCTATGGGTCACAATGGGTACCTATCTACCCATTTCGAATGTGTGTTTTCGAGATTTCTGGTACTAAGGCGTGTGGGGTATCATTTTCCACTAAATTTTGGACGCTGAATCGATTCGAATGAGTCTCCATGCTGCTGCTCTAAGGAATGACCAATTGACCAACCCATTTAAAATAATTTGCAACGTTTCATTCATTCCATTGACGTAATTTTATTCCATTACGCATATGATCCTGCTACTTGAGGTGCAATTAAGGCTCCGCCCCCCTGCATGTTATTACTTTGAACCTGACGGCTAAATGTAAATACAGGAATCATGATTTAGCTCCCGCTCTCATTGTATTATAGAAATGATCACGACGAACTCATTAAATGTTCCCTAGCAACGACCACGTGTTCTCTCAATTTTTCATGTCACTTTTTGCAGGAGGATCCATCGCAAAACATGGAGTAGCAAATTTTTCGAATTCAAATCCTACACCGGCCATTCTGACAAACCATAGTCCCGTATGGCTCGCGCCAGGGTTCCATTTATAGCCATTATTTCCCCATCTTCAGTTTGTGCCTTCAGTATCCTTGTCGTAACTCCTCCTCTTTCAATTTGCATCACAGGATGTCGACTGAGAGCATCTACGTGTTTCATTTTTACTCCAGGGCGGTGTTCAATGGAGTAGTCAAACTCCATGTAAAAACAAAAAAAAAAAAAAAAAAAAAAAAGTATTTACAGCCATTAAGTTGTACTCATCAGGGAACATATTTTTGTCATTTAGGGGAGAAATCAAGACTAGTAGAGTAAATGGCCTTGAAATTTAATGAACACAACGCTCTTAATCTATTGTAATTGTGCGCCTAAATTAGTACTTGCTACATAATGACGAAATAACCACAATTAAAAACCAAAAAAATTAATGCAAATTCACAAAAAGATCAATAACAATTTGATATCTTTCAATTATTGAATGCGTATGTGCGTTTCAATCATTATTAATGTTCGTATTCATAAGCGCAGTAAAAAAAAAAAAAAAAAAAAAGCATAAGATATTGTCATTTAAGATTTTGTCAATACTTAAATTTATCAGTAGGTTCATTTCAGAGGCCCACCGATTGGCTAGGGGCAACTGTAGGTCGAGAGTAACTTGGATCACTATTCGACTTCGTAACTTGATGGTTAGTTCCCTTGTGGCTCTCTACCATTTCGGAGAGTCCATTATTTGGTCTTTAGTACAAGGCCCGAACAATATTGTGATCACTCGGGGTCTTGGGCAAATGTTTCCGATTGGTGTCGACAGATTTCGAGTTGAGACGAAGAATGGCGTTCTATAGTAATAATTTCCTCGATTTAGACTGGTCTGTGTAAATTCTTTACAGGAATTGATTACTGTTGAGGTTTGAGGACAACTACCCAATCCTTGACATTCCCCTCTTAGCTAAGTGACATCATACACGAGCGTCATCTACAGTTGAACTAGGGAGGTCTCTGTTGAGTGCTGCTGTCGCGGTAGAGGTTGTAACCTCAAGGAGTCTTGTCGTTCGGCCATATTGACTTTGGTGCTTGGCTATGAAAGTGTTATAATATCTTCTTTCGAGGTGATACGTATTTAACGAGAATACAAGTATATCGATTCTATCCTATCATCTTCCCCAGGTTCCAATTAATTGAATTAGTAGTAGTTAAACCAATATCGCGTTATGTATACATCGCTTAGGCGGTTATAAATTCACTTCCACTCAAAGGGAAGTCCTTGGGAAGCGTCCGATCATTGCAGCGTCAATATTCGCTGGAGTTCAGTGAGATTGAGGTTTATGAGTCTCACCCGCTCAGTTGTACCCGGCAGCTTTCGTGAGTAGAGAATTAAGGCTTTGAATTTTGTAATAGTTTAAATCGTTCGTAAGAAGGGACGTGACCGAGAAGAATGAACGATATCCGAGACGAGAGTCGGTTCGAAGTGAAGTACTAGAACACAGCAAATACTAAAATTGGGGTAAGATTGAGCGAACCTAGGGTGGCGTTTTGTGGAGTAGGAAAGACGCGACATAAATCCATGGTAGTCGAGGAAATCCCCATTGTGGTTCCACGGGAACTGCTTATGTACGATGTATGTATGAAGGTTAGTGGACTCGGTCACGTAGATTCTAGCCAAAGATTACATGAACTCTAATCTATGATTCTAACTAGTGCAAGAGCTGTTCCACTAACAAATGAATGAAACGTCCCATAAAAATTAATATACGAGGAAATTAGTCGGGGGTAAGACGCTATGGGATAACGAAAGCTGGCCAAAACAAGAGATTTGAGTAAGATTAGTAGTTAATAGATTCTTGACTTGTGTAATCTAAGTGAAAGTAGAGTTGAAGGCATGTTTATGTTTCAATGCATGAAGCCCCCTACATTCGGTTGGCAAGCGCTGTGTCTGATTCGTTCGGATTTCGGGAAATAAAATTGACAAGGCACGACGACGCAAAGACAGGACGCTGCTATGGGATCTCTGCAATATTTACTAACTAAATTTGTACCTTTTAATTTGTGTTTGTTCTGGTTTTCGTGCTTACAGGGAGAAGAGGAAAGTTAATGTCAGAAGGAATAGAACGCATCGAAAAATGTGCAAGAATTCCCAAGCTATCCAAAATGAAATATTTTATTTATAAATATGCAATTTACTAATACGCTGCAATGTCGAATGCAAAACTAATGAATTGACTCCTGTAAAAACATGATCACTGTAAGTAGGTAGTAATTATACAAGTCAAGGGTCTCGTGAGAGGTATGATCTGATGAGTCCCAAGGTAACCCCAAAAAAAGCGACGCGGTCTCCGAGGGATCATGTAATTTGTCCGACTTGCCTGAAAAAGGTAGTCCAGCAAGCTTAGGGTTTAGGGTCGGAGTCCCCCGTCCAAGTGGCCGTACCTGGGATAACGAAGGTACACTGGTACTCGTGCGTACCGTTGAAGTGCAGTCACCGGGGTGGACAAAGTGGATACCTCAATCAAATCGCTGTACTTACGGGGAAGAGGTATCAGACTGGTCTACTTTGAAAACTCGCGCAGAAACCAATTGAAAAATGCCGGGGAAACGGTGGCTCACACGGTATCAATCCTGTCCGCAGTCCCTTCTTGCTGTAGTGCATCTTTCATGAATTCACCGAAGGCGATAGGTTTGTTCATGTTTTGGAAAAGGGAAGGATGTGTGAGTAAATATGATATTCCAGAGACGCGACGAGTCTTGATTGCAGATGGGGAACAGAGCTAACTAGCTGGTACTCACTGTAAGCAATGTAGACCAATGGCGAATCTGGAGTCAGAATTTTAAAGTGTAAATACACAGAAATGAAATCGTTAGGAGCAAGTTGCACGTCTGGCTCAAGTCTGTCTGGCAATCACGCAATGATGTGAACTCACATCTAACTAGGGCAGCTTTGGGAACCATTATTAATTGCACGATTCTAAAAATATACAGTTTGGCCACTGAGATATTTATGCTCTACTTAGTGCAAGGTAAATGGTCTCAATGCCTTCCTGGGGCAAGAGCATAGCCAGATGGATAGGGGACGACGTAAAACGTAAAAATAAATGAATTCCCAAGTACCAAACTCATGAGAACGTGGAAAAATGGTTGATCAACAACCCAAAGTAAGAAACTAACCGAATTAAATCAACTTGAATCATGAATGAATAATATCACATTTCATGAATGTGGAGAGCATCCTCAGAGGAAATATTCGCACTATCACAAAAAGTCAAACAACTGCAGTTAAGAAAGCATGTTTTTAAAATAATTCTGAGGAAGATGAGGAACCAAAGGGGATGTAGGATAAGACATGTATGATGATCCTCAGAAGGATGCCAGTTAAGTCAATATATGTAAGAGTGGAACATTAATAAAGTGCTGTGTTCTAGGAAATGTGACTAATTTGTGTGGGTGAAGATAAACATGAATTAAACATAGAGGTTAATGCTCTGTGTAGTTTTGCAGGAAAGTAATGGTGGATAGCAAGACGATTCAGGCAAGAGAAGCTAAATTCAGGCAAGACAAGCTAAGTTCAGGCAAGAAGTGATGGACATGTTCACGCAGGAGTGGTAAGGATGTGACCAGAATTTAGTGCGCTCATGGACAATACAGCCGAGGCGGCTGCCACTGGAAGACTGGGTAAGTTCCTAGACTTACTTACTTCTCCTTAGAAGAATTCAGAGATTGATCTTGACAAGCAAACTGAAAAGTAACTCAAGAGCCCAGAGAAGAAAACTTGGCTGCAATTATTCCATCTGTAGAAGACAGAAGAGTATATTCTTCGCCCTGGTGTCGGAAGTTCGATGAAACCAGGACTACTCCCTCCGGCGCGGCGTTTTGGTTGGTTATTCCTTGAATAATCAACCTATGTTTTTGAAATGGAGTTCAGTTGATTGTTCGCACTTGTTTAACCCAGACGTCAGAACAGTCACTACACCAGGGAAGAACTCAAGCAGATGAATATATGTGACACTATATCTGCTTATTGACATTATAGAGACACACCGACGATGGTGAGGCAAGAAGATGGCCCAAGAGAGATGCTTCGTGAGATGGACCAAGCAATGGACCCTGCTATTACTTGGATGCAAATTTACCCTGAGATAAGAATATGTGAACATGAAATTTGACCCAAATTCCAAAACTGTGATGGATATCATCAAGTGCTTCATTGAACTTGCCAAGAACAATCAATATTACCCAGGAGCTGCATTGGATGATCAAGAAGTAAGGAGGAACTTGGTTACACAATCTGAAATTGAATACTTGATCACAGCAATTGGTGAGGCCTGTCCTAAACTAAACTAGATGCTCTGAAGACAAAAAGCCAAGAATAGCTGTTGGCACCATCAAACAGATGATGTTTTAATTGTACTCTGCTATGGACAAAAACAGGGAGAGTTATGGCTCTGGATCTGGAGGAGCATTGATTGGCTACACCTGCGGTCAAGATGAGAAGAAAAGGAGCACCATAGCAAGCCAACAGAATGTAAGATACCCATATAACCATGTTACAAACGACCATATGGACACTTCGTGCAGAGCAATTTGGATTAGCGGTCCTACGCCTTGGCCACCTCGTCCTTTGCCACTTCGTGAATGAGCTACAGACCAAAATGCAACTGATGAGGCCAGTACGTCAAATGGCAACAGACCCTGCTACTGCTGGGAGGAAGGATGGAAGCTACCCCAAGAAAGGTGAGAAGAATGCAATCCACAAAACAGACAAGAGGAATTTTATCATATGCCATTATTCTTCAGCAAAGAAAACCGATACATGAAGGACTGGCAAGAGGAAGTCAAAAAACCCCTGCCCAAGATCACATGGTTGTGCTCAAAATTTGAGACTAAAAGCCAGAAGCAGTTGGAAAGTAAAAGGGCAGACCTGAGATAGGACTCTAAGCCAGAGTCAAGTCTCATGAATGATGAAGTTGAAGGTGAGTCTTCAGAAACTGACTCCTCTGTATGCAATGATAAATTATGGCACAAGGTACTGCTACAACACGAAGAAAGAGGAGGAGGATTTGGACTACAAGGGATATGGTCCAGCAAGTTGTACGGTTTGGAGTAACTCTACAGATCTGGAAATTGACGGAGTAGGGGCAGCGTTTTCTACTCTCAAACATGACAGTGAGATGCAACTAATTGGCAGAAGAATTACAACACATTCTGAAGGAAAGACAACATGAAGGAAAGTTTTAGTGGGTCTCCTTAACCTGCCAGCACCACGTGAAACTGAAACTGAAACTGCAAGTACTTTAGCAGGCGACTCAAATTTAGCTGGTCGCTGTCACACAGGAGGACAGCATGACTTGCAGTCAGGGGTGCGGCAGTCCAAGCAGACTTCAAGTGACTCCACAAAGAGTTGTAGAGTCGGAGGGAGAGAAACACCGTCAAAGCACAATGATACAAAGCCATTGGCAAGAGGAGAGTTCGACGGACTTGAATTCTGGAATGAAGATGGCGCTCCTGAGATCCTAGTAACTTCAGAGAGAGAACAAAGGGATAGGAGGAGTCCTTGAGAGAAATAAAGGACTCAAGGCATTAATGAATGACCCATACCTCCAAATGATACCTGGAATTGGCATTGAAGTACCTGCCAGAATTGAAGAACATCCATTCAAAAATGACACATTTGATTGCCCAGGGCAAAAGGAAAAAGACAGCCAAGTATCAGAAAAGGAATAGATCGGAAATCCCGTTTACAAGTTTCTACTCAGATCTAATGTGACCCATTAAACCTCAAGCAACAGGATCACAAGCAAGATATAAGCGACATTCACGGACGATGCGACAAGATATGCCTTTGCCTACGAACTTGTAGATAAAACAAGAGTCAACATGGTACTAATGTAATGACTCGAAGATAGCTGGCAAGATAGCAAGATAGCTGGCCCAAGCATGATGGTGGCAGAAATAAGGCCAGAGGCTTTGAGTACAAATGACAGAAATGAACTCGCTGTTGTTCAGAGAACAGATCGCATTAACAGTGTGCAAACCTGCGACGCCTCTGCACAATGCCACCGCAGAACGACTGAATCTAGAGCTTAAGCAGAAGATATGGTGAACTTAATTTTATCAGGCATACCAATGAACTTCTGGGCTCATGCCATGTGATTTGTGTTGAATGATCACAATCTCTAACTCTACTTGTGGATTCAGAACGCAATATGGAATGGCAGTGGGTGAGTGCCGTTTCTGAAATACCTGAGAAAGTTCGGATGTAAAGCTTTTGTTCTGGACAACCTGGCAAAGCAGAAATTAAAGTTTGCTCCCAGAGCTCACCGAGTATATCGGTTAGATTGGGAAAGGACTGGCTATGTACTCTGACTGGAAAGCAAGAAGACTATAATTTGATCGAATTCGTCGAAGATAAAACCTATGAGGACTTCAACACAAGGGAGACGCACGTCCAAGTGAGGCAAGAAGTAATTCAAATATATAACATAAGTAAGAAGGAAATAAACAACTGGAAAAAGAACAGGACGCAGAAACAGAGGGCAAGAAGAACTACGAGATGAAATTCCAAAGAAAATTTGAGTCAAGGCAAGATAGAGGAGTACAACTTCTTCGAAGACAGCGAAGGCAAAACATAACTTCCTAAATAAAAAATTATATTTAAAGAAAAAAATAAAATAATGTAATAAAGGCAAAAGCAAACCCAGATATCAATAGCTACGTTGAAGCAAGACAATGGATGGAAGCCATTAACCAGGAATTCCAGGCGTTGGAACGATATGAGACTTCGAAAATAATCCCGCGATCCTAAGTTTCTTTAGGATCAGGATTATGAAAAATGCTGGATTCACAGAAGGACGTTGGAAGTTGATGGAACTACAAGTCTCCGAAGCAAGCTGATTGTAAGAGTATGAGCTGCCAGAAATATATACGCCATTAGGTGGACTACCTAATGCTCATACCGCGCTACCTGCTCATAGTCGCAACGTAATGTAATCTATAGTAGAACTGAAATAGTTTCCTGAATGGCTTGTTGGATGAACCGATACCTATGTATAGATGTGCTGGATGGTTTCTGCAAGTACCTGGAAAAACCCATCAATTAATAGAAAAAAAGAGTGTACGAAGTACATTGGGCTTTATATGGATTAAAGTTAGCGCCCAGAAGATGGTACAAACGATTCCTGGAAGCAATCGAAAGACGACCTGAAACCATACGAATTTCAGCCATGCCTATACGAATGGAGGAAAGAAGAAATTGGCAATCATGCTGCTGTACCTAGTCAACATTCTCTCCGCAACCAACTTCAAAATGAAATCGGGACAAATTAAAGTAGTCAAGAATCGGAATTCTCAATTATGGACCTGGAGGAACCAAAGAAATTTTAAGTCTGGAAATTAAATGTATAGGAAAGAGAGGCGATGCGAGTGCACCAACATTCATGCTACAGCATTCATGTAGATACCATTTTGGAGAGATACAATCCGAATGGCAGATCTCGGGAAGAGATACCCATGATGAGAAAGATGAAGAAAGGAAAGAAGAAGGAGTATGATGAGATGCCATAAAAGCATTCAAAACAGACAAGCAATTATGTTGCTTATGTGCCTACAAGGAGGAAGCCAATTGGATATTGCTTAAGCTGTTAGCATTCTCAGCAGAAGACAAAGAAACTATACGGAAGAAGACCTGGAAAGCGGTACTACGAGTTATTCAAAACCTATGAGGAACCAGAGACGTTGGACTAATCTACAAGGGAAAAGGAGAATCTCAGGAATGCTACCTGGACGCATTGCTCGGCGTCGAAGATGGATACTCAACAACAGGACTAGTGATAGAATTTTTTGTGACCTAATAATGTGGAAGGCTCAGAAGCCAAACCCATAGCCCTCTTTTCAGCAGAAGCCATGAGCTGGCATGCTTCAGACCTATTAGCCAAAGTATATACTGAAATTAGGTACCTTTTGCACCAACTTAGAATGAGGATTCAAAGCCAGCCATAAGATTGGCTGAAACTGATTACTTCTAAGCATTGAAACTTTTGGTCAGTGTTCAATTTGTTCATTTGAGAAGAGTACCTTCAGGGCAACATCAAAATTCATAGATCTTTACACAAATAAAAAGCGGGTGTTCTAATCAAACCATTGCCAGAACAGTTTAATTAAATTTTGAAATATAATGATGTAATGAAGTATATTGAATATTTGATACTGTTGTGAATTCTTAAAATTTGTTCTGTTCTAGGTAATCTGATGTGGAGAGCCAGCCTGGTTAAAAACGTGTAAGACGAATAAGCAAGACGATCGTGGAATGATGATGTGTAAGACAGAAAGTTCCTTGGAGGAAAATGATGCAAGAAGAAGTCATACAGATGCCGAATCTAAGTTATGTAATAGGCTTCATGGGTGGGCAACCATCAAGGTGGTAGCACATCCAGGAGCAAGATTTTATTGTCTAGAAAATGTGTACATAAAACCAAGTTTAACACAGTGTGTGAATGCATCCTTTATTTCTAGCACTTCAAAGGTAACACTGGTGACAGAGATCTAGTTCGACAGTTCCAGAGTCTACTGGACTACGGCAACAGCTGAGAATACGAGGATCTCCGCTGGAGCAGCAGGTCCACCAGACTCACAGACGACGCTTGACAGATGGCTGAGATCACGAGACTCGTCAAGGAAGCAGCTGAACCTCAGGCAACGTCGCGACAACTGGAACTACATGGATCTTCACAGTAACGGCAGGGCCAACCAGACTGAAATTAAAACCTGGCAGTTTGAAGAACTAAGAGACTGTAGCAGTGATCAGCAAATCAGAATTTGTGGCAGCAGCTGAATTTGTCCTACTGCAAGTAACGTTGAAGTGCCTTGCCTTATAGACTGAGGAATCAAGCATTGTGCAGTTGGGAGGGAGTGTTGAGGTTTGAGGACAACTACCCAATCCTTGACATTCCCCTCTTAGCTAAGTGACATCATACACGAGCGTCATCTACAGGTGAACTAGGGAGGTCTCTGTTGAGTGCTGCTGTCGCGGTAGAGGTTGTAACCTCAAGGAGTCTTGTCGTTCGGCCATATTGACTTTGGGGCTTGGCTATGAAAGTGTTATATATCTTCTTTCGAGGTGATACGTATTTAACGAGAATACAAGTATATCGATTCTATCCTATCATCTTCCCCAGGTTCCAATTAATTGAATTAGTAGTAGTTAAACCAATATCGCGTTAATTACCATCATCGAAGTACAACAAAAGTGCAAGCGGTAATGCTTTCGGAGCAGCATTCTTGGACCTCCTGATTTTATGAGCATTACATCCGCTGCAGAAAGGATCCCTTGATCTCATGAGAAATCGAGTCAAATCGAGACGTGCTGTGCTGCACTAGGGGGCGATCTGACTAAAATTCTCTACGTGTCCTGATGCAATTGCTTAAATATTCTTGAAATCCCCTGGAATCACTAATCATATTCTCGATTGGGAAATTATTGCGGCCTCTAAAAATTAAGTACCCGAGACGAAAGAAAAGTGGCTACAGTTTTTAATGAAGTAAGAATGTGCCAGATTCCACGTCCCTGATTGTACCCAACCTACCCTGCCTCCATTTGCGCCAAGCGGCCTTTCTTGGTCAATTCAGCGTCCTAAATTTAGTTGAAAATGGCACTCGATAAACCTAAGTCTCCTAATAAGTCGAATAATCATTTAAATAGAAAATAGGCATTCGAGGTTTTGAAGTATCCGAGACTCCTCAACAGAGGTTGATCATGAATGACCACATTATACTATCTTGGATCCAGGGCGTGTTCTTCTCCTGGCAGACCCGATCAAGAAGCAGATTCCAGGCTGTCGCAAGAGCAACGGATGTTCTCACCTCAATATCCAGGAAAATTGGATCCAGGCGAGAAATCATGACATTGTTACCTACTCAATGGTCATTCAATAATATAAAACCAAAATGTGACGTTAGCTGATCCTCGTACCTCCAATCTGTTCTGAGAACTAGGAGTGGAGGAGTCAGGAAAATTCAAGGGGACTTGTAAAATTGAGTAAAGGATTCAGCGGTGTTGATGGAGGGAAGGGACATTAGGTATGTATAATTTAGGTAGCCGAAGCATGATCGCCCTGACTTAACAATAATCATCCTCACCTGTATATCGGTGCACTAGTGTCCGTGCGATATTTTTATTATTGCTATTCTCATCTACATTTCTACTCTCCATTCACGAATACAAAATTTAAATGATGTGACAGGATGGAAATCTAAATTTTTGAACTTCAAAGGAATTCCCACCAAAAACATATTAATAATATACGATATTATCATATGATATGAGGAGGAAAGGTTGGATTTTACTCAGATTTCGGTAGTTTTTGGTTGGTTATTAATTGAATAATCAACCTATATTTTCATGCAAAAATTCAATCTCTCCGATTCGGCCCAAATTGTTTTTCTGGTCGTTTCAAAGTGTCTACCTACTCGTTGATCAAAAAAGTCAAATGTCCGTCCGCCGTACGCCGTCCGTTGTCTACGCCGACTTTGGTAGCAGAAAATTTTCTAAAAATCTGAAATTTGAGTCAGGGGTCCGTTACCGGCTCTAGTTGGTCCTCGAATCTTTTCAGCCCGATCGGACAAAATTTGGACGGAGTAGGGGTCAAAATGTGTTTTTCGAAAAATGGATTTTCGAGATTTTTGGGGATCTAGGCGTGTGGGGTATCATATTCCTCTAAATTTTGTACCCTGAATCGATCGGAATGGGTCTGGGGCCCGCCACACCCACTGTTTCCCCCATTTTGCCCATGTTGAAGAAATGAGTCTCCATGCGCCTTGTCCAAGGAATAACCTACCCCCGTGAAAGAATTTGCAGCGTTTTGTTCTCGGCCTCAATTTATTATACCTAACGTATGATTTTTGTCCATGTCACTTGATTTCGAAAAAATATATTAATTATCACACTATTTAAATATTTAATTGGATGATGTTTCCGTTTCCTCACAGTTACAATACCCAACGTTTTCGCGTAAATAGTGAGATTTACTGATTCATTTCTTACAAGTCTTATAAGGGTCTTCGGATTTGGGAGTAGTTAAGTAGGGTTCTTGCGTTTAGTATCATTTCAACTCCATCAGTGGTATCTTAAGGGAAAACAGGTGAATCAGTGATGCTGGCAATCACGCTTCAGATTTTTCCTTAATCATTGGATACATTTTTGATAGTTATTAATCTTAGAATGCCGCTGACTAGAATTGAGTTCTTACCTATTAATATTACAGGAAATCATGATGAGTGAATTCTATTGAAACCATGTAACACTATTGAAGTGACATACATCGTCTAAAAAAATCATCAGAACTAGAAGGCGTGATTTAACGTTCCGCAATTTTCCCATGATTTTACAATGCATCGTCATCTTGTATCAAGACTTCAATCAGGTCGAGTAGAATGAATGTAGCCTCCCGGTACTTGGGAGCGTTTTACTACATTAAGGAAATATTGTTAAGAAGAGAACAGGCAAAAGAAGAAAGATGCAACAAATGCAATTGTCGGATATCTTGATATAAGATGCCAGGAATAATGCGCCATGAATCTTGTAAATCCGTTCATACATTTTTTTCGGGAATGTACAACATGTCAGCAACAAACACCTACCTTGAATTCTGCCGGCGACACTGATCACAATGCAAAATAAAACTATGACAGCCATTGTTTATTTGTCAACTTTCATAAATTTGAGAGTTTATTGTGTCAACATTGTTCGGTGGAGCAAGTAGCACGATTTTCAACGAATTTTTATTGAATATATTCTCAATAGTAGCGTATCGGCGTAAGTCCATACATCGCGACCGGTTCACGAGCTCAGGGCAACACAAGGTCTCCTAGTACGGGGTTGGCTGCCGGTACAGGACTGATAGGCGTGTGGCAGAGATCAGGGGGAAGGCCTGGGGTGGGGGTCGCCGTTCAACCTCCCGTCATCCCACCCCACGATCCTCCCTCCCGGCGATTCCCGATCTCCTAGGTAAATAATATTCCCACTCCATGAAAACCGAATAGGTACATCTTATTTACAACTATTTGAAAGGCAAGCAGGTAACCACTACGTTGGGTACGATGGGTATCATCTAAAACCATTCTTTAACCAGAGAACCAACCTGCTCGAGCCCCCCAATGACCTTCTCAACAAAAGTCACGGATGTATTTAAAATCGCTCGTGCTGGGCGTGATAATGCACCTTCGGTTGAGACCATAAGCGAATGTCACGAAATCGTCAATAAGTACGATCAAGTTAATTATTTTAATAAACGAACTTTCTAAAAGACCAGACGGAACTCTGTGCTCTTTCTCTCCGTTCTGATAGACTCTGTTGTTTTGACACCCAGCGCAGTGTCAGGGGAATGTAAATTATCCGAATTTGGATTGGACTACTGGCTTGGTTGCTGCAAGCGAATTTACTAAAACTGAACTTTTTGAAGGGAGCAGAGGTTTTGAATAAGAAAAAACAGGGGGGGGGGGGGGGTATACGTGGGAGTATCGACCTAGTATATGCAACCGTTTGTATACCCTCTCTTCCTACCTCGCGAAGTGCCGGTTCTGGTCCTGCGGGGCTGCTGGCATTTGTTGATAGACGAAGTATTTTACAAATATATTGTGATACTCACAATCTGAATTAAACAAAACACTATGGAACTACTAGGAGAAAACATTGCTTACAGTTTGGCTGAAACTCATGTATATTATGAAGATGTATATAGAAGAATTGAAGGAAATATTGCCGGAGAACGCTTAGCCAACCCCATTAAAAAATTTGGCTATTTCCAGAAGGGCAGGAAGAAAGACAAAAAACGCTGAAAATTCTTACACACGGTTTGGTTATTCCTCGAACCAGGCACATGGAGATTCATTTCTTCAACATGGGGAAAATTGGGGAAACAGTAGGTGTGACGGGACCCGGATCCATTCCAATCGATTCAGGGTCCAAAATTAAGTGGAATATGATACCCCACACGCCTAGGTACCAGAAATCTGGAAAACACACATTCGAAATGGGTAAATAGGCACCCATTTTGACCCATAACCTCGGCCAGAGGGCACCAATCGTTCACAATTCAGCGTCCAAAATTTAGTGCGAAATGGACATTTGCTAATTTTGATCTAGACACCTTGAAACGTTCAGAAAATTTTTTTGGGGCGAATCGGAGAGATTGACTTTTTGCATGAAAACAACCAACACGTGCAAAAATCTAGCCATCTAGTTCGCAAGGAGCATGAAATTGAGTCCCTAGGGAAAGTCAATCGCTCTTGCTTGATGTGCTGAAGTGACTCTGCTTGAATTGTAGGGAAGATGTATTGTGATGGAAAATCACAACATTCACATTTCAAAACTGACCAAGTTTCATTTGTTTGTTTATATGTTCGATATTATAAGGCAATTTATATGATTGTTTATGAGAATTTTCAAATGTGAAACCAAAAGCTTGAATAGCCCTCTAGTTTTTCGACAAAAAGAAGTTTTTTCAGTGTAGTCTTTGAAAATATAACACTTGTTCCTTACAATTTTCATGTAGAAAGGTATTGTTGCGAGATTGAACCTGCGCCCGCCAAATGAGCTGCCAGCGTTGCAGGGTCAATGATCTGTGGAGGGCTAAGGGTCGCTCTCGAACATTCGCGCGTTGCATTGAATTGGCTGGAACCTTCCCGTTGGCTCGAGACAACAAGTCGAGTTGCAGAACCAGGGAAGGTTCGAGAAGGTACTCGGCCAAGGCAGCCAGTATAAAAGGGACACAGGAATGCCGCGCAGTTCAGTTCAGTTCAGTTTGGAGTCCAAATATTGACGCTTTGGGTTATAAATCATGCCGTGTTATAAATAGTGTGACAACCACATTACAACCGCGAATTGTGCTTTGTGATTGTGTCATTGTGTAAGTGCGCGAATGTGAACAGTGTATTTGAGTGAACAATTGTAATAAATTATTAACAAAGAATATAAATTGTTACAGTATTGAATGCATTTTAACAAATATCAGAACATTGCAAGTCATTTTGACACCAGTCTGAACGGTTTGGTGGCGATTAGGCTAATAATGAGTGGACTTCATGAAGACCCATTTGGTCCACGGAGGGTTAATTACATACCTACTTCCCTTATATGTGTTCACGTGGAGTGAGACTGAGGAGGGACTTAACACACATGAAACCACACTCATTTACGCTGTAGTCTACAGATTAGGACTGGAAAAATCTATAGTAGTATCGTCATGATGCATACGTTTACATGATTGAACTAAATTATTGTGGATGTTGGAACGATCCTGGTCAGACTAACCTAGCTCTTGTGAACCTAGCTAAAACTCAAATATTGTTTTAACGGATGGTGAATCAAAATCTTCGTATTTGCCATAGTGATGAAGTCGCTAGCGCGGTCCCTTCGTGGTGGGCCTAGGTGAAACTGAAGGAGATTTACAAGCTCTGCTCTGCACCGAGGGCTCGGTTCATTACGCAAACGGGTAAACATTGACACAGACGTTCCTCGTTCTTGTAAGTTGAAAGTCTTCGGATTATCAGATTTATGAGTCGTACAGACTTGGCCAAATAAGGGTAGAAGTTTCTAAATGAATAAGTCATACATTTCTGTATTCTCATTCGTTTGTTCAAATTCGAACATTAATGCTATGGTTTCAATTAAAACTTATTTCTTCGTGATTTCAGAAATCTTCCCTCAAATTTTACTCTGAGAATATTCAAATCATCGGTAGAATCTATCGGCAGAAAAAGTGCACACGATGAAGCAACGTGCGTATCCATAGAAAATTACCTACAAATACAGTTTTACATACGTTCTCGATTGGCGAGATTTCGAGTTCTAGGGAAATTCTTCCTGCGAGCATGGTTTTTGGTGAAAGAAAACTCACTCTTTTGGCTTCTCGTTCTCTCGAGAACGTGATACACCCTCCCTTAACGAACGCTCTCTCTAATTCCGTAATGTTTGAAAGCAATTAGGATGAGCTCTTGGAACAAGATTCTCTCTCGAGGCCCTTCAGTAATGACCAGTAATGGAGGGATATTACATTTCTGACCCCGTGCACCTTAGGGTGAGGCACGATTTTCTTTTAGAGCTACATTATTCTTCTTCAGCTGTCCTGAAGGATTTTGAAAAATTATGTTTTGAGGCAGGATTGGCAACAATAAGCAATCTGCCTAAATATTTATTATTATGCAGGTACATGAAATGGACACTTTAAAAAGTTCCTCGTAGAAATCCAAAACAAGAATGCATGTGTTCATACGCGTATCAGGAACAAAGGTATTTGTAGCAAACCAAGATTTTCAATCCCAAAAATGACCACTAGGCAGTACTTCGCCACCTCTCCTCTTTGCGCCGACTTCGAAGTTTAATTTAAGTTGGCTAATAACTATTAAAGGTCAATTAATTCACTATATATGACTATTAATTCAAATTTCGATAGAAAACTAAATGAATCTGGTTTGGTTCCACTAAAAGTGAGATCGTAGGGTGAAGTACCCAGTTACAGAACCCCCCCCCCCCCTCCTTTCCGTGATAAACAGTTTGATTTAGAATTCGGAAAATAAGCTTCCGTTGAAGTTTCATTCCGAATATGTTGGCAGCCCTTAGTCTGTCGATTCATGGCTGCCAGCTATCGTGATGCCAGATTCGCTATCGTGATGCCCTAAGGAGTTAGATTCAAATATTGTCAAGCTTTTCTGAGGTAATTTGTTCTCATGATATTGTTTATTATGCTTTCTTACGTATCTTGATCCGTAGATTTCGACTTCGACAAGAGTTTTTCTCTAAAGTGCGTCTCTCAGACGATTTTTGAGGGTGTAAGACACTGGTCCTACAAGACCACCTGTTTCTAGTAACACTCATCCCAGTATGTAACTGGTTTTCTTTCATCGCATTTTCCTATCGAATTCCACCACCTAATCGAGAGGAAAGAACCTGAAAAATCTATCTACGTTTGAATTTTGAAGCTCCGAGGTTATACAGTACAGGAGGTGTATCAAACTGGACCCGTAGGTGTCTGTAACTCGCACTAGGAAGTTAGCTGTTAGCGTTATTCCTGTACTAAATTGCCTAATGTTTCATAATTTTCCTCTTATATCTGATCAATATTGTATACCTAGTTAATAATCATCAATACTTCTAATGAATGAATCTTTTAAAGACATAATGTTTTGCAGGTGAAAATGGTTAGAACAAAACTACAATACAACGATGAGCAAATGCAGGCTGCGTTGAGAGATGTCTGTGGAGGAATAGCAGTAGCTATAGCTGCCGGACTGTATAGCGCCTTCGTATTACTCTCTTTCATAAACGAAAAGGCAAATGCCCTAAAGATTCCATGCATGGAATCCTGAGCCGATATTTCAGTGCCTTCAGATCAGTTCCAGGGAGGAAAAGTAACGAACTAAGGCCACCAAAAAATAATTGATAAGGACAAACAAATTTAAAACGCGGAATGGGTTAATATCAATATACCTAGTGTCCATATAGGTAATATTGAAATAATGCGCTCACCGCGTACTTTACAAACAAATGTTTCAGGGCAATGGGTAACAAAAATCTCTAGAAGACCCCTACCCCTTCCCCCGAATTTGGTCCTATCGAGCTGAAAAATTTTGAAGACCAAGTAGAGCAAAAACCTCAAAATTCTCAGATTTTTAGAAATATTTCTACTACCATTTTCAAGGAATAACCAACCAAAACCAAATGAAGCTTCTTTTTGTGTTTATCAATAAAGTTTGTAAACGATGGACGGCGTGAACCAATGAGAATTCCGAAAAAGAAAATTTTATCACATGACCTCACCTGCATGATCAATGTCCTGGGATATGCAGACTTCAGAATTGAATGAGCAGGCAGGTATTTGCAAAATACATTAATGGCTAAAGACAATTCAGTGGGTTATTTGTTGCTCGAATCACAACAAACTAGGCACTTTCATCTGCCCCTTGCATCCACTATTCTATAGTATAGAGCTGTATCAAAAGATAGCGGCAAGTTGTAATATACTTTTTTTTTTCCTTTTCAAAGCAAACTTGAACATACTTACTCAGTAACTGCTAATGTTGGAAAATAACGAAACAATGGCCTGAGTTGAGAATAGAAATGTAAAACAGACCGTGGCTATTCAAACGGACTTTTATTTTTTCGAAAAAACTTTTGCCAACGGTTTGAGGATTAAATTTAATGCGGTCCTGAGAGTTTTTATACGTAGTTTTAAAACGTGGAACTCATTAGATTTTGTTTAAAGTGGGTATGGGGATCTTCCCTGAGAAAAACTCAGCCGCCGAGATGCCACTTAAGCCCTCAATTCCTGGCTTTCGTTTCGTTTCGTTGAATATTCAAGGAAACGACCAGGATTATTTTCTTAAACAACCATAAGTTCGTGAATTAGGTTCATGAGGCTTCAATATTGACGAACAATTTGATATCACGATGATCTTTCGGTGTTTAAAATCAACGGTTTTACAGTCTCTCACCGTCAAGGGGAAACCTAACTTCGAGCCAAGAGGGAGAGTTGTCGGTTGCTATTCACTATAAACGAGGGAACGACTAATGATCGAACAATTACTCTAATCGAATCTAGATTTTCCGCAGATGCCCAGATGGTGCGAATCTCGCTTAACGTTGAGTGTTAGCTTTCAAATTAGCGGATCAATATACCTTCAGATTTTCCTGGCCAGTAACCCGCGTCAACCGGATCGAACGAATTCAGTGTTTGATAGTAATGAAGGATTGAGAAAACCAGTAAACTACGAGGCAAACTATATTTTATCGGACTAATAATAAAATGTGTGAGATCAGATGGCATTCTGTTCGCTCTGACGTTTAGATCATTCTGCCCCCCCCCCCCCCACCAACTTACTTGTTAGTAGTAGCCTGGCCGGGGTTTTGTTCATTCTATTGAAGTACTGTGTCTCATGTAGTTTCAGGTGAGGGCACCACTCGCATCGAAATATAATTCAAAAGGGGGAAAAAAATGGAATAAAACAGTGAGTGTGGAGTGTCCCTGAAACATTCCAATCCATTCAGCGTCCAACATTTAGTGGAAAATGACATCCCACACGTTTAGATTGCCAAAAATTTTGATAATCCATTTTTCAAAACACTTATTTACCCCTCCCTTCCCTCAAATTCGGTCCGATCGGACTGAGAAATTTCGAGGACTAGCTAGAGCCAAACGTGACCCTGACCGAAATTTCAGATTTTTAGAACCTTTTCTTCTCTCTTTGTCCGTAACAAGCAGGGGACGCGTTATAATATATTATATTGTCTCGTCCTATAGTCCAGTCCCGATCGAGGAAGCCCATAAGTATCATTACAAAACAATGAAAGGAAAAAATATAACCTTCAGCTGCTGTCAGGATAGGCAAAGGATCTGCGCCGACTCGATCGGATACTAGTTGTCGGTACAGAAATACTGAGTGTCAGTTGAATACTGAGTAGATTCACTGAATTTTAAACGTTCAGGACCCAAATCAAACGACTTCGTTGAAATACTCGTTGTATGACCTCAACAATGCAGTTGTACTCAGGGTAGTCTTTGAACGTTCGCCAGAATGTAAACCCAACTCAAGTACCTATTGCAAATCCTGATTGAATTATAAGAAGTGTTAAAAACCTTCTTGGGAACATTACTCAGAAAGTGATTGGTTGGTGATTAATTGATCACGCCCCCTTCTTACCAAATAATGGAAGCCGACACACAATGTAGAAGATTGTTTGAGTTAGGAAGGAGCCAAGTTGAAGAAAGTGTCTACAAGTACATTGGTTCAAAGTGAAGAGAAGGACCGGGCATTCAATTCGACGAAGTAGACAAGTCAGAGCCGTGAGGGGAAATCGCGTAATAGCAGTTGTCTCTCTCCATTGTTGGAGGAGTCAGCCCAATATGAATCAAGGAGCCCAGTTCCAATTACGCGATGGGTGCCAACCCTCGGCAGTGCATAACAATTTGAATGAAGGAGCGGCGACGGTGAAGAGAGGTTGTTGTGTTTCTTAGTCCACTATTGTTGAAGACGGGGGAAGGAGCTATCAGTAAAGTACTTACATTCTTGAACGATAAACACCCTGACTAACGTTTCTTTAGCACCAAGGAGGAAGCTGTACATTTGAATAATTGATGGGTGATTTGTGGATGAACAAATAAAAATCAATTTTCAAGACATTGTTCATTATTCATTCAGCGTTCCACGTTCACTCAAAAATATAAGTGTTTCCAGCCGTCTCATTGTGGCTGTTAGTTGCCTGGCTTGTTAAAAATTGACCGCCTGATCTTCATCACGACGGGGCGTCAGACACTTATGTGATACCGCTTCCGGGCCCTCCACACATTAGGGTTGTGCAGCTATGCCTATGTGACTCCTTTTCGTGGACTTGCCAGTAGCATCACCCAGTCATTGGTGACCTTTTTCACCTTTTGCGTTGGAGTGGTCGGGTTGGGTGATTTATACCTGCTAAGCCGTGTTGCTAAACGGAACCAGATGAGGTTCCCTTCAAGACGAACAAAGTCGTTCATGGCTCTAGTCCTCGAGACGTTTCAACCCGATTGGGTGGGGTAGGGGTCAAAATGTGTATTTTGAAAAATGGATTTTTGAGATTTTTCGCAATCTAGGTATGTGGGGTATCATTTTCCACAAAATTCTGAACGCTGAATCAAATTAAATGAATCCCGGAACTGTTGGCGCCCTCTGGATGAGGTTATGGGTCTAAATGGGTACCTATCTACCCATTTCGAACGCCCTACATGCGACAGAGAGGAGATAATTGAAGATCTAAAGTTACAAGGTTACCGTTGGACTAAAACATGGAGAATGAAGTTGAACGAAACAAGGTCAGTTCACGTCAACTTCACCATTCGGCAAGTGCCAACAAAGGAAGTTGAGGTAAACTCGACCGTAGTACCCTACGCTGACTCTGTCAAGTACTTGGGTATGACTCTGGATTCAAAACTCAACTGGAGGAAGCACATAGAAAAGAAGAAAGAAGAACTGAAGATCAAGTTCAAACGCATGCACTGGCTTATGGGAAGGCATTCCCATCTCTTCCTTCACAACAAGCTGCTCATCTATAAGCAGATTCTTCGCCCCATCTGGAGTTACGGTATACAACTCTGGGGATGTGCCAAAAAAATCCAACATTAGGATAATCCAAACCTTGTAAAAAATTCTGCGAAGTATAGTTGCCGCACCCTGGTATATGCGTAACGATCTGAGGATTGAAACTGTCAATGAAACTAGAGTCAAATTCTCAAGGAAGCATGAGCAACGCCTTCATAAACATGAGAACCCGGAGCAACATGAGAAGATGCTCAACGTTCTTGACAACGCTGGCGAGCTTCGGCGACTCAAGCTCAATAAACCTCTGGACCTGACTGTGCTGTGCTAGCTGAATGCCAGAATGAATGTGATTGTGTATAGTGTCCCGTGCATAATGTTTATTAACATTCAAGATTAAGATTTGCTGAAATCTTATCTTACCCATGTGATATCCTGCGAACAAATATTGCTAGATGATGTATTTAAATTCAGTTGCAATAAATAATTCACAAAAAAAAAAAAAAAAAAAAAAAATCCCCTACACATCTGTACCAACACACAAACCTCCAGTGTTTCCATCCATACCAACCTCCTGTAGGTTCCAGACGATTCAGAACCCGTCTGAAGGGGTTATCTCTTTCCACAATCGAACAGTACGCGCGAACAAAACACAGACTTCATTTTCGTACTGAGGAAAAACAAACAGATGAGAAAAGGATCAGGCTGCCAGCGCGGAGTCATTACAGCGGCAGACGTAGGTACTACTGGCCGTGCAAAGCGACCTTAAGATCATTGTGGAAGATTGAAATTCCAACAAATAGTCACTAATATGATTGGTTTTAAAAACGCCTGCAGCTGTGGTCAGTATTTTATCTGGAGTGATCTATATTCTTGCTTCTTGTTTACAAAAGTTTGTTTACAATTACAACAAAACCACGGACAGGAAACTCAGTTGCCTACAGTTGTCTACTAACCGCGCCCTGGAAGGCAAAGAGTGTGGTTGTGGTTCTTCAAGTTTTTGTCTCAAATGTAGCTGTCATTTCTCTTTTTCATACGGGTGACGTCACCGTTCAGTAGGTAGATTTTTTAAAAAACCCGTTATAAACCATTACTGATGTATCTTACACCATTTCCCCCTTTCATAGTTAGGGACAACATCATTTGGAAATACAAATTGACCAATGGATACGCCTCATTATGTTGTCTAAATTGGAGTTTGTCAGAAAAAATTATATTAAATTGATATCTGGAAGTGGGTTTTTATAGAATTTGATGACAGAACACTTGTTGAAGCGTGTGACTTGCAGACCTGTGTGGGCTATCAACCACCAACGTTAGCTAATATGACCATTGCCGCTATTAGACATACAAACTTTTACAGTTACTACCTGCTCAGTTTTATAACATGGCGTAGCCGGAATTGTCCATTCTGTACAAAATACGGGCCATTTTGGTGGTTTCTTTATACATTTTGACGAACTTACCAATAGTTTTAGAGAATTGGAGAGAGAAATCGCTCCAAACCTCTACTACCCTAGTGTTCACTTTCCGCGCTATTTATGAATCTTACTTCCCCCGTTTTTATGTGTCATCAATATCATGATTATGGTTGAGGAAGTTTACTGATGGACTTGCTCAAAATATGGACGGTTTTTGGGGATAACATGATGGAACTTTGTCAGTGGTGCTTCCGCCCTCTGAAATTGAGTTTACTTCGTCTTCTTGTGACGACAATATTCACTAGGGCGAATAGTAAATGCCTCATTCTTACTTGTTCAATGTTCGTTCAACCCATCCTCATCTTGGGAGTTTGGAGAATCCTCACTCTTGAGTTGGGAAAGTTTCATCCCTTCTCCTTTCGAACCGCCCCTTACCGCGGTTCCCTCATCTTCGCTGCAGTTTCCCTTTGAACGGGGGAAGGGCAGGATCCTAATTAATTAATACGGCGAAGTAAGGCTCGTGACCACAGACGTTAGATTGCGGGGACTTACAGAGGAGAGGTCGGGGTGAGTTCTGGCGCTAAGCTCTTGGGTCAACTTTGGGAGAAAATCGGGCTAAGACGCGAGCCAGCGCCACCCCGTCGCTTAACCCGAATACAAATACGTATTACGTACTTCATGTGACTGTTGTTCAACTCTGTGGAATATAAACTAGAAGGGTTGGACAATTTGGGAAAGTGAGCTTTCCAAGTTGTCTTACGACGAAATAAAATGTCCTGGTTGTTCAAGAGATTTCTGTAGCACATTCATTGGACATCTGCGTTCTACCATGAGGGCAGAAACTTGAACTATCTCTCCTTCGTTTCATCCTGAATCGAAGTTGCATTTTAGGTTCGGTCGATGTCTTTGCCCTCTCTTCCGCCATGGGTAATGTGAAAAGCGAACGTTAATTTCCTAAATCCATAATTTGTATGGCTTTTGGAAAATCCGCGCCGCGGATCCTCAACTAATGGATTATATTCCTTGAATGGGGTATATTCAACCTCAGGAGGAAAACTTGTAATAACGATAAAGATGATCTATTGCTGGACGTTTGGTGTGATTTCATTCTTTTTTCCTCTTGAAAGGCCGGTATGGTGTTAAAAAAAAGCTTAGGGACTTACCTCTATGCCAAAACTCCCGTAAATCGAATAAAACTAGCGTTTGACGCTAGTTGGGATATCGGCAGGCTGGAAGATATATGGACCGTGGAGAGGAGACTCAAAATCACCACATTCAGCAAAAGTGCCAAAAATGAATTTTTAGTAGAAAGCAAAAAGTAGAGAGAAACCGACTTGAAACGAACCTGCGACTCATAAAACCATTTCAATTTTGTTTCTGGCAGACAGGAAATTTTTTCCCAGAATGCAGCATCATTGAATACTACGCCCTCAGTAGGGACCTACTTACGCAGGAGTGGAAGAAAGTTTATTCAAAATGATCCAGATATTTGCACTCATGAAATTCCCTTACGCGTATTACGTTATTCAAACCGCAGTCCATTCAGCTATTATTATTCGAACAAAATTCCGCCAATAAAAATAAATAATAAACCTTCTTTCTTCTTCTCGCCAACACTGAGAAAGGTCGAATCCGCGTTATTTCACTGGATAAAACAAAACCATTATTGTCACCATTTATCTCTATCATTGGCCGTTCCTAAGCCGTTGTGCGTGATTCTCGCGGTGCTCAGAATTATTTAACACACTTCGGTAAAATGAAGACAAAGTTATCGCGCCTTTCCGGGGCTACATATCCCAGCTCTGCGCCGTAAAATTACTTTGGTGTGCTCCGTCGTGATTACGTTGATAACAACTTATTGGCATAGGTATTAACAAGATGAATTTGAATGGTGTAAAATTGACAAATTAATGTCGTTGGACAATGAGTGGTCAGGGTGAAATCACAAGGAAAATTATTGCTGGAAGTAACTTAATTCAATTTGTGGTAATAAATAATTATTATTCTATTACGATGAAAAAACCACAGATACAAATTTCTAGGATCAGAGGCCATAATTTTCGTCTCAATCAACGTCGACACCTACTCTTTCCCATTATCCAGTCAGAAGAACAACAGCAAGCTCCCTCTCGTATACATTGAGCTATACGCTGGACCTCTCTTGCAACCAGTTATTTAGAGGTCCCAGATCCACCCTACCCATCAATAACTATCAACATCAATTAGTCCGCGGGCACCTGATTGTCGTATTAATGGATGCCCAACAGGCTAACTTGAACAAACGAGTTTGCCCTCTGGGGTCGCTCTGGTTACAGTGTCCTGCAAAGTTGTTTACTCCTAGATCGCTGTAACCCGTTCGTCGAGGCACGTTGATTATTCGGTAGCCTTCTCTTCTCCGGTCACTGCAACGAGTGATGACGGAATTAAAAATGAAAATGGAACGTTGAAGCATATCCTTCTAAGCATAAGGTAGAAGTGTAAGGTTATGCTCAAAAGTAAAAGGTAAGAGCATAAGCTCATCCTTCTTTCCATATTCATAATGATTACCTTATACTTGCGAGGATATCCTTCAAGCAGAAGTAGAAGGTTGAGTAGAGTGAGCACTGTTTGCCATGGTTTTCTTCATCTCTTTCTAGGGCCTCATCCGTAGGTTCGAAATCAGGATCGCGTAAAGTTTTTGCAATGTTATGGAGCACGATACAGGCAACTATTATTTTCGGTACATTTTCCAATTTCACGTGACAAACGTATTGTAAGATAGGAAACTTGCGTTTCAGTTGGCCAAAGCATCGTTCAATTATTACTCTCTCTTTTTTCAAAAGTTTGTTGTAATTTGACTCAACACCAGGATAAGGATTTCTAAATGGAGTAATTAGGCATGGCTCTATCCCATATCCATCATCAGCAAGTAGGACAACATTAGTTTCATTTCCCAATTGAGCTCTCATTTGTGAATTTTTCCGTATCCTCGAGTCGTACACGGATCCTGGCCAACTAACGTCGACACTAGTGAACATTTCTGTGGAGTCACAAGTGGCTTGTACATTCAGAGTTGCACGCCTTTCCGATTGATGTACTCATCTTCATGGAGTTTTGGTTTTAGTATTCCGACGTGGGTACAATCGACGACGCCAATAACTGTTGGAAACTAGTACTTGCTTTGCCATCTCTGTTTCGCCTCCAGTATTTCACGGTCAGCAACTGGAAACTTGATCCATTCTTGTGCCTGCGAAATTATGCTTCCAACTACTGTATCCACAGTCCGAGATATTGTAGCTTGACTAACACCAAGTTCTTGACCGATTCTTTTTTGATAGCCTGGATCGCTGAGGTAACGCAAACATACGTTCATTCGATGAACCAGAGACAAGGCACCTCCCCGCCTTTCTTAGCATTCTCCTAAAAACCTGACTGCAAGCCACTGCACCGGTTTGAAATCACATACAAGCGTAGGTAAACGTGGCTTGTATTGTTTAACATCCCTCACATTCACAACCTCTGCCATCGCGCTGACAAACTGTACAACACAACCTGCCACTACGGAGCTGAGTCTGCTACTGAGCAACCTCAACTTTTTTAGAGGATATCCTTTTTTCATTAAGTAAATGATCAACATTATGAATACCCATTTACTTTTCTATGAGTATAAGGTTATGCTTGTACTCTTCTTCGAGTATATGGTTCCACTCGATTATAATGAATATAAACAGAAGGATATCCTTCTAATTTCGCAAGTATAAGCATATCCTTTTTTTATGAATACGGCCCATTATCTCAAAAGCAGGTTTTCTAGAATTGCGGGACCTAGGCGTATGGGGGTATGTTTTTCCTCTAAATGTTGGACGCTGAATCGATCAGAATGTGGCCGGGACCCTCTACTCACACAGTTTACCCCATGCTCCAGGTTTGTAGGTACTTCCGACCATCATTTCATTCTTCACAATTCAATTTTTCAATAGTTCAGGATTGTTAGGGATGATGGTATACCCCTCTCCCTCTCCATCGGCCAGGTGGAGGGTGAGTTTGGGGGTAGTCTGATTCATTCCCAAGGGAAAGAGGACCAGCTACATCAGTACTCTCTTACCCTTTCGGGTTTTCAGGATTTGATCAGTGAGAGATTGCCTGTGATATTTCTGTACGCTAGTCAACGTTAAATGTTATGCATTTCGTCCAGGTGGGGGGAGGGGGGGCAATATTCCTGTTCTCTCCCCACCTATATCGTTCGAGCAAGAGACTTTTGCTAGACTAAGGAGGTTGATATGAGCGGGTGAATACAGAAGCCTGGGGGGAGGATACAGGAGGGGTCTATCCAGTATTGGTACCCCCATGCTGCGTGTACGCTCCCTACTGATATCTCTAGAGAAGAAATTTATGGTAGTCCTACATTTTATGGAAGCCTTTATATTTAATCATGTGTCGATGTATTAGTGATGATATTATCTGTCAAGGTTTTGACCATCGCATCTTACGGGAGTTATTTTTTTCCTGGCGGGTCACAACATTAGCGTTCGATCGCATTACTGGAAAATCTATGGTTTAAATGTTTGAATGATTATAGGCGTTTTATGGCCTAATTGACCCATCTCCCCCAAATTAGTTGTCATTTAGCTCATGAATTTATTGGCGATATGCCATAATATTCTAGTTTGTGAGGGCTTTCGTTTCATAGTGCAATAATTATTGTTCATGGAGGTTTGTCAGGTGCTCTGCCGAAAATACTGTCTATAAAATCAAATTACTTGAAGAGAAAAGGTGGCTAGGACGCTGCCTATTGAATCCGCCTTAATTATCCCCCTCACCCTGTGTGTCCTCTCCCATTAATTACTTTCAAGTCCGCCCTCTATTTACGCACAACGGAATCCTCTAAGGAGGGAAAGTCAATGATAAGGTCATTTGAAGAGCTTTGTTTTAATTCAATTAGCTTCCATTGCGATTCGTCCTTTAATCTGGCTTTCCCCTGCAGTCATGCACCTCATTGTAATAATTGGAACGAAGCCCTTTTTTTCTCCCTTAAATACGACTTCTCAGTTGAAGTGGCACTGAAAATGAGTTTATGCTGTTTAACTCTCCAGGTGGGCGAACCCAAAAACAAAGCTATGGAATCGGAACCTCTTCTCTACGTAAAGCTCGTTCCTTTCATGCCTTGGGCGACGGGTACAATAATTATCCCTCGATTATAGACGAGGGAACTCACGAATTCTCTTCGAGGCGGTAAAAATTTGATTCCCCTGGTTCAATTTGTTCAAAGACTTGAAATATTATGACATTGTATTGTGTTTGAAGTATTTACGACGATCCCAGTCAGTCATGGAAAAGTATTTTTTTATCTTTTCAGTAAAACAGCTATACATAATTATTTTCTTCACATATTACAATTTCGGTAAGGAAATGCACAGGAGATAGTGCATAAAACTAAATAATACTAAAAAAAATACTTTGTGTTACTTATCCGAGGATCGTCCATGAATTTTTCTTCAATATAAAATAATGCCTTGTAAATGTTTGTTGAATGTCTTCCAGACTCCTAAAGCACAGGTTATGATCGAGATTGGTGTGAACAGTGGATGAATGAACTGGGTTAAAACTAGCTTGGACATCATCCTAGCCTTTTCGATTGACAAGATTTTTGCTAAAAACAATCCTCGATTCGTTTGCGTCCAACTTGGAGAGCATTGTAACGGTCAGAAGTATTTTGTATAGTATCTTGCGAAACATCAACAGATGTCCCTCACCGATGGAGGGAAAATGGTGGAGATATGTGATCCTTCAAACGCCAATTATTTACCTCTCATTACCGTGAGGAATTAATTCCTCAGCTGCTTTATGACTTCTGAATAATTCGAGAAAATCAAAGAAAAATGGCCTATTGGGGTCCTGCAAAACAGACAAACCAGGCAATTGAAACGCAATTAGGAAAACGGCAGCTTAATAAAAATTTATTTGTTTGGATTTCGTCATTTCCCTATGGTGCGAAAACTGAACTCACACTTTTTTGCTAGGACGTTTGAGAATGTCATCGGGGGAATATGTTTTCATTAATAGTACAAAGAGCTGTCCAAGTATTAAAGTTTTGCCTTTTACTCGAGGATTGTGGGGAAGTGGTGGATTCACATGCTACAACGGCAGGGGTTCAACAGTTTAGGCAATGGATAGCAGATATCCAGTACAATCCTCGACGCTTCTATTACTTGTTGTTGTCCATCCTCAGCAAACACGCAATAGATGCCCTTATAACATCAGTCTTACAATCTAGTGAGCTTCCTGTTGAACGTGTTCAAGGCAGAAAGTGGTGGTGAAAGGAGGTTGTCTACATGTCGATAAAGTGAACTGATCAGCTCGATTTCAAATTACGGTCGAATGGGATGGCCGATCCGTGTAGGTCGCCGAGGAGGAGTTCCCTCTGATAGTAGGCCTAGGGAACTGCCCTGCTCAGTTTCCATAGAAAGTGCTGGCGAAGCCCGTTCAAGCGTACAAGGTGACGTAATTACGAAAAGCATTAGCAAGTTTTAAAGGGGCATCTTGGAATTACAGCTTTCGCCTCATCCCCCGTTTCCTCATCCAGTTCTCCCATCTCCCCTTCGAAACACTACCGCTCCTAACATCGCCCCGGTAACTCATTCGCGAAGACACAACAATAAATTCTTGAACGCTTTACCTCTCTCGACTTCACCCTTCCTCTCCAACAACAAGTAACGTTTCGCCAAGTTTAATTAATCCTTGCACACTCTGCAACTTCATATACACTGTAAACGGTTTTATGCCCTGCAAAAGGTTCAGAAACGTAACCTTCGGCATGTTTTGAGATCGTCCACAACCATATCGTCAGTTTTGGGTAAATTTCAGCTACTCAGAGCGTAATGAGGGTTCAGATCTAATTTGACTGGTACTGCAAACCAGTTGAAAGGAAGCTTACCCAGGTAATCGTAAACTCTCAACTGGATTGCAACTGTGTTTGTGTAGGTAGATCAGGCTAAACAGCTCTTGTCAGCCTTTAAAAATTATATAGAGTATCTAATGTGAATAAAAGTTTTAAAATTAAATTTGCAGAAAATGTTGCACAATCACCAATTTAAGCCCTAATGATGACTAACTTAACACGTTTGCTGCGGAATTGTTGAGCTCGTTTGAGCAGCTGTGCGGGAGTCATCTGAAATAGGAACGCGCCAGGTGAGTGCGCCGCATGTGGAATGAAATTCGAAGCGAGCTCCTAACCCAGTGCGGCTATAGCATGAGATATTTACCTTGGAGTAAACTACTTGCACCGAAGTATATCGTGTACTAAAGCGAAGCACTGAAAGAAATCTTGAGGCGGGAACACTGAAAACCATGCAAAATGGCAAGAAAACTCCAAACCAGTCCCCTATTTCGGACTTATTTTTTTGCATCTTAGCAACACCCCAGCTGACTCCGACGTTTACAGTACCTTCAGAAGGTTCAAAGCTGGCGCGGGAAGTATAAATACATTCCATTTCACTTCTGGTGTGCTGGAGGAGCGATCTGAAGTGAAGGCTGCCTTCACGCGCTAGGCGCGTGCGACGCACACAGATTGGAACAGAGCTCACGCGCTGAGCGCGTGACCCGCAGAGAACGTGTTAAGTGCGAAAATAATAACTTAAATAAGCAGATGATGTTGAACCGTTATCTTTGATTGATAGGTGGGTAGTGAGTTTTATTATTCAAACCATATTCAGATGTATATTTTTCTACTATTAATTAGGTTCTATACGCCTTCAGCGATTTGGCTCATGATTCTGGCGAGGCTTCCACACGCTGGACAAGTTTGTTAACTTAGGTCACCCTTTATCAGCCTTCACCAATCATTCGATCGCCCCAGCGGAGACTAATGCTCACTTTGATCTTCCAACTTCGACATTATAATCCCCCTCTACGGCCCTTTTCGTTTGTACAAATATTTGCAGTTTTCTTGAATCTCGGTCCGCTCGACTATAACGGTAATTGGAAATCAAACACTACATTCCCTGACTACCTCAAGGGAACCGTACCTCTGTTGAATCATTTTCCTTTCACAAGTTTTGAAGTTGATGAAGAATATTACTTACCCTTACTTCACGACGCCAGTTAGGCAGTCTGAGAAAATATATACCTATCCTATTTAAATATCCGTTCGCTCGTCTTTATCGCAAATTTTTATTTAATTAAAAATACTTTTTGTGGTGCAAATTATTGGATTTCTCGATTAATTTACTAAAGCTCCTATGGTTTCACAAATTTTGCTCTAGGTAAATAAAATACATTAATATTCTTCAATTGTGTAGGTGACGAGAGATACACCGGTAAGTAGATACAGCGATATCAAAAGTAAATTATTGTTATGATTCACTTTACTTGTAGTGAGCTCTAGTTGCCGTGTGTGCTGCCCTCCATCATCATCCTTCAATTGGTAGTTAGGCGGGATTAAATGCGTCATCCATACTTACTCAGATGAGGTCTACATGCCAGTAGTGCAAGATCACAAAATAGTAAATCCATATGGACAGTGATAATATAGTTCGCATGCGCGCCAGAAGAATTTCACCTTCTCTCTACTATATTTGAGTTTCTCATGTTCTCTGATGGATTGAGATCTCTAATAAATATAGTGAACTGCAGTGAAATGCATTACGTTCGAGATGGCTGACAAAAGAAAGGCTTCGGTTCCCCCAACAACCAGGATTTCCGTTCGCGAGCACAGCGGCCAGCCACGAGGAGTCAGCACGAGGGACCCAACGACCCAAATCCGTTAGCGTTCCGCCCATTAAGTATGTCTAATATTTCTAGGGAGGTTTCCCCTTTTTCCTTTTTGCCCTTGAGGGGGTTCATTCGTTCAGTAGTGTCCCCGGACTGACTCACATCGCTAGTGAGATGCTGACACAATGACCTTCTATGCGTCATGCCCTTTCGCGGATCAATATCATAGTTACATTACAAAGGATCGCATACGATCAAAGTGTGTGCGGCATTACTAAGATTAAATCAAAGATTCATATCATACCGCCCTCCATCATCATCCTTCAATTGGTAGTTAGACGGGATTAAATGCATTATCCATACTTAATCAGATGAGGTCTACATGCCAGTGGTGCCAGATCACAAAATTGTAAATCCGTGTGGACAGTGATAATATAGTTTGCATGCACGCCACAAGAAATATGTTACAAAATTTGTATGATCCGCAAGAGTTTTGGTTGGATATTCCTTGAATAATCAACTTGTTTCCAAGCAAAAAGTCGGTTTCAAGGTGTCTGGATCAAAATTAGCAAATTTCCGTCCGCCGTACACGCCGATTTTGGACGATGAATCCAATGAAAAGTACCTAGGTGTGTGGGGTATCATTTTCCACTAAATTGTGGACCCTGAATTGATTGAAATGGATCCCGTCACCCGCCACACCCACTGTTTTCCCCATTTTCCTCATGTTCGACATTTCCGACGACATAGGCGTGTAGGGTATCGTTTTCCACTAAATATTGGACGCTGAATCCAATGAGACGGGTCCCAGAACGATTAGAGCCCACCAGAATAGGTCATGGACGCTGAATCGATTTATACTAGTCTCCATGCGCCTGGTCCAATGTATTACCAACCCCTGTGAAAGAATTTGCAGCATTTTACAGCTAGGTTTCAATTTTGATGGTTGACTAGCTGGACGAAAATAGGCATCATCATCATACTTACATGAACGGACATAATAACATTTATGTACTCATATTTTACCTGATTGGGACATCAGTGTTTGGGAGCGTTCGCACAGCGCCATTTATGTGTATTCGTAGAGTTGTAAATAATGTTCACGCTGCTTTTCACGTTTTCCATCAGCAGGTCAGAGTGCAAGGGAGTTGAACTTCGATGAATCCAAAATAGATCCTACTCATTACAGATTATTTCTGAGTCAACCACCACGCACTCGGATTATTTCGGTCACGAAGCATAAATCATGGTCGCCCACCGCAAAACGCTACCTTGATGAATCGACATTAACGGTTTAGCGAACGGACGAGGGCCAGGTTCGTATCAGTGGCATCTGCGAGAATCCGAGTTGAACATTTGGCCGAGTCATATCATCGGCGGTGACTAAAGTCCCAGGCACTATCAATCATAGAGCGGGGACACGCCAGATGGCGCGCTACACGCTGGATCGCTATGTAAATCACAGAAGCCATCGCGCCTCTTACGAACGTATCGTGTACCCACCCTTCGTGAATCCGAAGCCTACGAATCGTTTTTGGGACTTTGTTGCTACTGCCCCGACAAGGATTGATGATAAATTGAGTACCTGCATGCGGTTGATAAAACCTCAGTAGCAGAACTGTTCAATCTGCCGATTCGGCCCAAAATTTTCTTCTGTGTTTTTTGAAAAATGGATTTTCGAGGTTTTTGGCGATCTAGGCAAGTGGGGTATCATTTTCTACTAAATTTTGGGCGCTGAATCCAATGAAATGGGTCCCGAAACGATTGGCACCCACTGGAAGAAATAATGGGTCAAATTGGGTATTTATTACCCATTTTGAATATGTGTTTTCGGGATTTCTGGTACCTAGGCGTGTGGGGTATAATTTTCCTCTAAATCTTGGACGCTGAATTCAATGAAGTGGGTCCCAGAACGATTGGCACCCACCGGAAGAAGTAATGGGTCAAAATGGGTATGTATCCACCCATTTTGTGGATTTCTGGTGCCTAGGCGTGTGGGGTATCATATTCCACTAAATTGGACCCTGAATTGATTGGAATGGGTCTGGGACCCGCCACACCCACTGTTTCCCCCATTCGAGGAATAACCAACCCGTGTGTAAGAATTTGCAGATTTCCAAAGAATTATGACAACGCACAACCTTGGGTTATAAAAAAAAGAAGATTATTCCTACATCTTATAAAATAATGATAATTTCAATTAATATTTACTTGACTTATCCTGAAAAAAAATTCAATCAAAACCCAGAATAATTATTTAAAGCATGTTCAACATTTTAAATGAGTATCCATGCGCCTGGTTCGAGGGATAACCAACCCCTGTGTAAGAATTTGCAACGTTTTTCTCTCTGTTAGTAAGTCACTTGACGAAGTTTCGACGAGGGTCTGAAATATTACCGTGAAACAATGCCATCTTCATATGTAGTGCTCAGTGATTGAATTTTACTGATCTTTACATCAGAATGAAGCATGATAATGCCATCTCTGATCCAAAAATGATCGACACTCCCAAAGTTTTTCTTTCACGCCCTCATTTGATACCCACAATGATGCCGTTGCTGGCATACTTGCTTATTAATGAGAACGAGTTCAAACGCTTCAAGGTTGTTTCATGATTTTATCTCAGTGAAATTTGGCAAAAGTAGCCCGTAAAAGCGCCTATGGGAATTTTGCAGATCGTGAATGACTTAGTTAGGGTTGTGAGATACCATTTTTCCATTAAATTTAAACGCCTACTCGATTGGGACTTTTGACCGATTGACACAATAACTGAGTATTTAAAAATGTTTATTTAAAACAAGTGTTTTCGAGTTTTATGAAGCGCGTGGGATATTATTTCCCACTAGGTACATTTTAAACGCTGAATCGATTAAAATCGTTTCTGGACCATTCGGAGTCAACGGTGGGAGGGTATTGGCGAATAAGTGTACTTTGAAAGCAGTTTTTTGAACATTTTAGAATATAGTTTGCTGCGTTTCTGTTAATTTTCCTCTCTTGCCCTTTCCGGCGTTGGGCCCACGTGATTATGGTTACCATTGTAGTATTTTAAAATTATTTCTTAATCAGTTTGTTCCAAATGATTATGATCATTATAAGAATATAAATGACTTGAAAATGGAGCATGGGATTGCTTGATTGAATTATTAAGATACATCAATCTTCATTCCTGATTGCTCATCTTCTGACCGTCTGAGAGTATTGTATTAGAATACGGGATCAATGCAGCTCTGTGCATGTAATGAGAGAGGGAAAGATCATATGGTTACGGCTAGGCTAAAATTTTACTGTTTCTCCCCCTACAGTAAGCTTCGAATGATAGCAGTGCATGACGAGGTGTTCGTCCTTCCTCTTTCCTTCTTTCTGTCTCCTCCCTTACAGTATCATCAATCATATGAGAGCGCCGTCGATTCTTAACTCAACTATCCTCTCTGTGAATAAGGGTATCTAAAAACACTCTCATTTCCCGTCAGCAGACTGTGATTAATGGTTCTAAGGTAAGCAACCACAACCTAGAACCATTAGCGAGCTGTCGCGACTGTCCTACAACCTGTCTATTTTAAGAAGCGCGAGATCACCTTAATTTCAATTTTCTTTCAATAGCATGAGAATGTTGTTTGACAAGTATTAGAGCAACTAACATGGTGGTAACAGTATTATGGAGATTGTCAGGCGTACAACCATCGTGATGTTCAGATAGTTTAATCCAGAGTCCACGACGATTGACTGTTGAGGAGTATGTAGTAGCCATGTGACTTAATGCCTTAAATTATGTATTAGAATTACAGGCAGATATGAACATTCTCATATGAAATTTTCTTAATGCAGCCAAGTGGGGAGGATGGTATAAGTGGGGATTGGAGCTACGAAGGGGAGAAGTTAGAAGATTTCCCTCTCAAGTTTTTTTCCTTCCTCCCTTGAGAAGGAAAAGTTTGAAGGTGCTTTCAGTGTCAAGACCTAAGCAGTTGTTTTTTCTACCCACCAGTTTGTAAGAAACGGAATAGTAATAACGGAAAAAAGAAAATAACATGTTTTAAAATGTACAAGGAAGTCGACTGTGAAAGTTCGGTCGCATAGTCAGAAACCCTTTCATCGGGAGTCAACGTTGGGGAAAATAAAAGGGGAAAAAAGGGAATAACGAAGGCCTGCTTAAATTAACACTTTAATACAATTCTCTTCTCTACATAAATTTCCTGTTCAACGCACCAAATGAGAGTGAGCTCATTCAGGGAAAAGTTCACACATCGAGAAGCTACCTTCTGAATAACAAGAAGGAGTCAGAATACCTTTCAGGAACTTGAATTTCAAGGTTATATTTCCAACTAGGTGCTTCTTTTCTACGACATGATTCAATTTTCGTTTATGTTCTGGTGTAGGTAAATGTCTTCAATCGCGCCCAATTGGTCAAAATTCTTCACAAAGTTTAGGATTGAGGTTTTGGTTGGTTATTCCATGAATAATCAACTTGTGTATTCATGCAAAAAGTCAATGTCTCCGATTCGGCCCACTTTTTTTTTTCTGGACATTTCAAGGCGTCTAGATCACAAAAATTTAAATGTCCTTCCGCGTCGGGGCTATTTTTGGGAGTAGAGAAGTTTCTAAAAATATGAAATTTGGGTCAGGGGTTTGTTCCCGGCCCTGGTCGGTCCTCGAAACTTTTCAGTCCAATCGGACCAAATTTGGGTGGGGTGTCTAATTTGAATATTTCTTTTCGAGATTTCTGGTACCTAGGCGTGTGAGGTATAATTTTTCACTAAATTTTGGAGGCTGAATCCAATGAAATAGGTCCCGGAACGATTGGCCTGGGAGAGGATATGGGTCAAAATGGGTACCTATTTACTTACATATTTTGAATGTGTGTTATAGAGATTTCTGGTACCTTAGCGTGTGGGGTATAATTTTCCACTAATTTTTGGACCTTGAATCCTTTTTGGTTGTAGATAATATTCCAAAGAGTTGAAATGTTGATACAGGGACCTTTTCAGTCCGAACGGCCCAAATTTTGGGAGGGTATGGGTCAAAAAATTTTTTTTTCCAACTTGACTTTCGGGAACGAATCCATTAAGATCGGTCCCGGACCGATTGGCACCCACCGGAAGCGGGTATGGGTCAAAATGGGTATCTACAAACTACTGCCCCCCTTGCTCTAAGAAATAATAAACGATTGTGGACGAAACAGCGATCGGCTTCGATCCTCCCCATCTCTCCCATTCTCCTTCCATTGCTGAAGGCGAATACAAACATTACACATTAGAAGAAGGGAAATGGGAAGAGTTGTTAGTTTACTTACAAATTTACCCCTAGCGAGTTTCTGCTGACAACCCGTTCAAAAACGAACTTTTGCGTTGATTTTCTATTTTACATACTTCTGAATATAGTTACTAGTTCCGGTTCAGTCCATTACTTCAGTATTCACAGTAGGTCGGGTTAAAAGGCACACGCACATGAAAACTATATTCAACGAAGGGAGGGATTCAATAACGTATGGAGTACTTCTTTATCGCCAAGCATCTTAAACTTTGAACTGGCAACCCCAACTATTATAGGCGACTCCCTCCACATGAAAGAAATCGGTCCTTGACTTTGAGAACTGAAGCAGAACCTAGAGAATGCGAACACTGAAAGCCCCGAGCTCAAAAAAGCAATAAAATTCCATACCTACCCTTCTTGGGGACCGTGCGATCATACTCAACCACTTAGATTTTCCCAGCAGATCCTTAATCGAACGATCCTGTAGTAATATTTCTTCCAGTCGGCCTGACACCCTTTCAATTAACATTTTAAGATCAGGGGGTTGGTGCCGATGCTAGTGCAGCACGATCGTACATCATGTGCTTTGAAGGGCTTTTGGTATCGAAAGGCGGTCACGTGGCGTTTGACTCAGCTGTCATTGTCACGCTGCACCTCCTGTCAAGGAAACTTCCTTCTTCTGTGTTTGACTTATGAGCGTGATAATTGCCACGAGTGGGTGTCCGCTCCGAAGGTTTTTGATTCAATCGGTACCCACCACTTGCCAGTTGGCTAACGAATAAATAATCATTCCGCGATAGTGCGCATGCAATGAATATTTCTTATTAAGATGAACGATCGGAACAATACATGATGAGAACAAGTGGGCACCATGAGCACGTCCAGATCGCGTATTATTAATCATTGGCGTGCATTCCACACGATCCGTACTCTTCCTGTGCCAGGGATCCTTCCCGATCTTCTACGGCAGTGTCTATTCGGTGTGTTTCAGCACCTGAGGCTGCTGGAAGTCTATGCGTTTCTGTTATTGCCACCAAAGATATCAAATTCGGCCCTTCCAGAATCTAGAAACAGAACATGAGGGAGCGAGAAACTTGAACAATAACTCCAAGAGGAAACAGGTTTTGGGAGTGATTGATTTGGGCGTTTCCGACGTCGCGTCGAGTAGAATGCAAACATGAAGCGAAGAAGTGATTAGTGAAAAGGCAAGACTCGAGAGGAGGAGAGCAAACACAATAAAGTCTAAGAGGTGTCTAACATGAAGACGTGGTCCGCATCCAGCTAAGGCGCTGCAATCACCACGGTATCTCGTCGTCGTGGAGGATCCATCACGGGAGCTTCCGCAAAACAATCCCTCTTGGAGGCCTTTGTGTGTTGAACAGAGGCTCATTTAGTAGGTAGACTCCTTTTCCTAGAGGCATGCTTCCCTCAATTAGGTGAACAAACTTATTTTAACTTCGGTTATTTATTATTCTCATGATTATTCTTTCATAATAAAAATTTCATTCGTCCATCACACCCTAGTAGGCGCGAACGAAATTCAACTCACAAGATGAAGTATTCTTTGATTTCCCCCAGACAATGTGAGGTGGCACTTGCTTCTCGCCATTATTCATTCGCAGAATATGACGGGTTCCCAACAATTTCAAATGCGGCCATTACGGACCAATTGAGAATGTAACTATTAAAACATAGTGTGTCAGTTATACTCAATGCTATACCGTCATAGGTCATCTACCTACCGATAGCATAACGAGGCCTTCCTCAATTTTCTCATTTCATTGTCCATAGTGCTTACACATTTATATAGGTACGAGGGCGTTTGAAGGAAAGGACTCCGAAATTGCAGAAATACAACCTGTAGGTACTTGTTGCTCACACAAGTGAAAATGAGGGAATTAATCGGAAGAAGAATCTTGAATTTAGTACCCAATTTTTCCCAAATATGTGCCCACTTAATTATAGGACTGCACAAAATAAAGCCATCAAAGCTTTTTTTTTAATAAAAAAAAATTATGCAGGTAAGTATGGCTTTCCCACTATCTTTAAATAACACTTACATACATTACTGAAAGGTTTTTTTTTAATTTTGACTTTTCCTAGAACATGACTAAAAATTCATTCAAATACCTTCAAAACGGAACTTGATACCAAAACACCAATTCGGTTTCAGAAGCAAACATTCGACCATTGATCAAGTTCACCGAATAACCTCTATAATTGAAAAAGCTCTTGAAGAGCAGAAAGTATGCTCTGCCATCTTCCTCGACGTTACGCAAGCGTTTGACAAACTTTGGCAAGAATGGCTCAATCATGAACTCCAAAAGTCTTAAGATCCTACTAATCAGATCGATATTTCCGCGTAAAACATGAAGATGCCTATTCGGAACCCAAAATGATCAATGCTGGAGTGCCACAGAGGAGTGTACTTGGCCCACTCATGTATCTCCTTTACACCAGTGATCTACCTGAATGACGAAAACACAATAGCTGTCTTTGCCGATGGCAGGGCCATTCAGTGTCAATACTCAACCTCTCAATCTCGCGAATTGAAGAATGGACAGCCAAGTGGAGAATTATAATGTGTGAGGCCAAGTCGGTGCAACACGATGATCCAAAAATGATATACCTTTCATTTTGGGGAAACATCATGTTATTTAGTCAGCAACACAATTGGTGAATCCTTCCGATGGTGGCAACGCCCGCCGCTTGAGCTGTCCAACGATGACATACCCACCATCTCATTGTTCCTAAGGGAAACACCTGCTCGTGCAGTTGAGTGGGGAGAACAAGCAGATCTTCTAAGTCAATCACACTTAATCATCAGCTTTCGAGTTTCGAGCTGTTTTAAACGATAACTCCTGTAGTCTTAATTTACGGCTCTCTGTCATCATTCTAGCCTAGAATGCGCGAGAAAGCAGGGGCTAGATTACTGTTAAACGGCTGTCGCTGCCTTGGGTGTAAGTAAAGTAAAGTAGTAAAGTAAGCAAGGGCTTTCACCTGGGATTTTCGTCCAGCTACCTGGTCAGGTGTCGCGGACGTCGTCAGCCGTCCTCCAAAGAGGATCGTAAATTGATCTGACGATTTCTCTCATGGCTACTTATTGTCTCACCCCCTTGAAGTGAAGAGGATGAATATGAGGATCAAGACAAACAATTAAGTTGCTCTGTCCAGGATTCAAACCCTGGTCACCCGGATTACCAAACCAATCCTTCGTCTATACCATTAGACTACTCAGATCCCTTGCGTGTATAGGAAATGCTGCGAATATTATTCAGCAAATGATTCTAGGTAGATCTCTTGGACTAAGGAAAAACTCTTCTTCACGTATGCTTCTACTTGCGGCATTCGGGTTCAATCGGTTGATTGATCGTAATTCAGTGAATAATAATAACCACACTTGTGTAGATGCCCGAAAATCGTAAAACCCTCTTATACCTTTACCCTGCCTCTGTCGGTCTGAAAATCGTTTGGGGCAATCGAACTGAATAGTTATTAAGACCAACCAAGGGCTTAAAACGAGTCAGTTGCCATAATGTCAGCTTTTAGGCAAAAATCGGTGTGTACGGACATTTCGGTTTTTGGAACAAGCGGACGTCAGATGAGACAACAGATAAAGGGACCAAATGGATACCTACTCACTTCACAGCTTTTGTGTTGCCCTTTTCCATTGTAGTGTCAATTGAGGAAGAAATAGCTTTGTCTCAAAACGAAAAATTTCATCCGAAATACACATTTTTTTTCAGTAAACCCGAAAACTGAATGACCTTTCTTCAGCGTCATACCGCTTCCGACCCAAGAAGAAAACTCTTTGTGAGGCAATGTACCAAAGCCGACCCGTCCACCAAATGAACGGCAAACGCCCGAACCCCCTCAGGCTAAATGAATTAACTTCCCCTTTGAACTTCCCTTCTAATTGAACCAACACAAAACTCTAATGCCCCACACCACTCACTTCGGCCGTTCATCCCTTCATTCTGCGCGTCCTGTCCGCGTATTTGTATCCACCAGAACCAGCTTCAGAACGTCTGGGTGCCGTCGAGTTGTTCATGCAAAAAACTTGTGTTGGATTGGAAACTATTCAATGGATTTTTCCCTTTAAGGGATTAATTGAAACCGTTCCGAGTGATGTAGAAATTCGTATACTACCCTTCACCCTGTAACAGCCCTCATTCAGCTAGTGGCCCTTAACTAGCGATTTGAAGCTTGTTTTTCCAGCAGAAAGGACTGGTTCACTTCGTATTACGCACCTACAAGTGGTGCAAACAAACGACTGGTGAGTAGAAAAACCACCGAAAGGGATGAACTTCATTTCATTGTTGGAAAAAGTTCCGGATTTTTCAAAGTGGGAACCCATAAGCTCTATTCCATCATTGTGGCTGCTTGCATCATGGAGATTTTGCCCACAAGAGTATACCTACCTGTCAATTCATATTATTTCTTTTTTTCCCGTCCTTATCCTCGAAGGGGGTCCTTTCGTTCCTTGAGCATTTCCTTCAGCATCCTAACCATGTTGCGGTGGAGGACTGGTGGCTGTGGTCAGGACGGTTTGAAACTTTGATTATAGCATCAATCACTTTGGTTGGTTATCCCTTGAGTCATGAACCTATGTAATTATGCCAGAGGTCAACCTCTCCGATTGGCCCCAAAATTTGACACTATGTATACGCTACATGATGTCTGGATCAAATACCCAAAGTGTAAGTCCGCCGTCCGCTGTCTTCGTCGTTGTTAATAATAATAATAATGTTAATAATAATACGACGTACAAGAAAATTTAATAAATTTTTTATATTTTTACAAACATTTTTTATTTTGGTCAGGGACCTTTGTTTGGCTTAATTCCTCAAAACGTTTTAGCCCAATCGGACTAAATTTGGGGAGAGTATGGGTAAACATTTATTTTTGGGAACTCGATTTGTTTTAACTTTTTGGGAAATAGGCACGAGGGGTATCATTTTCCACTAAATGTGGAACGCTGAATCGATTGCACTTGCTCCAAGAAATAATCAACCATTGGAAGAAGTCGCAGCGTTTTATGCTTAAAATTGTCCGTTTCCAGTAATTTTCTTAATTAATAGTGCCCTCTTTTCTTGGCCTCGTATCTAAAGCACATTTCCTGGGAATATTTGGGTAGAGGGCTGAGAGAAGCCATAAAATCTTAAGGTGTCCTTCTTGGTGATCTTTGGTGGATGAATAATATGCGTGATAAGATATTCTGGTGACAACGGGTGAGCGTCGCCGGACGGCGTCATGGTAGAATTCTACTAGAATGCTGTGATAGGAGCATAGAGGGTTTCGTTCTTAGTATCTGTAAGAACGAAAATGAGGGGAGAGACATATTTTCGATTGTATTTTGCACTGTTCCACAGGTCAAGCCTCTCTGAGAGTCTCTAACAAGTTCTTTTGCTTGAGATATTCGCTTAAGATGACGCCAGTCAGAAGCGGGATTGTCAACAACGATCCAAAATTAGCATAGAGGGCGCTTGTTCATGGAAGGTTGCACGATAGGACCTCTGGGGTCGATCACTTTAGCATAATGTTTGGAGTACCGGAGTTGGGAGGAACTCCTCCGCCACAGCCCTTGAGGGTGTTGTGATTCTGAAGATTAATTGTGCGGTTTATTATCCCGACAACCTGGGGCGATGAAGGAGGGGCACATGAACGGCCAGTGATACCATCGTGGATGATTACAAGTACATCGTTCGTTACTCAGTACCCACTTAATCACACACGAATCGTTTCGTTCAACCTTCAAAACATTTTAGAAAGTGCCTTCTAGGTAGAAACAGTTTGCAAAGCTTGTTTTTTTTTTTCTTACGAATACACGTATTCAATTTAAATCAATTTATTAATTTATTCCTTCTAGGTTCAAGTCAAGACCAGTTCAAACGTACTATCCATTTCCTTGTTGCTACATTCAATCGATAGTATCCTCATTAGTTTTCTTCAATAAATAGCCCATTGTTCTTTTATTGAATTTCGTGTTGACATATTGCTTTACACATACCTTCGAACATTCACAGGTAACGCGATCCACATTGGACGCCATGTCTCCGTATCGAAGTATAATGTAGGCAGTACTCTCTAAGAGAAAATGTACCTTTTGGGAAATACCGAATCACTACACGAAAAGAGGGAAGATCGCAACCGGTTTCTTCAATATGCTAATGCTGAAACGTGGAAAAAGACCTTTCCTAGATAAGATGGTACCCACCCTCAATGCGAGGTCTTTCCCGTTCCTTACATTGATTGAATCCTCTTAGCGCTTGACAGAGAGAAGATTGGAAGATGTTGCGGATAGAAGCAGACCATCAATCCTGTGTGCCCTGGAGCGTGTCACCTCCGCCCAATCCTATACCTGACTTATTTTCTTTTTGCCGTAATTTAATTGCGTCATAAGACCTCATTCCTCTTATACCTCCACTTCTATCTTTTTTTGGCTCTCATTTTGAATAGTGAGAAGATACCCACCAACGATGACGTTTTAATATTCCATAAGAATTTTTTTTTTTTTTTTTTTTTTTTGAGGGACAAACAAAAATCACTGCAAATTCTTTCACAGTGGTATATTATTTTGAGTGTAGCAAAGTGTAGGTACCTTTGATGTTTCTACCTATTCTAAGAAAACACTTGAAAAGCGAGTCTACAACCCCCGGAGTCCCAGAAGGAGACAAATCACTAGGAATACAGGAGTATTCAACCATTCCTCAAAATACAAGTGAAGTAAGCAAGGTTTTTTCAATTTATCTGGCCTCCTATAGGTTAAAAAATGAGGTGAGAAAGAGCCTGGACAAAAACAAAGTTCCATGAAGGAAACAGGTCATGAAGAATACTGGGAACCCAAAAGTAGGGTGCAGTTGCAACACTCACAGACTTCAGTTCAGTGTTCAGTCTTGTTCCTGTCATCTGCAGCATTGGGTGTATCATCAGTACTCCACATTAAACTATTAAACTCCAACAAGTTGACTATGACAGTACTTGGTTTCTGAGGTAGGGTACTCAAAAGCATTGTGGTCAGAATCTAGATGATTTAAGGTGGTGGAGGCAACTTGGTTCAATTATTCTTCCTAGATCTGCCAAAGATTTTCGCATGGTTTGATGAACATCATAATATCCAAACTTTTGACACATTCTGTAAAGGAATGTCACCTTACTAAAATAAAATTGTCTACTACCAAAAATGACGTGACTTTTCGGCGGACATTTCTGTTTATTGACATTAAGCAAACTATCAAAATTTTGGGGCGAATCAGAGAGTTCTGATTGTTCTTTGTTCGACCCTTCGAGTTTCCAGTGGTTTCCATACTTAACCTCTCAGATTAGTGGTGAAAAACTTAGGACCTGAGGCAGTCTCTCGTTATGTGAAGCATTCATCTCACTTACTTCCACTTCTGTTGGGTGATCGACCAATTCATTTCATGATACCCCCACAATGGCTTCTTCAACACATTTCGCCTTGAGAGTTTTGGTCATCCATCATTTTTATAACAAAAAAACCCCACTTCAGAACCACAATCTTCTGAGTTTGGGTAGGTATCCTGGTGGAAATGGATGGAAATGGAAGAGTCAGTGAGACGAAGCGCGGGGGGATGGATGAGTTTTCCCTTTGAAAGATTACACCCATTACGAGGACATGGATTGCCCTGTTATCCTTGGCTATGAGGTCGTTACCAGCCTCCTCTCCTCCTGGCTGAAGGGCGTCAGGTGGGAAACCGGCGGCTAACATTCTAAACACGTCTCCTTGTCAATCCCTTCCCAACCCTTATCACCCTCTTGAGATATAGAAGGTCTCTATACATTTTTATTCCCAGAGCGTTGCACCTTAAGGAGCTTCATACCATTGCGTGGAAGTGGAGTAACGATTTATATATATCGTCACTAAACTACTCCTCACTTTCTTCCTGACCTTGGATGAGTGCAGACTCTATAATGAGGTCTTTTAAACTATTTGAATTTCCTGCTCGAATGGAATGTGTTTCCTGATACAAGCAACAATGCGGGCCTCGACTCAGCAGTTCCATGTTACAGTTCTCTTATTACAATCGTTTCCATTGTTCGCCATTACCCAATTTATTGAAAGCACCCACCGTGGATCCGCCAACCTGCCTCGGTACATGATTGGAGCACTTATACCACGCCCTCAAGTGACGTTCCGATGACCAATTGATGATAACGCTCTGAATATGGATATTGCATTAAATACAAATTTTGTCCAACAGATTAGGAGAAATTATATTGTCTTAGTTTAGGTCCACATAAACTGTAGAAGATTGAGAGTGACGTAAGACCCTCGATACGATTGTTTTCAGTTTGATAAAATTTTTGGCGTCTGTTCAAAACATGGTCCTGGAAGCATCGCCATCGCCTTCATCTTCATCCACTTCACCAGCTAAAGGGGCTGCTGGCCGTCTTCGTCTCTTGAATGGTTTCGGAGGGATAGGTGGTAGCTGTGGGCAAATCCGAGGATCTGGCAGAGGAGCGGTGAATCTCGCCTTCATGTCCGCGATTTTATTCTTCAAAAGTTCGAATTCCCCGGTTGATCGACTAACTCTTTTGCGCAGATGCCGCAGTCGTGTCTGGTATTCTTGTTCTAAAGTGCAACCAATGTTCATTGCTCTACCAACGGGTATATGATTCATTTATCTTTCACTGCTAAGAGACAAAATCAGCGCAAAAACTATCCAGCAAAACTCTCTCATTTCTATGTATTTGACGTAAATAATTCTACAGATACATACGTTTTAGTTGGTTATTCCTTGAATAATCAACCCTATGTTTTTTGGATGTAGTGGACTAAAATCGGAAGACACATACCTAACGAAAATACCGTAGCTTACCCTCCTGCACTCGCTTGAATTCTTGATCGTGCTCCGCCTGTGTTTTTCCATCCTCCGAAAAGTTAAAACCCGCTGGAGAAAAATCAGGTTTTTAGAGCTTGATGAGTACTATGACGTTATAACCCAAATTATTTATAAGATCTTACCACCGACAGTTCCCTCTTCTTCAGTGTCAGACATACTCGAATGCGAGAGGTAACGCAGGGAACTAAATTATTTATTTCGGTACGCTGTTGATGTGTCCAAGCTGGTATCCTTGCATCACCCGCACTGAGGAGGTAGGATAAAATAATGGAGATTTCCTATTGCTACAGAACATGAATATTGAACTCTCCGTTATGTTCAGACATCTTAGTCTAAAATGTCTAATATTCATGTTCTCATCATTCCCTTACCTTATTTCCTCATGTGATAATTCATATTGACAAAAATTATTTGCTTATCCCTTCCTCTATGTTCTAAAAAGTGTGGAGATAACCGTTCCAAAGTTTCAGAGCGCAAGGCCTTCAAGATATTCCTAAATGCGTATGTTCACGACTTTTGGATTAGGATACCATCTTCAGAGAAGTTTCTCATGAACTCAGATAGGTAAACTTAGTATCTTTCTCAGCTTCCAAAAATATGGAGATCCGGGATCTTGAAGCCCGGTGCAGTAAGTAGTTGAATAGATGAAAAAAAAAAAAAAAGGTTTATTGTTAGTTGTTGACTAAGTGAACATCCTCCGGTCACAGACTGCCCAGTCCACCATTTCCATACGTCGTAGTTCATGTCGTTTTTATTTTCCCATGCCCGTTGTGGAGATACCACGTTGTAGCTCATTGCCCTTATTTATGGGCGGCTTATGGTGCGGAATGACTGATTTTAAACAGCCTCCGACGACCTCGGTTCTTGTTGCAACATAGCTTACCAAGCTCAGAACAATAGTGCAATTTGGCTAGTGTCCAGAAAACGGTCCGTCATGCCTCCCTCGTTCACTTTGAACTTGAAGATTTACAATTGTCTTTTGGCGAGCAGAAGAGTCAATGCCCTTTTTGGTTTGAGTCGTACCACACATTCTCAATATGTGTCAACACGTTCAATTATTGAAGTGGATTTCCCCAAATTATGCCCCACTAGATGTGATTGTCATTCAGCATTTATTTTCCAGACCATTTCATATCTTCTGAAAAACCTCAAGATTTTACTACGAACATCGATCAGTCCTTCGTAGGTCCACCCAGAACCTAAGCATTGATTTCACTCGTTACCTGTTCTAATCACACTATTCAAGACGAGGAAGGCTCGGGTGAGAAAGAGTGTCTGAATTGTGGAGACTTCCAACAAAGGTAGAGAAGATAGCTTGGGAGTCGAAGGAAGGCCAATATTACCGAAAAGTTTTGTTGGTCGGAGAAGAGAAACTTGAGACAGTTTGTGTGGTGGGAGGAGGTGGAGTATAACGAGCCAACTTCACACATCACGTCCCTCTCTCCCTCTCCTTTCCAACAACTACTGTGATTAGAGCCAACATTGGGGGGCTTTTTCTTGTGGTTATATGTATGGCAATCCGTGGAAGGTGGAGTACATTATACTTGATGAAGAGTTTAGCACAGTGCAGTGGTGAACAGAAAACCACAGTACGAACCGTTTGAGTTGAAGGAGTAAACTTCTCCCATACGAGAGGTTGCCCTGGGAAATCTTCTGTTTGCGCATAAGGACCAACTTGCAGAATAATCATTTAAACGAATTCATGATAATTTCCAGGCGCAACAATTGAATTTACAATACACCTACGCATTTATTCATACCACCAAAGCGTTTTGGACTCACAACAATTGATTCTTTTCTCCGAAAATAAATTGTCCACATAACTTCACTGATCGTATAATTTTTGCCGTACTCAAATTCGACTGACTTTTTCATAATGTTGCAAATATAAATACTATGCTTCGTCACGCAAAAGGATGTTGACTCCACTTTTTGCTAAATTCGTCAGTTCACTGTGTCAAGATACATTCGCTAACATAGAGAGTTCGGGGGATGACTCAAATAAGTAAACGTGATCCACTTTGTAACTAGTTTAAATGTAGACCCCTCTGACCACCAGTACTCCGCAAACTAATAAGGCCTTCAAGTAATGCATGGGAAGCTGCATCACTAATGAAACGGGACCATATCACCCTTCTCGTCCCGCTCCTTTAATTAAATAGCTATGAAGATAAACTACCAACCTCCCTCCTGTAATATTGGAACATAGGGACCCTACTGAATACCTTTACCTACTCTTCGACCGTGAAGTAGACATTTTTAAGGTGTTCACATTTCTTGCTGCCAGGCATACCAAACTGGCATACCTTCCATGGTTGCCGAAACCCCTTTCGGATTCCATATGCGTTGTTCTATTTAGACATTATTATCACGAAGGAACTCAGCCCTTACGGGTCCCGATAACCATTGATTCGCTCAATATTCTACAACCAATTCACGGAATCATATACCTACCGGTAGGTAGCCTTTTTGCTTTTTAGCTGCTAACTAAAGATCTAACAGTGATTTTATCCAATGTTTCCAACGCGCATGTATACTGACTGCTGTGATCAAAGCCTAAGTAGCAGCCGCAAACATAACGAACAAAAAAGGCAATGGCGGACCAGGGGAAGGAGATGATGCTGGGGGAAGGTGGCAGTGTTGCCACTGCACACCTTGTTATTTTTTCCTCAACAGCTTAGCGACCATTGCAGTCAATAAGCCTTTAACGACGTTGTACTCGCGACCCTAAAGGGCCTGCAAAATATCAATACAAAATATTGGAATCAAAATGGCCAGCGCAAAACAAACAGTTGTGAAATGTATTGTCATTGGAAACAAAGCTATATTGAAAATTTTAGAGCGATAGCACATCAGGAAGTAGGTGAAATTATGTTTGACAGATTTTACCCAAGATAACAAGATGAAAAGCGAGCCTAATAAAACGTGGTAAAAATAGAATTTGTTGTCCTTAATACCCTGGACCTCTTTTTCCGAATATAATTAAAAATTCTACAAATTTGTAGACTTTATTACAATGGTGCTTCTACCGAGTTGTTTCACACTCCGAAATGAAGAACAACGGCGACATTCCCTATTATGATTCTTGTAAGGTACGTTCGAGAATTTTGACGAAACTCTTCTCAATAATGTTGTCAACCACAAAAAGTATTATGACCCTTCTCCGTTGCTTTATCCGATATATATTCTAGACGCGAAGTTGCTTTGTAGATCTTCGAGGTTTTCCTCCCGCCTGCCTTTTGGTGGCAGATCAAAGCACAGGAACAGATTGTAATATTGGATCTCAGTCCCTCCGGTTATTGCCAATACCCCTACCTGTTTGTTGAGATGAGCTATTGAAAATAAAAGATATTCCCTTCCTCCCGTTTCAAAAATTCCTGCCTCATACTCTTTCTGAAACGAGTAATGCAAGATGAATTCAAATAATCAGTATCGTAATATTTTCGTTTCTCTCTTATAAGTCTGCGGGAGGTACCCCTAGTATATTTGAACAAACTCAACCCGATATTATTAGGGAGGTGTTCAATAAAAACCTAGATTTCTTTTCGGTGACTACCACGTATGCGCAGAAGTCACCGCGGCGAATCGTAACCATATATACGTGTTATAAGTTGTGTTTTCGATGCTTCGACCGAGATGAATAATAATGTGGTGTCAGTAAACATGGAGTTTTCGTTGACGAAACACAAAATGGTTTTCTAAAGATTTCCGCGGAGAATAAATGTTGACCCGGATAAGGGATGAATTAGAAGGTTCCGTTAGGCTAAGCTGTCTACCGCACCCAACAACCCTGCTTGTCTTAGTCAGTTTAATTAGATGCTGCTGTTATACTCGCAGATTAGTTGAAGACGACCCAGCTGTATTTTGACGTTGCCCCTCTCCTTCCTTTTCCTTTTTACTTGAAGAGGGCATTACATTTATCAGATATCGTGTGTATAAGCTTTTGGATTCACAATGTGACTCAGTGGTCCTTTTAGTAACAATCGAAGGTGTGGATCTGTGACGAAATGAGTGATGGGTTACCTCTCCGCAGCTAAAATATAAGATTACGATAGAAAGGCTATTTCAACATTGAACATTTCAATAAATGAATTATGAATAGCCTCGTCTGAAGCTGATGATTTCTTGGGATGCGATTTTCCTTCTCAATGGTATAATTTATGACGTTTGATTTAACATTATCCGAACTCAAGACGAAAATCACCTGAAGAGAACTGGCGGATGGAGAAATATCAGGGCGAAGAGAAGGGCATTAATAGAATCGGCTTTGTGCTTTTCATCCTCCAGTCTCTTCCCCCATCCTTTGGAGGCGACGAGCGTGCATTAATTTTGTGAACCCGTGTGCGAGGCACGATAGTAGGATTCATCCTCAATGGAGACAATGGACATGCCAACAACAATACCTTCATTTCAGCTCTCATCTTTGTCTTCACCAACAACTTTATACTCTCCGCAGTCAAAATGCCTTTCATCACCACTTAGAGAATGTTAGCATTCTTGCGTGCAAGTTAGTTAGCTGAGGTTGATTTTATAACTAATAACATAGAGAAGTTATTAGAATGTTACCATTTTCTATGCGGACGAATGAGATAAATTACTTGTCTTATCTGATGCGTTCCACCGACAAAAAACTTACCGATGCCGTATCGATTCGAGCACAGCCTAAATTATTGTTGAGATGTTCTGTTCATCTATCGGGATACTGCACACGTTGAACATAGTGCACGGTATCGAGGGAGGCTATGCTGCGCATGCTCAGAAACTGAAATGAAAAAATAGGAATGAATGGCGAGCGCTCATGATGAGAATCGGAATGAATGAGGCAAAGACTGTGCATGTTTACTATCACTAATAAGATATTCAAATATGCACCTGCCTACCTCAATAACCGAGCCATCATCCATCTAATAAAATGCAAGAGGATGATGTATGATTCTCACACCCTGACAATTCAACCCTAAGACCCAAAATTCAAACATTATAAACATGTTCAGTGTGAAGTGCTCCGTATACCTAAAGTACCTTACACTTTTAATATGATTGTTCAGTAGATTAAGCAAGTTACATGACAATATTGGTTTATAAGTTCACAAGTATTTTTCGGGCGCTATAAATAAGTATAAAAAAAAAAAAAAAAAAAAAAGTGCAAACTGGAGTGGAAAAAGATACTCCACACGCCTAGGTACCAGAAATCTCGAAAATCCATTTTTCGAAATACACATTTTGACTCCTACCCCGCCGAAATTTGGTCCGATCTGGCTGAAAAGTTTTGAAGACCAACTAGAGCCGGACATGGGTCGCTGACCAAAATTTTAGATTTTTAGAAAGTTTTCTCCGGCGTTTAATCGGCGTGGACGGTGGACGGCAAAATTTGCTAATTTGGATCTAGACATCTTGAAACATCCAGAAAAAAAGTTTGGGCTGAATCGGAGAGATTGACTTTTTGCATGAAAACACAGGTTGATTATTCAAGGAATAACCAACCAAAATGTGGTCGTGGACACTGCATTATATTAGCTGACCATCGTCAATAGTGAGGGCTCACATCAGTAGTTGTATACTGGAGGAATAGCCAGGTATCTCCTTCCAAACAGTGATGATGAAGAGGATAGTTATTGAGTAGATGGAAGATTAACATCATGCACTAGTAACAACTTATATCATATTAAAATAATTATTAAGATACGGCACAAATAGCGTTTCAACAATTTTCTTTTCGGCTGTCATTGGAGTTTCTTGTTTAGTCAGAAGGAGAGAAATTTAACAAGTACTCATCCGTTAGCAGCAGGTGTGTTTGCTTAGCTGAAAAGGCATCCAAGCCCAAGAAAAGGCCAATAAAAGCTCCCTTTCGCTGCTACATTCTCCTTCCGAGGCTATCTCCGCGCGTAATCCTAAAAGCATGAAAAACTGTGCCATATCCGCTGAATTATAGGGTGAGCTACGAGCCTTAGGAGCTACCATCCATTCGGATGTTCACTCCGCGACCATGGAACTTCCCTCGATTGTGAGCGCTATGTATTAACACTGAGTATACTCCGGTGATAAACGAGTTTCCTTTAAGCGTTTTTTCGGTGCAACGAAAATAGTTCGGGCTCAGTCTCATTCATGATAGAAGTGTTGACATTCTGTTTCACAATACAATTTATTCTAGCATCTGATGACGCTGATGTATACATAAAGACGTCATGCGTAATTTGGGAACTAAAATTGAAGCTATTTGTGAAATAATGGCGGAGAACTCAATAAACAAATCATTTTACTCATCAAAAACACCTTTTTTTTAAATATCATTTATTCAGAACACATTTAGAATACAGCAAAGAAATTGGTGTTCCAATGCTACTCCCCTCTGTAAGCTTAGCATATGCTGAGGGGGGGAGTCGCCGGTAATACACATGTAGATACAGATACAGAGATACAAAGATACAGATTAACTATTGCAAGAAACTGATTAGGAAAGACGTTAACGGAACCATTCAACAGATTAACCAGAAAATATCCATGTCCAGCGTCGTTCTCTCCACAAACCGGCTTTTTCGATAACGTTATCACCAGAAAATCGATTCGGAAAAAATATCGATAGCAAAACAAATTCATGAAGAAAGGATATGAGCTTAGATGGTTAAAAAAAAATTATTTATGGCATAGAGAAAAACGGAGAAGTGGTGGGTCATATATGACCCAAACGGACTGAAGGGGTTTTAACGAAATAAGAACTTGGAAACTTTAGATAAAAAATAAACCATTTAACATTTTTGAACTTAATAATTTAGACATTACATACAAAAAAAGCCCTTTTCAACTTTAGCCTTGAAGGAATTAACATTGAGTGTGACTCTTATCTCTTTGGGGGAGACCATTGAATAAATGCGAGCCCCTGAAGTCATAGCATCTCTGGCCGCTCGAGGTATGATGGAAAGGCACTTTAATCTAGCTTAAAAAATGGACCAAGAGCATGGAGACTTATTCCAATCGATTCACCATCCAAAACTTAGAGGAAAATTATACCCCACATGCATAGGTACCAGGAATCTCAAAAACCCACTTTCTAAATAGGATGGTAGATACCAATTTTGACCCGTAGCCTCCGTCGGTGGGCCCCAATCGTTCCGGGCCCTATTTCATTGGATTCAGCATCCACAATTTAGTCGAAAATGATACCCCCACACGCCTAGATCACCGAAAATCTTGATAATCCATTTTTCAAAACACACATTACGATCGGGCTGACAAGTTTTGAGGACCAGCTAGAGCCGGAAGAAGCAGGAGATACCTGACCAAAATCTCAGATTTCTACAAACAAAAACGGCGTGGAAGCATACTGTCAAATTTTGGCGCCAATCGGAGAGATTAACCTTGGGCATGATTACGTAGGTTAATTTTTCAAAGAATAACCAACCAAAATTTGTGTACTTTGCAAGAAGAAATACTTTTTAGTTCATTAATTGCTCGTCATTAATTTTTTTAAGGAAATTTCCGCATCATCTACCAAACTTCAGCGCGATGGTGTAGTATCCATTTTGTAAGGCAGGATATGTAAGAGAGAATGTCCAGTGGGGAACAATAATTTTCAACTCGCCAAAATATCCCTTATTGGGGCATTTGCCCCAATGCATCTGTATAAAGTCACAGGGAGAGGGGCTGGCCTGCTCCTTTGAGCTCTCAATAAACTAGATCATAGCAAATCGTCATTAAAGTTCAGCTCATTATTATGTTCATGATAGAACTTCGAAGAACTATACTGCGGAAAAATACAAATTAAGACACAATTTTGGTGCATAAATATCGCAACAATAGAAAAATGAAAATAAATTGAAGGCTCCTGAAGATCGGTTTTACCTGTCGTCTCATTCCCTATCGCAATAAAGGCATATGTGACATATTACGCCATTATGATATAAGACCCTCAAGAAAAGACATATGCTTGTCCTTCTGGACATTCATGTATCATGATATTGTAATTGCCCGGAGGAACGCATGTAAGAAGCGGAATATTCATAGTATTGTGATATCAAGTCAATGATCGGTTGTGATTGGTGGGTCGATTCAAATCGATATCAGCGTTCCATGATTTCCTTTAATAAATATGTTCACATCTTCATAATTTTTTTTTTTTCGTTTTTCCGGTTGAATAATCGTATGAATTGGTCGTGTAGTCAGCGTTGTTGTTGGAGTTATTCGGATATTTCTGTCAACAGTTCTCTTGTGTGTGGCACAACTTTGATTCAAACTTTGATTTAAATGGTACTAACAGGGAGCAGAAAAAACATCGAAATGTAGAGAAGAAGAGTTAGAGAGAATGGAAAGGCAAACAGTGGAGCGAAATGAGCGGGATAGGGGTTGTAGCATCACACAGTACGGGAGAAGTCAATAATTAAGGGGCTCGCTACAAAGAGAATTTGATTTGTGTGTCACTGCCAGCCTCGCCCATCTGCTGCGTCAAACATCGTGGCTAGTTGTGTAAACTCCATTCAATGGGACGGATTAGTTTTTCTAGTCGTTCATATGCAAATTCAGGGGTTTACAGGGTTAATAGCTCTTGACGGAAGACCCCACGGGAAGGGGGATCTTGACAGCTATGAACTTCTCAGATTTTGGTTTATTATTATTACAATAAACGACTTATATTTTCATGAAGTCAGACTCTCCGCCATGTCTCAAAATTGGATAGTTTGTAATTCAAGAAGTTTCCAGAAGAAATACGCTGCAAACTCATCCAAAATTTTGCCGTACGACGGTCGGACATTGCGGGTTTATAGTTGGTTATTCCTTGAATAATAAACCTATGTTATCTCGCCCAAGGTCATAAAGCGGGCAACGGGTTAGTCTCTCATTTTAAGAAAAATTTGAAAATTGTGTCAGCAATCTCTTTCCGGCTCTAATGGGATCATTCAACGAATGATGAACCAAAACGCTGCAAATTCTTTCACAGGGGTTGGTTATTCATCGGACCAGGCGCATGTAGACTCATTTCTTCAACATGGGAAAATGGGGGAAACAATGGGTGTGGCGGGTCCCGAACCAAAATGTGGAGGAAAATAATACCCCATACGCCTAGATCGCCAAAAATTTCGAATCTCTCGAATCGGAGAGATTGATTTTTGCATGAAAACATAAGTTGATTATTCAAGGAATAACCAACCAAAACTTTTTTGTCGGCCGATCTTCCCAAATTTCGGGAAGGTATGGGTCAAAATATGTATTTTGAAAATAGATTTTCATGTTTTGAGTACCTAGGCGTGTGTGTATCGTTTTGAATACAGAATTTCACTGAACCCTCGAACCTAACTGAATTCTCGACAGTTAAGAAGGGTGCAATCCACGCCAGTCCCCTATTCCGAATATTTCACACAAAACCAATGCTATGAAAGGCTGTTTGTTTCAAAGCCTGACGGATAGTTTCGGCAGAATTGAATGGTTCCCAAACCAAGATCAAATCGATAATAAAGACTAATCAGCAGCATTGTAACCCTCGTGTCTCCTAAGATGGATGTGCCGAGGGGACGTCACAACTGCCGTTTCCACCCTCACAAAAGGGCCTTCTAGACCTCTCTTAACGGATTCGAACATTGGGTTATCGATTAACTGAAAACTCTTTTCTTTTGCGAAGGAGGAGGAGGGTGGGGGCTGGGTCAACCCCTTGTCCCGTCTGCTCGTTCAACTGCATAATTTTGTATAGTTGGGCGGAATAGAAAATGAGGACACATTATTCTGTTTAGGAGGCATTTCGGGAACACCCACGAGTGAGATTGATTGGTGGAATGCATGGGCTCATTCTTCACCTAAGCAGAATTACAAAAATGGACTTTACATGCATTAAACGATGCTGCGCCTTGGCGTACCATCACCAGTTCTATTTTACAGCAACGAATCTCTGGTTGTTCCTCCAAATTGTTACTGTTACATCTCCTTTCAGGAGGCCCTGATCCCCCGCGGATTGTAGCGCCACGAAAGAAGGAAGAAGAAGATGTTATTTCTCCCTTAAAGGTACTAAACATACTCCCTTATTTGCTCACCGCAGATGGTTAAATTTTCCGTAACCACTGATGAGAATTGAAATCTTCAAAAGCGTTTATCGCCAGTCTCGTACCTCCAGCAATTGTATGACTTTTGCATTGCTCTGGCATTCGTTATCATCGTGAGCAATTACCTTCCAGCAACACACTGGGCCCTAGCTAGATCAATTTAACTTGATTTGATGAAGTTTTAAACAGTCGAACCGATCGGCAAGCATTGAGAAACGTAATAGGGAGGTTAATTTGAGAGGAAGTTACGATAACAGCTTACCTTGCGAAGGGAGCAGGTGGAATGTACGACGCAGATATCAGGATTTAGGAGTGAAGGTCTGAAGGAGGAACTAAGTAAGTCTGCTCTTTATCTCTAATGAAGTAATTACGTACTTGCGACTTATAATTTATCATCTTATCTACCGATAAGCACTTCAAGTTTGGATGGTAAATTTTAAACGAGAAAATTCAAGACTGCAATCAGATAGATGCACAAACTCTATAACGAAACTACCTTCTCCATTATACTCTACCGAGTTTCACTAGCAGGCTGGAAATTAGTGAGGGCAATACGAAAGTCAATAAGAGCAGTTGATGTTGAGCGATATTTGGCGATCTTTTGAAACAAACGAGAACAAGAGGACGTTTTACATTTCTCCAGTCGCTGCCCGAGCGTATGATTGACTTATAATTGACTTAAGATGAATCAATTTAAATAGTATTGAAAACGGCCCTGATTGGAGCCCAGTGGCCACATATTCTGCCACATATCGGTCCCGGCTACTGAGTAAATTTAACTTTTGACTACACAGGATCAGTGCTAAAATAAATTATTATAGTTATGATGCAGCCATGAGTTCGATCACTTTATTGGTTTAATAATTCTGGAATAAACTACCCAGCTCCCCCCCCCCTTAAGTATCTTTAATTTCATGCCGGAAGTAAAACTTTCCGATTTGACAGTTTATCTTCAAAGATGATTTAGTCTTATTAGAACTCAAGGTTAATTGAGTTCTCCTCCCCTCAGCACAAGGGAATCTTAAGACTCAAGATTGATTATTCTTTGAAGCAACTTTTTTTTTTTTTTAATTTTATCCCACACGCCTAGGCCAATCGGTCGGGGACCAACCCAATGGACTCAACGCCCGAAATTCAGAAGAAAATAGTACTCCATACACCATAAATTGCCAGAAATCTCAAAAATTTATTTTTTTGCTCAACGCTCAGGTCAACCTGAACATGTTTCCCTGAACCCAGTCCACGATGAACTTGATGTTTGCTGGCCTCAGCCGATCAGGCAATGCTCAGGTGTGGGGCCTCTGCTGTGCAGCTGGTGGTAAGTTACCGAGTAAATAAAGGCCTCAACATGCTCCCCAGGTCGACGTAATACATTTTCCTAATATAGGTACCAAAAAGGTATGAAATTTGTTCAAGACTTGACCGGATTTTATGAAAATTATGTTACTGATCTCCTATTCTTCGAGTTAAGTAAATACTGGTCATATACGTATCGTACGAACTCGGAAATGCCGATTGAGCTGACTGCAACCGAATGATGTCCTCGTTGATTCACGTTCCCATCCACCAGTTCAGGAACAATATCATCGTAAATTGAAGGAAAACTAGAGATTCTACGGAGACACGTCGGGCCTCTGAGCAGTTAAACGACGGCCCTTGCTGTCAACGGATGTACTTCCAACGACATGTATTTGATGTTTGCTTCGTGATTGAGGATGTTCCACTCGTCAAAAACAATCGGATATTCATCGCTAGAGAGGTGGATCACGTAATGGTGTCGCCAAAAACTGTTGTTCTGGGCGTAAACCAATTGAGGGGTCCCTTTGACTTCGGCGAACAACTTTGAAACTCGGTGGATCAATCGAGGGTTGGCCACTAAGATGTCTCTAGTGGGCTTTACCTTGGCATTGTAGAACCCTTCGTTGCCCTTGTAGTCTTCATAACTTTCGTACCACTGTTTGAGAAATCGCGCGTTTTTATGAGCAACGATGGCTTTATTTGATATATAATCACCTGCTGTCCATCCCAAGGTCATTTCGTAACGTCTGAATTCGTCCATATTTCGAGCTATATATGCATCGTTTTCAACAAATATGCCACCGTACTGCATGAGTACTAACAATTTACTGATGTCCGCGGCGTGTTCGGATTTCCACAGGCCGGTTATTTGTTTTCCGAATATTCGTTGCGGCTCAGTTCGATATCTGACGTCGATTTTATAGGCGCTGGGATGACTCTTCACCAGGGCCCAATATTCACCCCATTTGTCATTAAAGTCTGTCTGGTCTGTGTGAATGTACAAGACATCTGGATTGTGATGCTTCATAGCTGCCAGTAAACAAATTGCCTCAACGTATGTCACAGTTTTGTTTCCAAAGCGTATGAAATGCAAGTAATTTGGCACGATATATTCACCAGTGCTGATGCCGAGTGAGTTGTCAAATCGTTCGAAACTCTCAGGGGAATCAAACCGCGGCAAAATTTCTGGCAGGTAAACCGGATGTGGGTAAGAGCACTGTCCTGCATTCCAAAAGATGAATACAATCATGAAACACGTAAGAGCGGATAAATATAACGACCACCGAGACATGACGCGGTGAGACACTCACATCGTAAACTGAAATTTTATCTTCGCTGCTATCTCGTGACGATAAGCAGGGGTTTTGTCAACTAATAGTGCAAACGCGCTCCAGGTGGGAAAAAGTGAGTGGAAATAACCTCCTAGACTCCAACTCGACATGGATAGTCGCACGTATGATTGTCTAATACACTGAATAGATTCAAGTATTTCAGTTAGCAAAAACACAAGGTTTCAGTAACAGGTGTTAACAGCTTACAATAAGGAGTTCTCAGAAAAATGAAATTATTACCTTCAAAAAACGTTGCAAATTTTTACACACGGGTTGGTTATTCCGCGGACCAGGCGAATGGACACTCATTTCTTCAACATGGGGAAAATGAGGAAACAGTGGGTGTGGCGGGTCCCGGACCCATTCCAACCGATTCAGGGTCCAAAATTTAGTGGAAAATGATACCCCACACGCCTAGGTTCGAGAAATCTTGAAAACACATTTGAAATGGGTAGATAGACACCCATTTTGACCCATAACCTCATCCAGAGTTCCCCAATTTTTCCAGGATTCATTTAATTGGATTCAGCGTCCAGAATTTAGTGGATAATCATAACCCACACGCATTAGATACCCATTTTGACCCATAACCTCTTCCAGTGGGTGCCAATCGTTCTGGGACCCCTTTCATTGGATTCAGCGTCCAGAATTTAGTGGAAATTGATTCCTTACACACCTTGATTGCAAAAAATCTCAAAAATCCTTTTCTCGAAATTCACATTTTGACCCCTAATCCACACAAATTTGGTTCGGACCAACTAGAGCCATTAACGGACCCCTGACCAAAATTTCAGATTTTTAGAGAAATTTCTACTACCAAAGTCAGCGTGGACGGCGGAGGGTACATTTGCTAATATTTTGATCTAGACACCTTGAAACGTACAGAAAATTTTTTTTGGGTCGAATAGTAGAGATTGACTTTTTGCATGAAAACATAGGTTGATTATTCAAGGAATAACCAACCAAAAGGCACAAGTTAGACGTTTTTCCAATCGTAGAAAATAGTTCGAGCAGCATCCTATTGACGCTGTGTTGGACTGTTGTCCTATTCCTTGATGGTCGACTATTTTCCTCAGAGAACTCAGGTTCCAGCAGTGCAATATATTTCCCCTACTCCTCCTACTTCACCTTATTGATATAGTGACAAGTCAGCCTCATTTAAATTCGAAATGAAATTTCTGAAAAAGTGACATGGATTAGGGACATGGAGTAAGAGCGGGTACGTGAGGCATATATTTCTTCATAGCGCTGAAAATAGAGTCATGTTATTGAGCTTAGCAATGCTAGAGAAATGTGTACTTGCCACATAGTTACACACGACTATCAGAAGGTTAACAGGTACACTGGCACTCAACGCGTATTACATGTACGAGTATTGGCTTATGCCTTATACACCTTAGAGCACGCAGTAATACGTTCAAATTGATTGATTGTATATATTTCATTTGGACTTGGATTTTAAACGATTCGGGCTGAAATGATACTCTTGGCAGATACATCTTCGTTCTGAAGGCCCAATTATTGCGACGGCGGAGTAAATAACTCCCTAACCTGAGATAGCCCGCAAATTGGATTTCACATATTGATCAGAAAGTCCTTTCTAGAATTTGCGCTTTTGCAATTAACCTACGGGTTCGGGATCGGGTAATCCGTGGTCATATAACCATCAACGATTAAATAGAACGGCGAAAAGGGGATTCTGTTAATTTCCGGAATTACCCTACAGACCCTCGATAGCGGAGCCAGTAATCCAACTTATCTTCATTCTTGCTTTTTCTACTGAGAGGATTTATGCTCGGAATCCCATTTCGGAGGGTGATATTGAATCGATTCTCTCTTCCGCCAGCCTTTTTTAGAGGATGCCAACGATTCTTTCATCCCCATTGGCCGGCGTGTACATTTTCAAAAGACAACGGCCGGTCATGGTTCGCTGTGCCACGGATACTACGTTTATTCCCAGTGTTCATCCCGACGCATACTACTGCTCAGATTCATCACCTCAAAACAAAGCATGAAAATACACGTCCAAGGAAAATAGTATTTTCCTGTCTAACAATAGAATGGAATGTTCGTAAATTTTATAGGATTTAGTGAAGTGACTTATTCCGAGTAAATGCTACTGTGGGTTGTTCGGTTAGCATTTAATAAATCATTCGTCATCAACCGAATTCAATGATCACTATAAAATACTAAAGACATTTCCCGTAAGGAAAAGGTAAATTCTACTATTACTCTACTTTAGCATCTGTAACGATTTATATTCTTTTGTTAATAATTTATTACAATCGTTCACTTGAGTACACTGTTCACATTTGCGCACTTACACAATGACACAATCATAATACACGGTTGTAATGCAGTTGTTGCACGATTTATAACCCAAAGCGTCTATATTGGGACTCCAAATTAAACTGAACTTGCGCAGCATTCCTGGGTCCGTTTTATACTGGCTGCCTTGGCCAAGAACCTTCTCAAACCTTCCCTGGTTCTGGGAACTTGACGTGTTGTCTCGAGCGAACAGGAAGGTTCTGCCAATTCTATAGGACGCACAATTCCTCGAAATGACTCCCTTAGCCCTCCACATCGTTGACCCTGCGACGCTGGCAGCAGCCCATTTGACCGGCGCAGGTGCCAGCTCGCAACACATCGAACCAGGTAATAATAGGTAAATTCTCAGGATTTGATCCCTCGAAATCTAGTGAATGTCTACTAAACATCTGACGAGTTGTTGACTAAATCAGAAGACGGTATTTACACATTACTGAAGCGGGATTGAAGGTTCAACGTGCACACAGTTGAACAGAGTACATAATAATATTGTGCACGAATCATGTGCACGTTGAGCCTTCAATCCCGCTTCAGTAATGTGTAAATACCGTCTTGATTATCAACAACTCAGATGTTTAGTAACATCATCTAATTCGGTAACTTATGAGTCATACAAGTATATTACAGAGTATTATATAGACTATTCATCAAGTGTAGATAGTATCGTACACAAAAAGTGTGATTAGTGATTCATAATGACGGAACCTTCCACGGTCTCAATGTTTTTCATTGGATCAAGTTTATTTAAATGCTTCAATGCTCTGGACGTTCCATAAAGTTGATTGAATCTCATGATTTTCCGGAAAAAGTAATTGGAGACTTGAAAGTTCAGAAAAACTAAATAAATGTTCAGCAAAAAGCGCCATAAACTATTGTATTTTACGAATTTTCATTGGCTGTAAAAAAAATTACCTGTAGGTACTTCACAAACTTTTTTCAATCAATTCAATCAATTATCATTAACCTATCGATCTAATTCCTACGATACACAAAATGTGTGTGATGAAAATGATAAACCGATTGAGAAAATGTCCATTACTTTATGAAAACGATCTTGAGTCAAAGAGATATGAAAATAAAATATGAAATCAGTGAATTGTTTTAAGATGGAAAAGTGCAATGAAAAAGCAGTTCTGAGAGGGGACATGAAAAATGCATTAAAATCTTTTTAAATACAAAATTAATGTTGACATAATGAATCTAATCCCTTGAGTTTTTCACAGATCAATTGTTTTAATTGCGATTCAATGAATTTTGAAGAACTTTATCCGCATCTTCAAGATTGATCATGCCTCTTTAGGCTCATTGCACTTTCGCAATGATCAGACTTACATAAGCTATTACAGAAACGATGGCTGGTTAGTGACATATCACTAACATGTGTATCTAGGTCCAAATCGGCCTTTTCATTGTCGATGACTGTTCTCGCGTGTTTCTGCTCAAAGACTGCTCCTGGACGTAGACTGGTATGTATCGGTAGATAATGAAGCCACGTGTAAAGGCTATAAGGATGTAACGGCAGTGCAGGAGCGGATTAGTGACGGAAGTGGTGCAGTGCTCGACAATAATGATATTTCACTTCATTGTTGTAGTTTATGTACGGTGAGGATTAAAGAGAGGGGGTAGGGAAGCTTTACGCTGATCCGAGATTCGAGTGAACTAATCCCAGATAATGGCTCAGCGGGGCTTCAGACGATCAGAGTAAAAGCGATCTAACTATATAGGAGCGCGAACGAGGAGGATGACACCCGTCCATAACAACCAAAGGATCGCGGTTACGTGTCAACGGCAGGTGGCGCTTCCTCAGTGAATCATTACTCATCACTATCGTCAAATCAAGTGAGCGACCGCCACAGAAAGAACTTCAAACGACGTTTTTTCTCCGCCAGTTATATAAGGTTCAGTAGGCTGTCGCTCAAGGGTCTAACCATTAACTGGCACCCGTTATTCATTCACCTCCGCTGAAAGTAAGGCGACCCACGTTGTAAGGAATCTATTTCCTGCCACCATTGTTGTTGGTTATGGTTAAAACATTCGGGCCAGTTATAGTTTTGAATTGGCAATTAGATGCTGCTATCAGATAAGAAAAAAAAATCTGCAAATTACACACGGGTTGGTTATTCCTCGAATGGGGGAAACAGTGGGTGTGGCGGGTCCCAGACCCATTCCAATCGATTCAGGGTCCAAAATTTAGTGGAAAATGATACCCCACACGCTAGGCACCAGAATCCTGACACATAAAAAATGGGTGGATACATACCCATTTTGACCCATAACTTCTTCCGGTGGTTGCCAATCGTTCTGGGACCCATTTTATTGGATTCAGCGTCCAAACTTTAGTGGAAAACTATACCCCACACGCCTAGGTAGCCGAAATCCCGAAAACACATATTCAAAATGGGTAATATATACCCAATTTGACCCATAACTTCTTCCAGTGGGTGCCGATCGTTCTGGGACCCGTTTCATTGGATTCAGCGTCCAAAATTTAGTGGAAAATGACACCCTACTCGCCTAGATCGCCCAAAATCTCGAAAATCCATTTTTCAAAAAACACATTTTGACCCCTACCCCCCCCCCCCCCAAATTTGGTCCGATCGGGCTGAAAAGTTTTGAGGACCCGTCTCGGCAGGGAACAGACCCCTGACCCAAATTTCAGATTTTTAGAAAATTTTCTACTATCAAAAACGGCGCGGAACACGGACGGCGTACGGCGGACGGACATCGACCTTTTTTGATCAGGAAAAATTTTTGAGCCAAATCGGAGAGGTTGATCATTATCATGAAAACATAGGTTGATTATTCGAGGAATAACCAACCAAAAGTTAAATTGAATAGCAATGATCCATTGTAAGTAAATTGCTTATGTGCTCGTTCTGAGCTTGAGTTAACACCGTACATGACAAGCATAGAAGGTATTCGTGATTTTGGCCGTCGCGTATAAAAGCAATCCACGGCCGAGATGACAGAAAAGGGTAGTTTACTTGGCGTATCCGCGTTCATGGTTTGTCTTGTTTGTTCGTAGATCGGGTATAGCATGCAAGTTTACGTGACCTAACGACATTCTTTGTCACTCGTAAATAATCGCCTATGTCATGTTGCACTTTCCGACTCGTCTTGAGTTCACGCTTTTTGAATGGCCTCGACACTCTCGGGCCCCGCTACGGAATCATAGAGCGTTGACTAAACAGAATCCATTAGCACCTTGCTTGAATGAGGGAAGTTCCCACATCACACCAAACGTAGGGTTTGCTATGTATTTATGTAACGTCCTAAAATCTCGGCACCCCCACAACCCTCTTTCAAAGGATAGTGGCAAGAGAAGAAGGAGGAAAATATATTTCCAACAAATGACATTAATTATCGGCCTGGAGATAAGAAAATTATAAATGACCAGTGGTCTCTGCCGTGTAATGAGAAAGTCAAGAAGATGGAAAGGAAAAGGAGAGGGGCCAGGGAGATATGATTGGTGCCCAGAAAGGATATTATTTCGGGCCCCCATCGGAGGGCAATAATCTCGAACATTTTTCCAACGTGCGCCTATAATAAAGTTTCCCGACGGGTACGTGGGCTCCCCTCGGCGAATCTTCCCTCTACCGAATGACCGAACGTTATCCAGGAAAAATGCGTGCCATTATTCTCCAACTGATTCAACCTTCTCGACCATCTTATACAAATAACGTAACAACAGGTGCGAATGACTTTTCCCTTCGGTTTTAAGAGATCGGCGTATCGAATTGGTTTCACCATTTACATTGGTTTGAGTGCAAACAACAGTGATTACTCAAGAATTCCCGTTATTTTATTTTATTTTTTTTTTCAAAGATTTACTCATCTACATTTTGAATTTATGGAAAGTTACCTATGCTACACATACGACTCGAAGTGACAAATTTAGGAAACAACTCGTGCCGCTCGCCGTAAATGTAATGGGTCAGTTTGGCACGTCTCTCAGGCTTCTTAAAAGACGCTGCAAATTCCTACAAAGGGGTTGGTTAGTCCTCGGACCAGGAGCATGGAGACTCATTCCAATCGATTCAGCGTCCAAAGTTTAGTGGAGAATAATATCCCAACAATATACCAGAAATCTCAAAAACACACATAGTAGTAGGTAGATAGTCCATATATCGTTCCCCCTCACAAGCGACTTCTAGGGGGATTGCATAATCCTGACAATTGTATGTATTTTATATTTTTTGTCATCCACCAATAAAATGCAATAAAAAAAATATTTAAAAAAATATATACCCATTTTAACCCATAACCTCTTCCGGTGGGCTCCAATCGTTCTAAGGCCCGTGTCATTGGATTCAGTGTCGTAAATTTAGTCGAAAATGATACCCCACACGCCTAGATTGTCAAAAAGCTCGAAAATATATCTTTCAAAAAACAGATCTTGGCAATCTAGGTGTGTGGGACATAATTTTCCACTAAATTTTGGACGCTGAATCCAATAAGACGGGTCCCGGAACGATTGGCAACCACCGGAAGAGGTTATGGGTCAAAATAGGTCTCTACCCGCCTATTTTGAATGAGTCTTTTCGAGATTTCTGGTACCTAGACGTGTGGAGTATTTTGATCCAGACCTCATGAAACGTACACAAAACATTTTTTGGGTAAAATGGGGAGGTTGACCCCCTCCCGCCTCCATGAAGTTGGTCATAACCTGCACCTAGCTGCTCAAGTTGGCTCATGAAGCAACAAAACTTATCCCCAAAATCAAAAATCACGTGTCGTTCCTTCTCGAAACTACATCTGTTTAACCTTCAGAAGCGAAAACAATATAAATCCTAACCGTCCGGAATCGACAGTTGCCACTGATCGGAGAACGATGGAGGTGATACGCGCACACACAGGTGGCGCTCTGGGAAGATTAGTGTTGGTGACAAACTGCGATTTCGTGAACACACGTCCCAGAGGAAGTTGAGTCACGTATCCTTCTTGCAATCTTTGTGTCCTCCGTTCTCTTCTTCGCTGCATATTGGTTATCAGTCATGTTTGATTTCGAGTTAGATGTTGTTTTTAGCTCGCGCGTCATACGCTAATACGCGCTCGAGGAAACGTGAACACAATGACGACTGTTCATGCCCTCATTTATGAGAGACTGAATGCAGGTATGATTGAAAAACTGAATGAAAATTTGACTGAATATATTTGAGAACTAGGTGCATCCCGTGCGTGCTGGAATCGAGACCAATGGGAGATTTTTTTTTTTTAATTCCATGGGGAGACCAAAACATAACTGAACAGAGGAGAATATTCCGACCGGGTGACTGTAAATAATATGGACGGGGAGGGTGGGCTATCGGGTCTAGTCTACCTGCCTGTTCCCCTAACGAGCGTTTCCCTAACATTACGAGGGTGATGTACCTACCAATGATAAATTTTATGATAAATGTAGGTTAGTTGACGTGTAGGTATATTATTCAGGACGGAGTGAGACATTTCAGAACTACGACGCCTTGAGCGCTATCGCCAAAGACTCCACCACAGCACAGTGGAGCCCAGAACAGGCTGAAAGACATAGGTGGGGTTTTTTTCCAGCGATGGTACTCCTACAATGTGCATGTAGGCTCAGTAATACTCAGTGGCATGGCGAGTCAGTACCGCCAACTATTTTAAGTACTAAGATCCAACTGCGCCACAGCCACCCTCGCCATACTGCTCGAAGGATGCCAATGGAGGAAGACCGCTAGCTATGAGATGAGGCGCGTTTGTACGGAGGCCGAGCAGAGCAGAAAAATATTCCCCTGAAGTACCCCACAATTCTACAAGCCCCATCCTGAGCTGCAATAAGCAGGCGAACACCGAAGAAGGCGACTGGTTGGACAGGGGAGTCATAGAGCAGGGCATACCTTGAGGCTCAAGGAACAGATACAACAAAACGTGCTGGAGTGGGTATTTTGGAGTCCTTCCTTTTTTACTTCCCTCTAGTGATGCAAAGTACTTAAATTAAGCTTTCCAGAAATCTTTCTTTTACAGCTGGCCAACATACCTAAGATGACGCTTTGAAGAGGGCGGTTACTATGTTAGGTTGAAATGCGCCTGACTCAACATGTAACCGTTGTCTGTACTGTTAAAAGTCTTCTCAGAAACAGTCAATTGTTGGCGCCCGATGAGGTCTTGGAGATGAAGCAACCTCGATTGTGGTAGGCGCACTTGTTATCACCCGAAGAACTTTCAAGCCTGCAGTGCGTAATGAGCCCTTCAATTATGAATATATCTCTTGTGCCGTTTGCAGGAACACGTTGACACCCCCCACACACTTGACCCATTTATTAGGGGGTCTCCACGACTTCACAGAACTCTCATGTTTATTAAAGGAACGGGGTTGGCGTGAAAATGACAATTTCTAGTCTCTTCCCAAGTGGTTTTTCTAGGGCAGGGATGACTATGAAAGGACGTGTAGAGTGGCAGGTTTGCTCTAGAAATTATTCATCGAGTCAGAATCACCTTTCTGATCGAACTCATCAGGGAGGTTTGCGTCAGATCTGGAATACAAGTGGAATACGAAGTGAATGAGAAATTGCTTGATACGGTTAAGAGATCGATCGGTCTACATCACTGATGGAAGTGCTCATTTAGCAATAAGTAGTTAGCTGACAAGCTCTCTTTGATGGAAAAAACATGTTTCATATCGTTTTCTATTCTACATAAAAAAATAAAATAAAATAAGGTGATTACTATGATTGATTGAGTCCCATCATCCAAAATCGGAATGAGTCATTCCCAATGGCGATAGAAACCTCCAAACAAGACCAATATAGACGTTTGTAATACTGGATTTGGACCGCCAGAGTGGTTTCTACATTATTTTCAGAAAAGCTACATCAGCATGTTTTTGCTGTGCCATTCGGCTCATACGTTCTCATTAAATCAACCAAAAACACGGTTCCACCACGCATGGATTAACATTCATAGTTTGGCTGAAATACTGTGATATAAACGTTGAGGGTAAGATAATGACATTTAGAAGGGAGATGAATGTATGAGATAAGTTGACAGTTTAAGAACATCTAAATAGATTCGTATCCAGGGCGCATGCTCGCACTGCCCAGCCGGATGCCGCTGCGGCTGATATAGATAAATATGCGGGCGGCTGGGGTCAACTTATCATTCTCTTGCAAGCCCCTTCTCGTGATTTATTTGCATAGACTCGTGCGAGTATCGATTGAATTTCTTATTGCTGCATAATACTGCCTAATCATGGTGGATTGTCAATTAATGTTTTCATCATGGGGCGTGTTTCCCGAAAAGAAATCTTCACCATCGTGTGTTCATTATTCATAGTTCGTCCTAGGTAATTTAAATACAGTGTGTTAAACGTTCATGGTGAGCAGCCTTTAAAAGGTCGGTTCTACAACAAAACGCTGCAAATTCTTACACACAGGTTGGTTATTCCTCGGACCAGGCGCAAGGAGACTCATTTCTTCAACATGGGGGAAATGGGGAAAACAGTGGATGCGGCGGGTCCCGGACCCATTCCAATCGATTCAGGATCCAAAATTTTGTGGAAAATGATACCCCACACGCCCAGGTACCAGAAATCCCGAAAACACTTTTCAAAATTCAAAATGGGTAATATATACCCAATTTGACCCATATTTTCTTCTAGTGGGTGCCAATCGTTCTGCGACCCATTTCATTGGATTCAGCGTCCAAAATTTAGTGGAAAATGATACCCCACTCGCCTAGATCGCCCAAAATCTCAAAAATCCATTTTTCAAAAAACACATTTTGACCCCTACTTTGCCCAAATTTGGTCCGATTGGGCTGAAAAGTTTGGAGGACCGCCCTAGGACGGGAACAGACCCTTGACCCAAATTTCAGATTTTTAGAAAATTTTCTACTACCTAAAACGGCGCGGACGGAGGACGGCGGACGGCGGACGGACATTGACATTTTTGATCTAGACACGTTGAAACGTCCAGAAAAAATTTTTGAGCCGAATCGGAGAGGTGATAGGGGCACTTCACATTCACCGATTTTCCCCATGCTTCTGGTCCAAGGAATAACCAACCTCTGTGATTTTGATCTAGACACCTTGAAACGTTGAAAAAATATTTGATCCGAATCGGAGAGGTTGACCTTTTGCATGAAAACGTAGGTTGATTATTCAAGGAATAACCAACCAAAAGGTCGATGTCCGTCCGCCGTACGCAGTCTACGCCGTTTTTGGTAGTAGAAAATTTTCTAAAAATCTGAAATTTGGGTCAGGGGTCTGATACCGGCCTAGGACGGTCCTCCAAACTTTTCAGCCCGATCGGACCAAATTTGGGCGGGGTAGGGGTTAATGTGTGTTTTTTGAAAAATGGATTTTCGAGATTTTGGGCGATCTAGGCGAGTGGGGTACCATTTTCCACTTAATGTTGGACGCTGAATCCAATGAAATGGGTCCCAGAACGATCGGCACCCACTGGAAGAAGTTATGGGTCAAATTGGGTATATACTGCCTATTTTGAATATGTGTTTTTGAGATTCCTGGAACCTAGGCGTATGGAATATCATCTTCCGCTAAATCATGGACGCTGAATCCAATGAAGTGGGGCCCAGGACGATTGGCACCAACTGGAAAAAGTAATGGGTCAAATAGGGTATATATTACTCATTTTGAATATGTGTTTATGAGATTTCTGGTATCCAGCCGTGTGGTGTATCATTTTCCACTAAATTTTGGATCCTGAATCGATTGGAATGGGTCTGGTACCCGCCGCACCCACCATTTTCCCCATTTCCCCCATGTTTTTAATTTAGTTTCCATGCGCCTGCTCTGACGAATAACCAACCCCTGTGTAAGAATTTGCAGCGTTTTTGGTTGGCTATTTCTTGAATAATCAACCTATGTTTTCATGCAAAAGGTCCACCTCTCCGATTCGGATCAAATATTTTGAGGTTGGTTATTCCTTGGACCAGAAGCACGGGGAAAATCGGTGAATGTGAAGTGCCCCTATCACAAAACGACGAAGTGAAAAAGGATTACCTTCAATAGCTGTCAGGGTAGGCAAAAGATCTGCGACGACTCGATCGGAAATTAATTGGCGGTACAGCGACAACACACTACGGCGAAGACTATTCGATCGCGAACGGAGAATACGGAATACTGAGTTTCGATAAAGAATGAAACATTCGGTGACCCAGCTGACTACCTACGCGTTAACCGACAAGTACAGGAGAAGCAATGACGACGCGAGATAACAGGGCCGAGAACAGAGCATAGAGAAGAGATGAGCATGAAGCATCATGAAGGATTAGTTTTCCACCACTAACTTTCTACTGAATTTCCTACCACTGGTTTTTGACGCTGAATCCATTGTGATTAGTCCCGGACCGAGTGGGGCCCTCTGGAAGAGGGGATGGGTTCCTACATACATACCTCAAAAGTGGGTTGAATGAGTATACTCTTACACATTTTCTCATGCTCCAGGCCATAGGTACCCGTGAATCCCGAAAACCCATTCAAGATAAGTGGGAAGGTACCCATCTTGACCCATACCCACCTCTAGAGGGCACCGATCAGGCCGGTATCCATCACAATGGATTCAGCGTTAGAAATTTAGAGGTAAACGGTACTACGAAGACTAATCCCTTCTTAATGTATCGGGAACGCCGCCGCATATCTTCTCTATGCTCCGTTCTCGGCCAGGTAATTCTGGCATCGTCGATTCGTCGTCGCTTCTTCAGTTCTTATCGGTTAACCGTTTACACGCTTACGTTTGTGTAGTCAGCTGAGTTACAGAACGTTTAATTATCTATTAGAACTCGGTATTCCGTGATTTCCGTTCGCGATCTAATGGTTTTCGCCGTAGTATGTCGTCGCGGTACCGCAAATTAATTTCCGATCGAGTCGACGCAGATCATTTGCCTACCCTGACAGCTATTGAAGGTAATCCTTTTTCATTTCGTCGTTTTGTGATGATACTTACATGCGCCTTCGTACGGGACTGGTCTATAAGGCAAGTCTTTACATACTATGACGCGTCCCCAGGGTTTTAGGGACATTATCCCCCGCCCGCGACATCCTTCAATTCCAGCGGTAATTTTTCCAAAATTCCAAAAAAATCCTGAATCGATTGGAATGGGTCTGGGACCCGCCGCATCCACTGTTCCCCCCTTTCCCCCATGTTGAAGAAATGAGTCTTTGGCCCACCTGTTAATATAATGTATCTGATGTCCCTTATGAAGGATATCGGTTCTATGCTGAGCTGCATTTGGCACCTACGAAAATCCCCTACTTTTTGGGGAAAATCTTGGATTTCAACGAGGGGACGGAGCATGATTTAGGATTGTCAAATCACTACTGATTAGTGATTACCTAGGTACTTAAGTGATTACTAATCTTTGGGGATGGTTGCTCGAATCCACATCGGTTTCGACATCATCCTCTTCTTCGGGTATTATGAAATCAATAAGTTATTATTCAAATCCTTGACAATTAGAGAATAACAGCCAGCTATGTTAATACCTATGAGAAATTCCCCCTTAACCTAGAACAAAATAATAATGTCCATTGTAGGAGAAATTGGTCTTTTTGAGCGCCCTGTGAGGTATACACATGATACAAAAAGGGTCTTGCGTCATGACATCGTCTTGAGGATGAATTGCCGACATTTTTTAAACAATTTGGGATGCATTATTGGAAACAAATTGTTAATAAACACCAGATTCCTCGACTGGACTAGATCACAAAATTATAAACGGGAAAAGTAAGAAAACAATTCTGACGGGTAATAAAAGGGTGAATTGCCACTTTTTACATAATATTCGGGTCGTTGGGGAAAATAGCGAATATTGTTTATGTTTAAAAGAGTAGGTGAGCAGGAGCTCACAGAAGCTAATGTTTTTGTACTCCATTCTCCTGGATGACGATGCGTGCTTCAATTAGAAGCCGTGAGAGCGATCTAACGTCGTAAGTGGGAACTACAAGCATTGAGCGACTCTGAACGGAGAGCAGTGGGAGCATATTATTCACCCTGCCCTCCTTGAGGGGTGCATGTTGGAGTTCAGGGTACTTCCAAGGGCTCAAGATTGAACTGTAGAATATCTAGACTGTCTGGAAGCTATTGGTGCGAATACGTTTACTTTGATATTATATTTAATATTGGGGTCGTCCGAATGCTCTGGACCAAAATTCACAATCCTGGTGAGTCAGCTATATTATCAGGAAAAGAGGTCAACCATAGTTCAGCCAGATAAGTTTCTTTAGCTGCAAATTCTTTCACACGGGTTGGTTATTCCTCGGACCAGGCGCATGGAGACTCATTTCTTCAACATGGGGAAAATGGAAACAGTGGTTGTAGTGGGTCCAGGACCAATTCCAATCGATTTAATTGCAAAATTTAGTGGAAAATGATACCCCACACGCCTAGGTACCATAAATCTCATAAACACATAATCAAAATGGGTAATAGATACCCATTATGACCCGTAACCTCTTCCAAAAACTAAAAATTTCAGATTTTTAGAAAATTTTCTAGTACCGAAAAAATCCCGGACGGCGTACGGCGGACGGACATTTGCTAATTTTGATCTAGACTACTTAAAACGTCCAGAAAAAAACATGGGGAAAATGGAAACAGGTGTGGGGGGGTCCCGGACCATTCCGATCGATTGAGGGTCCAAAATTTAGTGGAAAATGATACCCCACACGCCTAGGTACTAGAAATCTCGAAAATACACATTCGGAATGAGTAGATTGGTACCCATTATGACCCATAGCCTCATCCAGAGGGCGCCAATCGTTTCGGGACCCGTCTCATTGGATTCAGCATCCAAAAGTTAGTGGAAAACTATACCCCACACGCCTAGGTAGCAGAAATCCCGAAAACACATATTCAAAATGGGTAATAGATACCCATTTTGGCCCATAGCCGCTTCCAAAACTAATCAGACGCATTTAAATCAGATGACGAGATCCATAAGCATTTGGGTGACTAGCGATCTAGCGATGACTGAGTTAGCTTCATGTTTCACCTTCCCACCAACTGAGCGCAGATGTGGTGCCATCTCAAGCGAAAATTCGTCACTATCATCTTTCTGCCCGCCAAACTCACTGACAAGTCCTACCTATATATTCAGGGTTTCTTAGTCAATACAATTCTCACCACCATTCACGTTCTATTATGCTGCACTGACAGGAAAATAGAACGCTCTGTAATCAAAGCATTATAACAGAAAATTCAGCTTCATTATTTTTTATTGGCATCCCGATTATCGCAATAATACTGACCACAAATGTTTTTCTCCCATAACGGCTGGTATGATTGAAAAAATGGACTTTTGAATATTTAGGGTGCTCGATATAACTCCAACTAGCAGACTATGAATCAAAAGTAGACTCTTACGAATGTTCAGCGAAGCTTAATTTATTTTTGTGTAGCCTTCGGAAAAGTTACTTTTGTCATGAATTCAGGTAGGCATTATTTGGGCTCGCTGGTCTGACACGTTGTAATAAAAAATATTATTGAAGTGGGAGTATGTTGCAATAAATAAGAAATTCAAGTATTTTGAGACGGATAAAAGGAATAAAATAGGTCCCTCAGATGACAATTGAAGAAAAATGAGTAAATAGATAATAATAAAAGTCATTGAGATGATTGACATTACCTAATTGATGACATTAATATGACGTACTTAGGTGCTTTCTCAGATGACCTCATACGTTTCCTTTCCCACACGAGCAAATTCTACCTACAATGATGGTCATTATGAATGTCATGATTTACAGCGTCATATTGCTGATTTGGGAAAAATAATCTGCACCCAAGAGTGATAATTCTCCGAGAATATTTAATCATACTGTGAGCTCAGGATATTGTGGTCGCGCGCTAAATTATACTTGAAACAAAAATTATGAAAAATTTTATTGATCAAAATGAGTATTTTATAAAAACTTTTCATTAGACTCACTTAATTATAAGTGCGTATTTTAGCAGCACATGACTTCCGTAGGTGACAGGGTTGGTATGGGTTTTGAAAATAAGTGAGTACACAATTTTATGATACCAATAAAAACAATGCGGTTTATTATCACAAAGCCAACCGAATTCGCGAACACATTTCCCACCAGTTTATCGTCACCCGCAATGTACGCACGGGTATTCGGTATTTACTTGTCCGCCTGCCATTAAATGATTGTATTATTTTAATGCAGAGATGCAGAGCGGTGTTGTAATTTGCATTAAATGGAATTTAAAAAAGATTTCTCTCCCGTCCTCACAAGTCGAGAACGATGCCTGTTGGTCAATTGATTTTCGAATCGATTTAGCTTAATTTGGTATACGTACTTCATGGGATACCTGGATCGAAATTGTGATTGCCTGATTGGAAACGATGGAGGGGTTGTGACTTCACATCAATGCTTTATTACTTGTGGGAGCACCAACGGAATTGGTTCGGGTTTCCGAGAAGTCGCCTTGTATAACTGGAAAACCTGATACGTTTTCAGGTACGAAATACGGTATATCGGTCCATATAGGCTCGTCCAAGATACGGGATCCTCTAATTTTGACAATTGTGTCTCGGAGGAAAACACAAAATTGAACTACTTGTTGAGTCTGGATGACGTCAAAGGCAGAAAGGACATCATGTCGAGGTGACGTGGAGGGTTCAGAAATAAACTTCTTCCAACCTCAAGAGCTCCGTAGGTAAACGTAGAGTTTGGAAACACTTCGCGCGAACAACTGGTGTGGTGCTGATGGGATGCGCGTTTTCCTCTCAACCTGCGATGGAAATCTAATTTTCTCGGGTCCTTGATTCGGCCGCTCGCTCAGTAGCGCCGAAGTTTCTATCGTTCGTTGATGGGCTTTCTGGAATGAAGACAACATCTGTCAATTGAAATGATGCGAGGAAGTGTTGAGAAAACATAGGCAGGAGGTCTTCAATGGTCGATATTGAGTGACTCAGGCCTGTTGATTGCCACGTTTGTACGTTCCAAATCAACAAATTTGACTCATTCCTCAATCACTTTGTCACATTGAATCAACAAATTCTCGTTTAAACAAAGTCACTTGAATCTGACAAGCAGATGATGAGGAACGAGCATCACATTTAACGAATCACGGAGAGGATTGCGAACTCGAATATTCGCGTGTACTACTTGTTCGCCTTGCTCACCTTTGCTATACCTCTCAATCACTGGCGAAGTAGGTACATTTAGGTATCTTTCAGATACTGATATATAATGTACTTAGGTAACCATTCGATCCATACCCACCTCCAGTGAGCACCAATCGGTTCGGAACCCATCACAATGGATTCGTTGTCAAATTATCACAACCCCACAAAAAAAAAAAAAGTCAAGTCCATGGATGCGAACTGTGGGGTTTTATGTTTTTCGGGTCGCTGATTTCGAATCTTTTGCCAGTTTTTTCAGATCAGATTGCTTTCAAGGTCATTTGAAGGTCAAATGGAGAAAATATAGCTAACAAAAATATTGCTTAAAAAATCTGAAAAAATTCAGACATAGGTTTTTTAGAACGCTGAATCCGAATCCGGTGTCGGTTGACCTTCATGAGGTCAAGGTCAAGGTCATTTGAAGGTCAAACCAAAAAAATAACCTAAAAAAAATTGTAAAAATTTATGTATGTGTTTCAAGGGTTGCTGAATCCAAATCCAGGGTTGGTTCGATCATGTCTGGTTATCTGAAGGTCATATAAGGTCATTTGAAGGTCAAATTTTTACAATTTTTTTCAGGTTATTTTGTTGGTTTGACCTTCAAATAACCTTGACCTTATGAAGGTCAACCGACACCGGATTTGGATTCAGCATTCTAAAAAACCTATGTCTGGATTTTTTCAGATTTTTTGAGATTTTCTACATTTGACCTTCAAATGACCTTGAAAGCAATCTGATCTGAAAAACTGGCAATTGATTCGAAATCAGCGACCCAAAAAACATAAAACCCCACAGGTCGCTTTCATGGACTTTGACTTCTTTTTTTTTTTGTGGGGTTGTGTTATGGATATCGATACGATGTGCTCATTTTGAATGACCGAATAAGGCTGTCAAACATTAGTTTTGCTACCTTTCTTCACGCAAATCTAGCGGGAATAGTGTGAACGAGGATTACATTTTTGGTACCAAGGCATTTCTTCTAATTTTCCCTCCAAAATTCAAGCTTTTCTGGAAATTAGGCACTCATTGCGGCCGCGCGCCCACCAAAATGTTAATCTGATATTAATTGTTGGATGGATTTGGAATGGGTCTTTGAAAATTCTTCATTAGAGCCTTCATTAGTCGAACCGAAGAAAAAATTTCCGGTGGTACTGCCAACATGATCACTATAAGTTGTAGAGTCCATAATAATTATATTTTGTCAACTGTCCCTTGACTGAGACAAAATAAACCTTTAACCAACTCACCGGTATTGTTGCTGTTGAGTTCAGTATTTTCTTTTGCTCTATTGTTTCTCCGTTTTTGCCTATTAATTTCCTTTTGAACCGCGATAGCTCCTAATAAAAGTAATGTTTTATTAACATTGACGTATTTATTAAAAATCAGCAACTCTACACTTTTAACCCATCACAATTAATATTGTTATTTGTTACATCGATATTCCCTAATATCGTTACATTTCTCTCGATAATATTGGAATTATTAGCGTTTGATATTGATACTGAAACCTACATCGATATTTAGTTACGAGTATATTGCAAGGTTCCAAGGTACCGTGTTTCACCACCCTACCCAGGTCGACTGGTGGCATCATTTTGTCAAAGAAACATGGACATTTTCTGGCTGGACGGGTTGCGCATCGAAGTTCAATGTTGTAGAAACATCGATGTTGATGTTCAATGTTTTTACCATCGATATTGAGCTAGTCAATTTTATTGGACATAGATGTTTTGGAGTCAACATCGATGCTTTAATTAGTAACTGGGTTATATCTTTGAATTCAGTGTTAACTTGGGATGCCTAGTTGACAGTGACTGGCCAATAACCAGTGCACACTGACTAGTAAGCTTGTACCTTGGAACACCGAGAAGGACCAGAATCTGCTCCTGATGAGGGAAATATCATTGTACAAGGCGAAAATAATGACAAAATCTCAACAATACAGCAGTTTCAGATCAGTGCCACTGCGATGTTTTGCTACGGTTGGCTAATGTTTGAATCAGCCAATCAGAGATAAGCAATGTCTGCAAACAGTTCCTATGATGCCCTATGATGTTTCTCTCAAGGCACCTTTGAGCTGAAGAACAGGGCAGCTGTTTAAAGACGTATGTTTTTTCTTATTGGTTGAACCAATCGATTCAGGGTCCAAAATTTAGTGGAAAATGATACCCCACACGCCTAGGTAGAAATCTCGAGAACAGACATTCGAAATGGGTAGATAGACCATTTTGATCCATAACTTTATCCAGTGGGCGCCAATCGTTCCTGGATCCATTCCATTGGATTCAACGTCCAAAATTTAGTGGAAAATGATACCCCATTCGCCTAGATCGCCAAAAATCTCGAAAATCCATTTTTCAAAATACACATTTTGATCCCTACCCCGCCCAAATTTGGTCCGATCGGGCTGATAAGTTTCGAGGACCAACTAGAACCGGGAACGGACCCCGGACCCAAATTTCAGGTATTTAGAAAATTTTCTACTACCAAAGTCGGCGTGGACGGACATTTGAGTTTTTTGATCTTGACACTTTGAAACGCCCAGAAACAATTTTTGTGGCAAATCGGAGAGATTGACTTTTTGCATGAAAACGTAGGTTGGTTATTCCTTGAATAATCAATCCTTCATGGATATACCAACCGAAAGAAACCGAAGGACGTGTCGGGTCGTTCCAAACTTAGGTGTTATTTGCTACCCGTCACGCGTCCGTGGCGCCGGAAAAAATTTAACTGTTAACCTTGGATAATTATCTACCAAGTGACTACATCAAAATTAGAATTATTTCCTCAATACCTGTGACATTCTACGATGACGTTTGGTCGGCTCAACGGTGATTGTCACAGTAGGTAATCCGCAACACTTCCCCCAATCAACAGACATCAGCACAGCGTCACGTATACGATGAACAGTAAAGATACGGCACTCTCAAGGTAATGTTATGCGTGGTTATGTGTGGGATCGAAATGATGGCAGGGTGGAGGGAAAACGGCGTTTTCATCTGAACGTACATCGACGAGGAACTTTGAATGCATAGGAAAAGGGATGAATTAACCACTTACTGCGGCTTGTCCATGGAGAGAATGATGGGATCCCTGTTGAGAGCACCTATCCTGTAGAACGGAGAAATAGGAATTTCATTGATTCGCTCACACGAATAATCATTCACACATTCAATGAATATAAAGTTTGAAAGTGGAAGAAAAGAAAAATACATTGAAGGGATATATATACTTGGCACGTTACGAATGGCTTAGTAAAGCGAAAATAACCACGTCTCCAAACCTACTTGCCTAATATATTTCTCTTGAAAGATAAAATAGCACTGTACGTTCTAAAAACGCACTTCAGCCAGTTCCTATTCTGTCTCTTGGTGGATTTCTACCTCTTCTTTGGCTCGAGACAATTTTTGTTCCTGTGATATCCTCTTCCCCTCTGTTTCTCCTGTCTTATTCCTTCGTTTTCGTGTTTTTTCAAGAAACGCAGGTGAGTATTCAAGTCACGTTGTTTAAAATGGCGTTAGCTCGAACCCCCCTTCCACCACCAACCTTACTGGATGTCTCCTATCCATTCACTTTCAGCCTCGCCTTTCCTACTTTCCCTGCTTGATTCAACCGTCTTTTCAATGAAGAGAAACGTAATGTTAGTCAAATTGACCTTTTCTATCTCCCGTTCGGAGAGAACTCGGTGTCTTTCCTTCCGACCAGATACAGCTCGCTCAATTTCTTTGGCGAGGAGACTTCCAATTAATAAACATTACTCGTTTTGTGTTGATAGGGTTCAAACATACGAACATGTAACTCATTTCTACTTGAGCTGAAGTGGCCCGACAAATTGTTGGCATTTCCGCATACATCGCCCAATCTCAAAGCCGGCCATGAAGAATTCTACGAAATTCACTTTACCGGTTTAGTACTCACATCCTGATCATTTTTGACGTTCTTATTAGGTCAGAACAATCCATCTTCTCTGCACACCATATTTCATGCGTGAGCAAGACGTAGTGAAGCGTGGGGGCAAACTGTGAAACGTATTTACCCGAGAAAGCGTGTGAGCTCTTGCGATGTAGTTCGCCTTTAAAGAATTGTAGTTAATGGAATATCATTGATGTTTGATCATAAAAACAAATCCAGGCAATTTCAAATGGCTGCAGACATCTTCTAAAAATTATTTCACAAGCGATAATTATATACCTATTTCTCAATTGCAGTCGGTGAACCTTCATTACTTTATACTTTTCCGGATGTGGGTAAAAAACGATCTTGATCTCAGGAAGTTTTACTGGTGTACGGAAGTGGAGGGACTGCTTAAATTTTATTAACGTCAGTGGTATAACTTGAGACAGGTCATTTCTCATCTCATGAGAGGTATTTTCTGAGAACCGACAAATATCCTTTCACGTTTATACGTAGGAAGCAAACATTCAAAGCTGACAATTTCAGAACAGAAATAATGCTACTACCACCCAACCAAAAAGAGTGATAAACAATGTGGCTGGATTTATCACGAGTCCAAAATGTTTCAAACAACATAAAAACGCTGCAAATTCATACATACGGGTTGGTTATTCCTCGAACCAGGCACATGGAGATTCATTTCTCTAACATGGGAAAAATGGGGGTAACAGTGGGTGTGACGGGTCCCGGATCCATTCCAATCGATTCAGGGTCCAAAATTTAGTGGAAAATGATATCCCACACACCTAGATTGCAAAAAATCTCGAAAATCCATTTTTCGAACTACACATTTTGACCCCTACACCACCCAAATTTTGTCCGATCGGATTGAAAAGTTTCGAGGACCAAGAAGAGCCATGAATGAACCCCTGACCAAAATCAACCGACCCCAAACGTCCCCCTGACCAAACGTCCAGAAAAAAATGTTGGGGCGAATCGGAGAGGTTGTCTTTTTGGATGAAAACATAGGTTGATTATTCGAGGAATAACCAACCCAAAAACCCAGCGTGATTTATTATAATTAAATCATTGAATCAGAAAGATATTTTAATCGAATATAATGGGTTAATTTCTAGAAGTTACACAATTGACCCATTGATGAAAACTCGTAATTTTCCTTTTTCCAGTAATGCTACCAATTTTGGAAGAATCACTTCTTCATGTGCATCCGTTTTAGTGGATGCATCTGTCTTACCTACCTAACTTAAATTTGGTAGAGCGACCACTTTCCACCTGAAGACGTCATGAAATGTAGTTATGAGAAATTTATGTTCAGAGGGAATACTGTTTTAGCATTTTCGTCAGGTCCAGAGCCCAGATAATACCCTCCCCCCGTCCAATATACAATCATTTCTCGCCCAACCGACCACCAGCCACCCGAAAAAGTTGAATTTGGGTGCATTCTGATGGATTTGATGCCAGTTAACTCTGTCTGACTGTCTAGAGGTACTCCAATTAGCCAGTCACCAAACCGTAGATGCGCTTCGGTAGCATTTTCTTTATGCTATCGAAGCTAGTAGGTATAATAAATTTGTTCAGGAGCTGGAGGATTCTGTTGTGTTCGTTACAGTTTCATTCCATTATTTTCTTTATCTTGATCGAGTCAAGACTCCGTAACGAGACGTCGTGGAGCTATCTAGCCTAATTATTGATGCATTTTTAGCAAAAGCAAACACGCTAATCAGATTTCTAAAGTCGCAGCATATCCACCTACGCCAAAAACAAATTTCAGACAAGACCATTTTAGACAGTCTTTTGACTAATGAATCCATTTTATCTTAATCGAACCTCCTTGTTTAAATTTCTAGGGTTGCTACACATCACACCCATTAACGCTAGAACCTCAAAAGACCTCTCTTTAAGGCCTTGAAAGAACAGTTCATGGCTCTACAGTAACTAGTTCTCTCACAGGTTATCTTTGAGAAAGGAATTCAGTTGGCACTTGGTGCTGAAGAGCTTTCGTGACCTTATCTTGGCAGATAGAGCTGCGAGTTCTTCTGCTGTGACTACGGGTTTGGGAGATACTGCGTCTACTGCTTCGAGACATATTGTGTCACCTAGAGCACTTAGTCAAGAGTGTTGTATTCCTATCTAAAGGATGACTCTTTAATCAATTTGTCAATCCCTACAGAAAGCTGATGGCCTAGCAGGGCCTCAACTGAAGGGAACTCCATGGTTCTGAATTGTTTTTCTCCGTTTTAAAATACTCAGTAGGTACATTTGAGAGAATGAGAGTGTGAGTGAAATCGGACGTTTCTCGCCAAACGGCCGTCAATTTCAATTGTGGTCGTTGAAAGAGATTTCTTCAAATAAAATATAACTTTCAATTCACGCCACAGTGGTTCAGTCATTATTATTATTATTATTATTGTTATTACCGAGTATTGAATTGACAGCTGTGAATTTTAGGGCATTTCATCAGTCGTTAAGCTTGCTTCTGATTTCTCGGACGCGTCAGCCCCCAAATTGTGTTCAGGGAGCTAACCGCGCTCCTGCCTATTGATATTGTGAAATTGAAAGAATGTTGGTGGGAAGACGAAGATAGAATACCCAATAACAGGATAGCATTTTTCCTTGATCGTGACAAACATTCTATCAATATTTACGACGGGACGGAGAGACTCAGAGACTACTTCCACCTTTTTCCACACCTCTCGGTGCGAGTATCACCTTTCAGCCCTGAAACATTTCTCATCTGCTCTCCACCATGTGGGGTCACTGTGGATTCTTATTTCCTCACTCTTGACTTTCTCCTTCTTCTGAACTTTCATCACATTGGTCTTAGTATTTTTGTGAAGTGATATTATCAGTTCACCTGACATCGTGGTTTTCAAAACTCACAACGGGTGGCAGGTGAGCCTTCTAACGTGCAACAACACAAATTATTAGTACATGAAGGAAAATAAATGGGTAAATAACACGAGATGTCCAAACAAGAGCCATACAGTAGCGATTCAGTCCGCCAACGCTCATTATGCCAGTCAATACAAATAATAAAATAAATCAATAAATAAGCGATACTACGAAACTCCACACGCCTCCAACATTATCAACATCGAATACCCGTTCTCACTTTCGTATTTGAGGATGGGGGTAAAAATGACTCCGGACCATTTAGGGGAATTTTATGGGCATTGTTGGCTCTGGCGGCAAATGACGGATTGACATTTCAAATCAACGCATTTTGAAATGTAATTAAATGAATGATGGTTGTGCAATGATGTGCTTTCCTAGCTGCAGGGAGAATGGGGATCGTGGGGCCAATGATTTTTGCTCGTCTCTGGTGCCACACAGAGGTTATCAACCTCGACCTCGAATTGAGCTGGGTGAATCTGTCCCCCAATTTTCAAAAGCGGTCATGTATGACCGGCAGCACTGTCAGGGAGGTTCACTACTGCGTCCCCCAGGTTCTCAAAAATGGAGTACGGATGGGTCACTGGTGGATGGGCGCGCCGGCCTTGGAGTCAAGGGGCCGAGGTTTGCCCTGTCATCCTCCCTGGGACAATTGGCCAAAGATTCTTGCCATCAACACCTGCGCGCAGGAACTCAAACGGTGGGGGCTCAGAGTGTTGGCATATTCTCTGACAGCCAGGCAGCGCTGAAGGCCATTTTTGACTGATTTTCCTCTTCCTGCAAGCTTGTCTGGGAATGTCTTCAATTCTAGGGAGCACTTGTAGAGAACAACAGAGTGACACTTCTCTGCAACCAACTGTTTTACCAGGTCATCAGAGGATTCAGGGAAATGAGGACCTTCTTGCCTAGAAACCCTGGATAGAGACGTCCAAATGCTACCTGCGACAACACGTCAGAACATGGGAAAAATTCAATCAGCTCTGCACTCGTAGAGGCTACCAGGACTCAGGCAGCAAGCTATTTATCGCGCATAGTACAAAAAATGCTGCAAATTCTTTCACAGGGGTTACTCCTCGGATCAGGAGCATGGAGACTCACTCACATTTTGACTCATAACCTCTTCCGATGGGCGTCAATCGTTCCGGGACCCGTCTTATTGGATTCAGCGTCAAAATTTAGTGGAAAATGATACCCCTACCTACTCACCCAAGATAGAAAAAACCCCCCCCGTACACGGGGCACTGCCCTCTCATATACCACCTACAGAACATGGGCGAATCGGAGACTTCTTTATGTCGCCTTTGCTTTGAGGAAACAGAAATGGCTGAGTATGTGCTCTGCAGATGCCCAGCCACATCAGCAGCAAGGCACCGGCTTCTTTCCATTGGCGACGAGGTTATGGAAACCCATTTCAATAAAAAAAAAAGTTTATGTTAGTTACTGACGATGTCCTAACTGTCGAAATCGATTTAACCAGTGTACTTATTACTTTTGGTGGAAATTAGACTATCGTTAGATACCTCCGTTTTGGGGTGGTTATTCCTTGTTTATATTAACTCTCCTCAGAACTACTCACATCACACGATTTACTAACTCTGATCATGCGACGATTCGTTTGTACTTTCAGTCATGCTCATGATAGTCTAGGAAGAATACTCACGCAGAAAATTATTTTCAACAGTTCCTTATTAGCTGAATCGATGGGGCTGAAATGAATAGACGTCCATAGTTAGAAGCGGTGTAAAAATAATGAATTTTGGCGCATCTGAAGCTCTACGACGGGGTAGGGACAATAAGAAACGACGTCAACTCGAGAGGCGGTTGGAGGCTTTCTCAATTTCCCCTGAGGGGATTATTCGTCGAAGCGGTGCGGTGAAGAGGTCCAAATGATGCGCCTCTTGGGTTTCCGCTCCATTTGTTGGCCGATGAATATCAAGAATAAGTATCTCCTTCACCGAGCAAACACAAATCGTGAAATGGGATCTGGGGGTTCGGTGGAATGACTTCGGTCGAGAGAAACCTTAGCGCATTCCGATAATTCAAGGAACATTCGAGCGAGAAGCGAACGCTTTGTAAAAACTTCCCACCGTCAACGTTTGGTACGAAAGAACGCTGATCTGTTGAAGTACTGCAACTTGTTTTCTTATTCTTTCAGACGTGTTGATAATGCAAATTATTGCACCTGACTCCCAACCCGACCGTGCTAGTCCCCCTTGCTTAACATTTCTGTGTGGTGAGACAAAGGGTGACTGTAAGTATTATAAAAATGCTGCAAATTAATCTACAATCGATCATTATTTAGGTTGCACTCGTCTGGAAAACGTGCCATTATGCAGTATTCACTGAGGACCGAGATTCTTTCCTTTTTTTAAGAGAAAAAGTAGCCATTTTCAAAATGGATCTTGATTCAAACGTAGCCATTTCCATTGAATTAAATTCGGTTCAGAAAAGATCTTAACAGATTTTAGATTAATGATATCTTCTTTGTTAGTAAACTCTGCCTACCACCCCCACACTCTTGAGCCCCCAAGAACCTAACAACCCCCATTTTCCAAATAAACATTTTCACCCATACCCTTCCTTTATGTTAAGTAATAGATTTGGCGTGCAGCGCTTAATGAGAAATGATACCCAACACTTTAAAAATCAGGAAAACCCCATTTTCACCCTCACCCTGCTTTGTGTTTAGAGCGATTAGGCTGAATTGTACTGAGAACCAAATAGTGATGCAAAGGAATCAATGACCAAAACATTATTTATTTGGAAAAATGTCTGCAGCCAAAAAACAAATTACAGGTGGACAACAAATTTGGTTTTCTACTCGAGACATCTTGAAATACAAAGTCAGTACACATAACCTCGAACTTCTGGTAGCTTCAGACTCCGTTGCATCCCAAGAAGACTGACGATATTGTGTGCACCACACAGATAATTTAATGCAGGAGTCTAAAACTACTGGAAGAAAGCATGGCAGGAGCTTCTTTTCCCCTCTCCCGTTCAGTATTTATTCCTGTTATTAGGGGTAGATGGTCATTTGTCATGGCAGGCCCTCATAGGACCAGGAGTCCAAAAGTACTGGAAGAAAGCATGGCAGGAGCTTCTTTTCCCCTCTCCCGTTCAGTATTTATTCCTGTTATTAGGGGTAGATGGTCATTTGTCATGGCAGGCCCTCATAGGACCAGGAGTCTAAAAGTACTGGATGAAAGCATGGCAGGATGTCTTTTCCCCTCTCCTGCTCTCTATTTATTCCTGTTATTAGGGGTAGATGGTCATTTGTCATGGCAGGCCCTCATAGGACCAGGAGTCTAAAAGTACTGGAAGAAAGCATGGCAGGAGCTTCTACTCCCCTCTCCTGCTCTCTATTTATTCCTGTTATTAGGGGTAGATGGTCATTTGTCATGGCAGGCCCTCATAGGACCAGGAGTCTAAAAGTACTGGAAGAAAGCATGGCAGGAGCTTCTTTTCTCCTCTCCTGTTCACTATTTATTCCTAGGGGCGCTCGGTAGTCTAGTGGAATAGACGAAGGATTGGTGTGGTACTCCGAGCGGCCAGGGTTCGAATCCTGGCTAGAGCAACTTGTTTGTCTTGACCCTCATATTCGTCCTCTTCACTTAAGGGGGTGAGGCAATAAGTAGCCAGGAGCGAAATCGTCAGATCAATTTACGATCCTCTTTGGAGGACGGCTGACGAAGTCCGCGACACCTGACCAAGGTAGTCGGACGAAAATCCAAGGTGAAAGTCCTTGTTTACTTTACTTTTTTTTACTTTACTATTTATTCCTGTTATTAGGGGTAGATGGTCATTTGTCATGACAGGCCCTCGTAGGACCAAATTGGGTACGCAGTACCTAACCAATCACATACGTTGTACGTTAGGTTGCCACCCTACCAGCAAAGCCAATCCGCACGACGCTCACCCATCTCATCCAATCGTATTTAATTAAGGTGATAATCACAATCAGTTAGTGTAGCTATGTCTCCTCACGGATAGACATAAGCCAAGTACCCACACGATTTGGAGTGTAACTAGTGCTAACCTGATCCGTAATTTCATTTCTCTCTTTGGACGAATTAATTTTTATTCCAAATGTCGTTTTCGAAATTATGATAATTTGCTTCGAGCTTTTGGTTCGTAGAATACTACTCCTTTGGGAAATGATCCATTTAGAGCATTCATTTGGTTTGGAAGAGATGAAATGAGAGATGAAACGGAAATGGGCTTATTTGGTCTGAATAGGTCTAGTTCCATTTAAATTAATGGATTTAGCTTGCAGTTGCAGAGTATTTCATGTATGAGGACGAGTGATCTGCCTTCTTATTCCGACTGGTTACGTAAATGATGCGTTGCATGAGTTTTTCACTTCACCCTTGAATTGAAGGTCATAAAAGCCGACAATTCACAGTTTGAGAATCTCTGTAGGAAGGAGGGGGAGAGAGAAGGACTACCTCGAGTGAATAAATACATTGGAGAGCCTCAACTGGTGGAATGTTTGTTTTTAATGCCACTGCCGTTTCTCATACAACGGTGAATAAGTAAAAAAAAAAAGACTCAACAGCAAAAAAGTGTTTTTTTAAAAACGATTTTCAACATTAAACCTGAAACTCGAGGCGTATGTTTGTACACAAACAAGAGGGCACTTGCGTCCCTGCCAACTTCGTCACCTTAGCACTCATGTTGGTTTTCCTGAGGGAACGTTTTGCTGACTTTGGAGCTCCCAAGAAGGGAATGTTCAATTTCAGTCGAATTGAGGCTTACAGCTAAATTGTTCGAGAAATGGCGAAGGCGAATGGAGATATTATCTCCGATTTCCTTTCTCCCCAACCAGAAACTCTGCGTTGCCCGTCGTAGAGGGACGTAATGGCCAGAGTTGATTTCAGTTCACAAAAATGCTTGCCACACGAATAGCGAGAGCGTACTGATAAATATCATAAATTAATCCTCAGACCCAGATTATTGAATGGAAGGTGGCCTCATGGGCATTCGCGATAAGACGCATCATCCTCGATTGAATCTTATTGAAGAGAAATAACCATGTAAATAGTGAAAGGGTATTTTTAATGTTTAAAATATTAGCTCAGAATACTGATGAGAGTATTGACCACAAGGATTGTACCAAAGTTTGACAACATAGTTGAGCCTCGCTGATTCTATGGTGGATCGATTACAGATTTCAAAATGTGTTTTTCGAAAAATGGATTTTCAAGATTATCGGCAATCAAGGTGTGTGGGGTATCATTTTCAAGTAAATATTGGACGCTGAATTCAATAAAACGGGTCCCGGAACGAATGGTGCCCACCGGAAGAGGTTATGGGTCAAAATGGGCATCCACCTACCAACTTTGAACGTGGGTTTTGAGATTTCTGGTACCTAGGCGTGTGGGGTGTCATTCCACTAAACATTGGAGGCTGAATGGATTGAAATGAGTCTCCATGCGCCTGGTCCGAGGAATAGCCAACCCTAGTGAAAGAATTTGCAGCGTTTTTTGACAACTAAAATTACAGCCCAGAAATTCTTTGACGAGGGGTTGCCAGACATAGAAAGAAACGTTATTCCCAGGCCGGTTCTAATATAGAGAGTTTTTTTATTTTCTGTAAGGCTCCACCAAACCGCGAAACTGCCCAAGGAGCGATCTCGCAAGGTGTTGTCGAGGATCTATGGACCTGGTTTTGTTGGAGAATCCCTACCGGTGAAGCGGTGACTGACCCAGATTACTGCGGTCTGGATCAGTGCGGTTCAACCGTACCTAATCAGGGTCCTCGCAGAAATAATATTAGCGAAGATTCTCCCTATATTCCCTTCCCTTGTCCCGCTGATACTTTAATTATTTCCCCGACTACGGCCATCACGGTGTCCGCTCTTTCAATAATGCTCTTTCAATAATGACCATTTCTAGGCATTTGCGCTACATCACGCCTGAGATCAATATTAAATAATAAAGTAACTAGTGTAAGGACGTTCAGCTATTTATTACATGAATGGGTTGACTCGGCGGGACACTCACACCCAGTACCCTCTGTTAGCCACCCCCACCCAGCTCTAGAGATTTCCACTGTGCCCGAATGGAATCTGTGTGCACAGTTTCAGGATATTTGAATTATTCCCCTAGGTCATTTTGACCCGGACGGTGGACGAACCTCTTAAGGGTTTTGAATCAGCCACTCTTTGAAGCATAAAGAAATGAAAATTCAGAGAGGATTTTTTTTTACGCATACAAGCGTATATTCAAGTAAGAATAATAAACCAAAAGGCGTATTCCAAACAACCTGAGTAACAACGTTTTGTGAAATGAGATAGAACGCTATCGTCTCTGTATTGTGCTGATCTCGAACGGATTTACGACAATTTTCTCAGAGAGGGGGTGCCATTCAAACCTCAACTAGGTAATTAAGCAATGCTGGTGGTCGTAATGTATCTAGCAACACACAATTTTACACAATTTTCCACGTGGTTTCTCAGGCTCTAAGGCCAACAACTTTCCTCAGGATGAAGTGTAATAACTGTGTAAAATACTCTATGCCTTCACTAAAGCTTTTTGTTCAACTATTACTTCACGTTGAGTGACCAGTGACTAATAAAATAATACATTCTGAAAGTATCGCATCTCATGATTGAAGGTCATTAGAGTCAAGACGGAGCCTAGTGCGGAATCTCTGTATATTGATATTTCGGAGCTTTTGAATCGCGTTCAATGAATCATTTTGTGCACGACAGTAACGCGGGAATAGGCGAAATTACTACTGGAATTTTCCAGTTACCTTTGTGGTAATGTTAAAGCTATTAAAACAAAACTACTATCCCACAATAGGTCTGTTTTTCCTCGAGCTCTTCATTACTGTGATGCTTTGTGTGTCGTTTGTTATGGTTTGGGTGGGTCATGTTTGCGTCCCAGAGGTTGCAAAGGTGAGAGCTACCGAGTCGCCAATGCCATTTATGTGACACCACACACGCGGCAAATACGAAACTTTTTTATGTTTATACAATGGAATGTATGAAAAACTCTGCAAATTCATTCACATGGGTTGGTTATTCCTCGGACCAGGCGCATGGGGACTCATTCCAGTCGATTCAGCGTCCAATTCATTGTGGAAAATGATACCCCACACGCCAAGGTACCAGAAATCACAAAAACCCACATTCAAAATAAGTAGATTCAGACCCATTTTGACCCGAAACCCCTTCCGGTGGGCACGACTCGTGCCGAGACCCGTCTCATTGGATTCACCATCGTAAATTTATTAGGTCAATCTCTCCGATTCGTCCCAAAAATTTTTTTGGACGAATCAAGGTGTCTAGATTATACCGCACGCGTACCTGCCGTACGCCGTCTGCCATCCACGCCGATTTTGGTATCCATTGCGACGGGTCCCGGGACGATTGGCACCCACCTGATGAGGTTCTGGGTCAAAATGGGTATCTATCTAGCTATTTCGAAAGTGGGTTTTGAAGATTTCTGGTACATTGGCGTGTGAGGTATCATTTTCCACCAAATTTTGGGCGTTGAATCCAATGAGACGGGTCTCAGGACGATTGGTGACCACCGACGAGTGGTCAAAATGGGTATCCATCTGCTTATTTTGAATGTGCGTTTTTGGGATTTCTGGTACCTGGGCGTCTGAGGTATCATATTCCACTAAATCATGTAGGCTGAATTCATTGAAATGAGTCTCCATGTGCCTGGTCCAAGGAATAACCAACCCCTGAGAAAGAACTCGCAGCGTTTTTCTTTCTCTCCGTGTCATGGAACACTTGATGTCTGATAGGTTCTCAGTTGAAGCCTCCAACTTGGAGGAGTTCGGATCCTACTCCCGGCTGATCCTCACCCCTCATCCGCAGGGTTGGCGGCCCTGGGGTGTTGGGCGCGAGCGCTTCGAAGGCGGCTCCGGCTCAGTTAGTGTCGGTCTATCTCGTCAGGTGGAGCTCGTGTCGTCGTTGTCGTCGGCTCGGAAAATGTTCGCGGCGTGAAAAGAAAACCCAAATTGGATCGTCGAACCTACCATGTCAGGTCCTATTAGGTTGTTGGTGCTGCACCACCTTCTCGTCTCAGGTGGGTGAATTTTTTTTTGTTTGACACTACTTATCCAAAATCCACCCTTTCAAATTAACGGGTAAAATTAAATGAGGAGTAGGGTGGGAAAGTCGATGGGCCATACGAGTGTACCCACTCTTCAATCAGTCATCTCTCTACCTTAGAAGATCGTCCTCTTCGAATTGTCACTTTTTCGATAACACACTGTCCTGGCAAGTCTGCTAGATATGGCTACAAACTTTAACAAGCTGCGTTGCTAGATTGTTTATGCATTTATAGATTACTAGACCACGAAGTGTTCTAACAAGTAAACGTATGTAGTATGTGGTGCCCGCTCCAGTTGCAGACCCACGAGTAACTACATCCATCAATTTATTGCAAAAATAATTAAAAGAAATATAATGGCAACTTTCCTCGAACTCACACGCCCTCTAGAATATTCTGTCTCACTGAACCCATGACAGCAGTTCTACTCATTATGTTATAGGAAAATTTAAAATGTTACAATCCACCTACCACCAAGTTTATTTCCTATTTGAAATCAATTCAAGCTTCTGATGTGAAATTTTCGCGTAGTTTTACCATTGATTGAGCTTGCCTTTAAGACGGTTACGGGTCACGACGCTACCGAAGTTCTCGAGCTGATTCGGCTTTGAAGTTTTGATTCCTTGACAGAAGCGTTGAAGGTTCTTTGGTTACCAGCCGCATCCGGATTCCTTCATTATCTCGCATCTTCAACGATTCCCTACGAACTCCCTACGTTCTTGGCTCAACGAGAAACCCACCTATTCACAAAACATTCGTGCTGAAACGTTTTCTCAAGGGAGGAGTTCGTATTTTCACTTCCGTAATTAAAATTGCTCCTCCTGATTACTTGAGTTGCGTTAGGGCGGTAGCCACTGCGCTGTCTCCTCCTCCTCCTTCTTGAGGGTAAAAAAGGTATTTAGAACCAGAAATGTTACAGCAAGGCGGCAGATACCTATCGAAGTGGATTCAAAGCGTCCAAATTCAGAAGATCTAATATAGTAAGAGTAAGTAAGGTCTCACTATCGCAAAAGATACAGCAATGGAACGACAGTAATTTAACACCGCGATAACAATTAACGAATTCGGAATCTAATTCAGAAGTATAATTATTATTGAGCTTCGGCTGCGCATCGCACCTTTTCCACGATACGGACATAATAATGCAGCCTTGGTTTTGTGGATGATGGGCTGATCGATACTTCACGCGCATACTGGTCATGATTTGTTGAAAATTTCGACCGAAGGCTCCAAGTAAGACTAGTTTTGGTTGGTTATTCCTAGAATAATCAAATGCTATGTTTTCATGCAAAAAGTCAATTTCTCCGATTCGGCCCAAAATTTTTTTTCTGGACGTTTCAAGGTGTCTAGATCATAATAAGCAAATGTTGTCCACGCCGATTTTGGTAGTAGACAATTTTCTAAAAATCTGAAATTTTGGTCAGGGACCCGTTTTTGGTTTTAGTTGGTCCTTGAAACTTTTCAGCCCGATCGCACCAAATTGGTGGTGGGGGAGGGGTCAAAATGTGTTATCTGAAAAATGAATTCCAGAACGATATCTATCTACCCGTTTTGAAAGTGGGATTGAGATTCTGAAATCACCTGTTCATAAATTTCAACATATTTTTGAGAGATTTCTTCTTTTATTTGAGTCGTCAATATTTCTCATTAGGCAGCACCTTCCTACCGATATGATGATGAAATCTGTACCCGTCTTACTTAAAAACAAATGATCGATCCATTCCTCTGATTAGTTGAACTCCAAGTATCGTTGTTATTTATCGTGATAGTTGTACTCTTCAATTCATCCAAGCCAAAATAAGGGAATCAATATCTTTAAACGAGATTTTAGAATAAAATTGAGGTTTCAAGAATGTGAAGACGGAGTCACTACGATCCAAGGTAAACACAACAGTCATGGAAGGGCCGAAGGGTTGGAATGTGAACCTTTCTTGACCGAACAATGCTCGCTTTTCTTTATGGTCGAGATTCTTCGTTTGTTCATCCTTGGAGGGCAAATATAATTCACGCCCCAACGTTCTAACCCATCGACGTGATACACGATATTTCTCGTGAGCCAGAGTATTATAAATTGTGACAGTCTCACTGGACTCGCGATCAGATTGAAATTGAGAGATTCCAGAATACCATCAATTAGTATCACATAGGTAAAACGCCGAACCCAATTGTCAATATTCCCTTATTGAAACACCTACCTTTGTACAGTTCCAAGTAATGAATTCACACATATTAGCGAAAAGCGACATCTACCGTTTTATTATGCTTTCAGCTATTACGAATTCAAATAATGGCTCGAAATGGAATCTATAATGAGGATAAGGTCTGGAAATGCATGTATTCCACTATCGCCTCATGATTCGATTTATTTGTTCTGATCCTGGTCCATTCACTGAGCTCACAAGTGAATAGAGTAGCTTTTGAATGTTCACACCAGTCGATCTATTGATGTCGACTTGACGGGTGGGCTGATAGGAACTGTTCCCACGAATTTCAGGGGAAGACGCGTTGTTGTCCTTGACCCTTCCGAAGTATTATGCTAAGAGATTGCATTCTCAGTCAGATTTGTGGTCTCATCAACTTAGCATGGAATTCAAATGGAGAGTTTACAATTTGGTCAGTTAAATTTAGCGTGTGTGTGTTATTCAGAAGAGAATTTGCCAGTAAACGTCTATGAATTGCAACTATAAGCGGGTTTTAATTATTTGGCTAGTTTGCCAAAAAATTGTCAACTGACAGCCAACTTAGCCACCCCCACACCCAAGGTAACCGGCTTCCAAACGGAGCACAGATTGACACGCATAAAATTCCTGTTCGTTTGTACGTTCTTTGTTATCGATCATACCTACTCGTAGACGAAAATAAAAGGTCACAAATTACAATTCACTTCTATGAATTCACATGATGTGATAGGTTACTTGTCTGATGAACAAAAAAAATTGTTCGTAAATTTTATTCTCATTTTTTCAGCCCTATCAGACCAAACTTGTGGCGCGGGGGAGGGGGGAGGGGTTGGTCAGAATGTGTTTTTTGAAAAATGAATTTTCGAGATCTGGGCGATCAAGGCGTGTGGGGTATCATTTTCCACTAAATTTTGGAGGCAGAATATAATGAAATGAGTCCCAGGACGATTGGTGCCCACCGGAAGAGGTTATGGGTCAAATGGGTATCTATCTACCCATTTCAAATCGCCCCCATTCGAATGTGTTATCGAGATTTATGGTACCTAGGCTAAGCTTTGGACGCCGAATCAATAAAAATGGGTCTCCATTCGCCTAGTCTGAGAAATAACCAACCCCTATGAAAAATGTGCAAATTTTTTTTTCTTCTGAGAAACAAGTGGAGAGAGTTTTTGCGATCGAAGAGCTGCTTGATCAAGTAGACTCAGAAAAAGAACTGCGACTTCTGAGGAGTCAGGTTTATTGTTTATTTATTCCGTTGTTCGTTTATTCTGGTTAGATTGAGGACAATTCTGACGTCCACAATTGGAAAACGTACAAAGTTATACAGAGAGTGCGATTACACTCAGTCTCAAAATGGGCACCTACCTATTTATTCCGTACATGGGGTTTCAAGATTTTTGGGTACCCAAATATATTGTAATACCTGAAGGTTTAATTATAAGCTATAATTTTTTACTGAATGTTGGTTGCTGAATTGATCAGAATGAGTCCGAAACACTCTACACTCACTGTTTTACGCTAACGCCGGCTCCAAGGAGTAACCAAACATTGTGTAACAATTAGCAACGTTTTTATTAGGGAAGAAAAATACAACGTTGAAAATACCATTGGGACACTCGGACCAGCCATGACATACTGGGGTATATGCGTCCCAGCTGTTTCACCCCCTCCCTACCAATCTGAAAATTATCTCCATTCGTTTTTAGACTGAATAGGATGTACATATGAACAAAAACAAAGATATTGTTTTTGAAAATTTCTAGATTATTATTTCTTATTGGTAGATACAATATCGAGATGCCCTTTATTAATGAATGAATGGAATGAAGGAAGATGTTTATTCAAGTCAGTCATGACACACTGAAAAATATTTATGCAACACATCACTTGTGGCAAGGTTCACGTACGGCACGGTTTTTAATTTTTCTTTTCCTTTTTATTTATTTATTTTTTTAATGCAAAATCCTCCGTTCCTAATAATAATAATTACACTGCTACTAATTTAGTAAATGCAAAAAAAGGTTCTTTCATAATTTTTATCTTAACTAGCACAATCTCACTTAAAATACAAAGGTTACACTAATACACATAAAATTACACTATTTACACATAAATGGTTGACGAGTATTTGAAACAACAGCGCTTTCTACTATGGCTTGGTAACTAAAGATGGTAACTCGGGTCGCTAGAAATAATTAAATTGTTCAATGAGGTACTTTCTGTACGCGCCCGCCGCGGTGATGTATCGACTTAAAGCTGTCCAGTTCTTTCCATTTAACCAGGCAATAAGCTCAATCCTGCTTAGCCTTGGCTTCCTGAGATATCGAACCCTATACTCCGCTAAAACTGGGCACGTTGCGATAAAATGTTCAACATTCTCCGGGGCCATCATACGGCACATGGAGCAGCTGTATTGCCTGTCTGTCCTACAGGGCATGGTATTTAAGTTGAGCATTTCGCTCCTAGCCCTCATGATGTTGCCTACCATCACCTGATCGCCTATATCCAGGTAACTTGTTTGTTCATGGTCAAGGGCTGCGTAGAGACAGTGATGGGCCGAGTTTCTCGCTCGCTCAGCAATTTGCTCCCTCTCACATCTTTCCATTTTGTCTAGGAGAGTATCGCCGCACTGCACGATTGCCTCTAGTGTTGAGAAATTCGGGGTTTCACCCATATACTTGCGCCACAGTCCGGCCCATGCCCTCACCCATCCCACCCCAGTCCTGCACACCTCCTTCGCAACGACATTAGGTAGTCTTTCTGGGCTCATATTGGCAACTTTTTTCAAGTACCGCAGGTGAAGACCAAACGTGTGTACAAATATCTTGTTTAGGCTTAGCTCTCGGTATACAAAATCGTCTTGGCGTGTTCATTGATATTCTCATTGTTCTTTTGACAAAATATTTTAACAGCTTTCTATTTGCTCAAACTGCTGATAACCCCAAGCCTGAGCCCCATATGTCATCACTGTGTTTAATGCAGCCTGGAAAATTTCCATTTTTGCCTTGACCGGTATTTTGTTTCTGTCCAAGAGCCTCGCCCACACACTTCCTATGCCCTTATTAGGTATATTTCCCCGTCTCCTTTGTATTTGACATTCTTCTGTATCGCTTACATTTTCTTGGAAAAAATCTTCGTACAATGCAGGTAAGTTCCGCGAATAAAGAAGAAAAACGATTTCTTTAGTAATATGAATTCTAGGTGCTCTTCTGCAACCTACAAGGTGCTCATATTAATTTTCGCTCTTTACGTCGACTGAATTTCTCCTTCACGTCGTTCTGTTTCCTCGAAACGGAAAGAAAGTCCTCCATCGACGTTGGATTGTCTCTGCAGAGACTAAAAACTTAAGCCTCCGAAAATAAAGATTGATACTTGACGGGAACAGGAGAACGACTGCCAAGGTTCTTCCTTGCCAGGTGGCTTGATGAAAAGGGAATGGAAAAACACTGCCGAACTTCCCATAAAAACGTCAATTCCAAGGTGCGTTCTGATCCGGTTGTTTCTTCTGAAAATCTCTGCCAAGGACGTGATCCCCTCACATTTTGTCTTCGACTGGGAATTTCCGGAAAAACCATGGCTCGTGTGAAGAGACTTTTCTTTTCTTGAAACGTTGTTCGTTTTGGGATGACGTAGGCAAAGGGGTCAAGATTGTCGGTAAGAAAGAACCTGCTTCTACTACTTGTTGTATAGATACTCACAGAATGTGTCGTTGAAATCGACTCAGGGAGCGATGGTTGCTTTCTACCCTCTATAGAAGGAGTACTTTGCTCATAAGTGTGCCTTTCTTGTGAGTACTCCAACCTTCCTGATTTGCTAACATCGCCTCTGGAACGCTTTCTGCAGATCATTTTTCGACTTCAACACCGATGAAGTTGTATGTTATAGAGTTATAGTTGTAAGGTGGACTTGGCCTCTCAAACGCGTTAAAGGAAATTGTCCGGTTCTTGATGACGGTCCAGAGAACGTCAGTTGGTGGGCTAAAAGCAACAGCTAACAATGCGGGGATTGGGACAGGGTTGCTTCATTCTACAAAGCGTAAAGGATAACAATGTGGCTTAGCCTAATTTTAAAGTTCACATTCCTGGATCGATGAACACCCGTTCAGAAAATCCTTCTTGGTGATCGCTGCTGGAAGAATATTTTTAAAAAACCGATTCGCACGACTGCGACGCAAGACAGCTTCTGCTTAAAACTTTGGCCACAGAAGGGCACATTTTTTTAGGAAAAAGGTAGTCTACCTATTTGACCAAGAACGTATTTATTACCGACCACTTACTTTTGAGTGCTTTAAGAATAGAAATATGGTTAGGATTAGTTGTGCTTTAGCCACAGTGTGCGTAATTAGTTAGCTGGCTTGATAATGACGTCTTCGCGTCAAAAATGCTCGCCCACTACACAAAATAATTTATGCTAGGCAAGAGTGACACTTCCTCTAATTTATTCTCACTTCAATCGCTTACTTTCTATGTTTTGAGGTAGGAAGGTGAATGGAAAGTGCCTCGCTTGGACCTAGCACGCTTCAAGCCTGCAGACAGAGACGGGATACTAGTGAAAATGAAATTTTAATAAATCGAGAGGGGGTGCAGTATCATTTACCACGGCCTCAGAATTGATGTATGAGCGTACCGAACTGACTAAATAAAATTTATTTGTTGCAGTTTTCTGACTTGCTCGACCGATTGAGCACAATAATTGTCGGTCGAGGGATATCGGAATGTTGGACCATGTGAAGTGGGTCTTGTGTAGTGGTAATCACGCTGAGCAGATCCTCAAAACGCCGGGAACCCTGCCTAAAGGCGAGACACGTAATATTTGTGAAGTCTCCTATTTCCTTTTCGATTCTCGTTGTTTCAAAACGTTTCCAACTGTGTCAACTGGGAAGTATTCTTCAGAATTGTGACTTCACCCGTTGTGACCTACATAATCGTACGAATCGCTAAACCGCTTAGAACCGCTAAAATCTTTTATTTCGGCATTAGATTCAAAATTTCAAGTCATCTCCTCCAATAGAACAAATTCGTATTTAACACGAATCACAGGGGTGGGTTATTCCTCGGACCAATCGCATGGAGACTCATTCCAATCGATTCAGCGTTCATAACCTCTTCCGGTAGGTGCCAATCGTTCTGGGACCCTTTTCATTAGATTCAGCGTCCAGAATTTAGTGGAAAATTATACCCCACACACCTAAATTGCAAAAAATCTCTGACCCCTATCCCACCCAAATTTTGTCCGATCGGGTTGAAATGTTTCTAGGACCAACTAGAGCCGGAAACGGGTCCCTGACCAAAATTTCAGATTTTTAGAAAATGTTTTCTACCAAATTTCGCGTGGACGGCGGACGGACATTTGCTAATTTTGATCTAGACACCTTGAAACGTCCAGAAAAAAATTTTGTGCCAGAATCGGAGAGATTGACGTTTTGCATGAAAACATAGGTTGATTATTCAAGGAATAACCAATGAAAAAATCTGTGAAATTGTCTCTCAATGGGTCTCGTATCTGTAGATTTAACTCGAATAAGTTCACAATCTACATTACGGACTTTTCCAAAGTATTTATGAGTAAATATCGGGTCGCTACATGTTTCCATGTCCAGATTGCCCCCCTGACTGTGAAAAAAGAAATTTCCACAATATTTCTCGGCTTCAAAGCTTTTTCCTATTCAAAAATATCAAATAATATCATTTTGATTGTTCTCGAATCTCACAACCAGGAGAAAAATAATTAATAACACGCTTTAGGAGACCGATTTTTTTCCAAAGGATAATGTCTGGCAGGGGCGTGTCCGCAATGCATCGATTAGTTCTGTTCCTAATTGAAAATGATAGTATCAAGGCTAGAAATAACACCAATTACCCCCTTTTGCCCTTTTTCTGTCATTAATGTCGGATTTCTTCGAAATTTTGGAAGTTTTAAGGAACCTCGGCGCTCTTATGTGAGTGCAGGGGTTTCACATTACTTCAAAAGCATCTTTGACACAGATCTTGACATCGGATTTCCTGATTTTGTTTCATTATGACCGTATTCATAACACATTTAAAAGAAGTCAAAAAAGTCTTCAGTACGAGGAGAAATCCCCTTGAGTTATGACACAATATAAAACACCCTCGCGTTGGATTCTAGCTGGTATGTTATATATTTCTTGTGTTTCTTTTCAATAGCGGAAACCTGTCATAGTCGAGCGAAGTGGATTGTTAAGGTTAAGTCAACTATATCGGAAGAACGAATCTCTTGAATGCCACGAAAATAGAAAAATGAGCGGTTGCACAGCACGATCCCATATTTTCCTGTTTTACTAGAGACAGCAACAGTGACACATTTATATATTTACGTCACGGAAGTACGAGTACCAAACGACATCCCCAACTGCTGCTTGTTCAAGAAAGTAAATACACTGGCCAAACTGTTCCAAGTCCTGAAGAAAGTACATTACTGTTCGTCTATTAGCCCTTTTCCAGTTTCCACCTACAAGGCTTTAGACACCCATGATGTAGTGCCTCCCACTCAAGGTGACAGATTCCGACCTAGGTTTCTCCTTCCTGCAGGTCAACGGAGACGGATTGGGCCTGCGACGGAAGAGGGAGTCAACAGCAAAACCTTACCGAAAATAACAAATCTCTTGCAGTCAAGGCAACGCCACCTTTTCGCCCATTTTCATTGTTGAATAGAGCTACAGGATTCCACGATAGGAGAGGGCGATATCCTGAAATTATGTTTGATGCAACTAATGTGTATACTCAATTATAATGAGGTGAATTTGGTGGTTATTCTATGAATAATCAACCTGTTTTCTTGCAAAAAGTGAATCTCTCCGATTAGGCCCAACATTTTTTCTAGACGTTTCAAGGTGTCTAGATCAATACAGGAGCCCATGCTCATGGATTCACTCCAATCGATTAAGCATCCAAAATTTAGTGGAAAATGATACCCCACTTGCCTAGGTGCCAGAAATCTCGAAAATCCTCATTGGAAATAGGTAGATTGATACCAATTTTGACCCATAACCTCTTCCGATGGGTGCCAATCGTTCCGGGACTCTTTTCATTGGATTCAGCGTCCAAAATTTAGTGGAAAATAATACCCCACACGCCTATAAATCGCCGAAAATCTCGAAAATCCATTTTTCCAAAAACGCATTTTGGCCCATACCTTTCTCCAAATTTGGTCCTCCAAACTTTTTAGCCCGATTGAACCAGGTTTGGTGGGGAAGAGGGAGGGAGTCAAAATGTTAATTTTGAAAAAAAAATTTCGAGATTTTTGGTGATTTGGTGCGTGTGGGGTATAATTTTACACTAAATTTTGGACGCTGAATCCAATAATGATACGGGTCCCCGGAACTATTAGCGCCTACTGGAAGAGGTTATGGGTCAAAATCGATACCTATCTGCCTATTTTGAATGTGTGTTGATTTGAAATTCACATGCATAAATGCGTATTTCACCTTGAATTTGTCGCCATCCACATGCAGGATGTACCTTTGTGTGGTCGACGTGGTGTGAAATAAGTCGTTATAATCTACATAAAGGTAAATTAATACTAATGTTCATCATAATTACAACACGATTAGAGTTTTCATTTTTGCTAACTTACCAACTATAAATGAATCAGTAACTAATTGTCTACTATAATGCAAAATTTGCGCGAAATGTACAAACGGAATAATCTATACTTAATTGCGAAAAAATGAGTCTCGAATCCACCTGAATACTGCAGCATCGAGGAGAACCATATCACATGCTTATTTCTTCAACATTTTTCTTTTTATTCGATACTTTACCTCGGGGTGCAGCAACCGGGTAGCAACAGCACGAGACACGTTTCGATTGAGGTCTTTTGTAGGAGTGTCCGATTTATTTTCAGCATATTATATAAATTTTGTATCAAGAATGTTGAAATCAGAGTGGAAGAGTCCTAATTACAGTCACTTACCATGTCTCAGCAGATAAGTGCGAATATCTTACTAAAGGCAGTTCACAAAACTCATCGGATAAAATTATAACAAAGAAATGTGCCTTCTCTAGACCCAGCTTCCAGTTAGACCATTTCTACGATTGTGAAGCGCCATATCGTGGGAGACACCTAATTGGTAGGACATCGGTCACAGATATTCGGAGTGCATGTTGCGCGCGTCATTAGTTTAGTCAGTTGTAAACATTAATTCCTTGCTGCGATACCAAGCCCGGATAATCACGGAGCTTCGTCCTCCCTGGGGTCTTCTTTCTGGGGTTAATTACATAGAACTACGGTCCGTGGAAAACGATTTCGCTCTTTTATCAGCTGGTGCGTTTAGGAACAAGTTGTTAATCTCTCTTGTTCTGAACTGTACAACCATCGCTCGACAAATCCATTATTGCCACAAATGCATAATTAATTAACTCATCTCGTTGATGCAAATTTTAGCAACCCTCTTCTTTTGGCGTCGAAAAAGCTTCATCCTAATGAAAATAATCGGTTTATTATTCTTTTACTGCAACTTGAAAAGTCAAAACCACCTGCCCGATCGCCACAACAACTTGAGTGACTGATGAATACCAAGTCCAAAGCCTTTACCTTCTACGTTTCATGATTCCGAAGTGTCAAATGTGTGTAAATTTGATGCGCCACAAATATGAAATTTCTGCATCGACTGCAGTTGGGTCCTGCTTGTGCCTAACCCAATTTAGTCCAATCGCCCTAAACAACGACGCGTGGATGAATACAGGTAATTTGAAAATGGGTTATCGAAAACTGGAAACCCAATGTTCATTTCCTTCACGAAAACTTATCATTTCCGTGAAATATTTGGCGCTGAATCAATTGAGGTGGGTCCTCGAAATATTGCGACAAAAGTCGCTTTTATACCTGAGTTAATAACACGAGTTTTTAACTGAAAGTTATTAACTTAACTGAATTGCCATAAAATGTCTCAACAAAAGTTAATAACTCGTGTATTCAACAGAAAATTCCTTGTTAATAACACAATTTATGTTATCCATCAAGAGTCGGTAAAGATCATAGGAAATGTGGAAGAGGGAATGTTTTTTAACAAATGTTAATAACAGAAGTTAATAGCCTCTTTTATTGCGTTAACTTTGGTTAATAACAGGTTCCCATCTTCCCCGCTCATCATCCTGCTACACAGAGTGCGCCAGTGGCCGCTCAGTACCAACTAAAGCAGCACACGAACCACGTGGAGACTGAGCGTGAGGTTAGTTTGTCTGTTTTGACGCGATTTGTTATCTAGTTTATTGTTGACGCAGATCATTTAACATATCACTCCCACTGAACACAGTCCTTGCTCTGAATGACGGTTTTACCCAGTATCTCCTACGTCTCCTTTGAGCAGCGGTAGCCAAAACAACGCATGCAGCTGTGTAAGCCCCCAGGCTTACTGCCTCCAGAAAACCAGAAGGGAGGGCCAGCATTTGGAGAGAGCTCCAGCACTCACTCATTGCTAAGGCGCCCAACTGGGCAGTCATTGCTGAGGCGCCCCTCGTCGCCGAGGCGCCCAACATGTCGGAGTCATTTATATTTTGTAACCTGTCGTGCAAGTGCAACTCACTCAGTCCATCCTGGCTTTGTCCTGTGCTCGCTCTGAAGTGAACTCTGCTACCATGCTGAAGTCGACCGAAGCTGTAATATTGTGTTCCCCATGAGATAAAGGACTCAAGCTAATTAAGCCTCGCTGTGTACCTTCGGGACAGCGTGCCCCCTCCTGTTTTCCTTCAACGTCGACGCCGTTTTCGTCAGCCAGTATCGTTGCGCTTGCTCATTAAATTGTATTTCATGTATCATGTATTAATTGTATTTTATGCTCCACATGTTGTCTAATTTACTTTGTCGAATTACTTTGTCTTGTATCAATTCTAGCCCAGGTTGAGGCATATTCTCCTTTGCAACGTGTCCTTGTTTTCAATTATAATTCAGTTTGTATCAATGTATTTTATGCTCATCCTTGGTATCCCTAGTTGCTCAGTCGTAAGTCTTGGACTTACATTGTGTAACCTCTCGCTAGGTCCATTCAAAACCTCCGAAGAAACCCGAATTAAATTATAACAGATTTTAATTCGAGAGAGGCTTACAGCTGCAACGAGAGGAACGTCATTCTCTAGCACCTGTCTCACCTAGAACTGCTGACTGTGCATGAGCGTTGATACTGGCGGAGTGACATTAAACTTTTGTTGATAACAAAACCAGCAGACAAAAGAAAATGTTATAAAAATATATGTTAAAAACTCGTGTTATTAACTCCGGTGTAATCGCGGCTTTTAGCCGCAACGGAGGCAGGCTAGAGCGTACATGGGTTCTGGAGACTTCTTTTTGCGTTTGATGGTTTATCGTGTACTTAGAAATAAATTTCACTGAATCATTCGGTCCGATTGCAGCTAAAAGAGGCAGGATATGGGTAAAAATTCGTACTCTAAAAACTAAAACTTTATAAGAAACTATGGAAAATTGATAGACGCGCATTCCCAAACGAGCTAAGTCCACCAAGAATATTATCATATCGTGGACCATTCAAAACGTTTGAAATTGGAGTGAGCGATTTTCCAGAGTGAGGGGCCATGCAGACCTATTGCAGGGGCCAAACACATCATTTTAATATATTATATGATTTCCATGTGTAGGTTACATCTTCGGAAGTATTCATACTCTCAAGAACGGCCTCCGGTATCGAAATTCGATGAGAACTGGTTCATATTTGTTGTTCAACGATGAATAAATTGTATGTAGAACAGGTAAATGTAGTGAAAACCCGTGGCCGCCATTTCCTAATAGGCTCATACGGTCACCGTTATCATTATAATCCATTCATTGGCTGCAGTTATCAAACAATAATTCGATTGGGGATTGGAATATCATGGAGTTACCCCTCCTCCCACTCATATATATTCTCGATAAGAAATCCTCTTTGGCTCATAATTATCATTGTCAGGGAAAGCTTGGTGGTTGCGTGAAATTCTACTCGGGCCAGTTGGATACGGGTGTAGCGATGGGTGGGCCCTTTAATGGGAGACCCTCAACATTATTATTCCATGCAATTACGTGGAATGAGGATGAAGGGAGGTAGAGGGTTTGTGCGAGGTGACTTCGGCATCCAAGTTGGTAGCGAACTCGTGTCCGAACAGCATTTTTACTAGTTGATGAAGTGGAATCGCGATAAAGTGAAGTGGTCCTCGGTACTTACTTATGATTCCGTTCTTACGCTTCGGAGTCAAGGCAACTCGCACCACGAAAAACACAATTATGTTGTGACTGCAATTCATTCCTCTCTCTCGCATCCATCCTTTCGTTCAACTTCCACTCTCAGAGCAAAAAATCAGAGAACGAAAACTTTCAATTACGCCCGAGTCTCTGCTGGTTATCTCAATTCTCTTCACGTTATTTTTCTAGCTTTCTCCTTGATAGTCTACGTCAAGGAGGGGAGGGGATTCTCTTCTATTTCCTCTCAGGTTTTGGACTGAGGCGGCGAGGAGTATAATATACATGTACACGCCGCCCGAAACAAATCGAAAAGCGTCATTTGCATTCTTAGGCAACAAAACTTTCGACCTTCCATGACGGGGGATCCCAATTAAGAGTACGCATAATAATCAGGAGCGTAGCTCGTGGCTCTTGACTTTAAAATCGAGGGTACCAAAAACCAAAATGAAGTCAGTAAAAAACAATGAAATTGAGAATGAAGTTGACCCTACTTTATAATCTTGCATTTCTCTACTAAATTAATTGAATAGCAATCACACAAAGTCACGCAACAGCTGTCGGTTTGGTTGGTTATTCCTCGAATAATCAACCTATGTTTTCATGATAATGGTCAACCTCTCCGATTCGGATCAAAATTTTTCTCTGGACGTTTCATGATGTCCAGATCAAAAAAGGTCAATGTCCGTCCGCCGTTCGCCCATTTTGAATATGTGTTTTCGGGATTTCTGCTACCTAGGCGTGTGGGGTATAGTTTTCCACTAAATTTTAGACGCTAAAGCCAATTAAATGGGTCCCAGAACAATTGGCACACACTGGAAGAAGTTATGGGTCAAATTGGGTATTTATTACCCATTTTGTATATGTGTCTTCGGGATTTCTGCTACCTAGGCGTGTGGGGTATCATTTTCCACTAAATTTTGGACGCTGAATTCAACGATGTGTGCCCCAGAACGATTGGCACCCACCGGAAGAAGTTATGGGTCAAAATGGGTATGTATCCACCCATTTTGTATGTGTCAGGATTTCTGGGGCCAAGGCGTGTGGGGTATCATTTTCCAATAAATGTAGGACCCTGAATCGATTGGAATGGGTCTGGGACCCACCACACCCACTGTTTCCCCCATTCGAGGAATAACCAACCCGTGTGTAAGAATTTGCAGATTTTTGAAGGGGAAAGCAGCAAAACAGTTGTGAACAAAAGAATTTCACGCAAAAAAATCATAAAAACAACTGAGAGGTGCAAACGTTTGACATGAACTTTCAACTCTGGACTTCTAAACTGATCAATAATACTCACCATATTAAGAATATTCGGTGAACTGCAAGAGAATATGAGCAGGGACTGTTGGGGAAATGCGCGAGGAACACCCTTCACACTCACACTGAACCATCATTGTGAAAACATGGAGACAAACTGAAACTCGGGAATGAACTTCGGTGACCACAACTGGGCCGTGGTAGCCCAAACATCCTGCATCATATCACCTTCCATGGATACTAACATCTATCGATCAGTGCAGTACCAATTCAGTTCTGACTATCCTCCATCTCTAATTTGAACCTACTAAGATGAATTGATGAAACTGGTTCTTCGAAGGAATCTGTCAGAACACGTCTAAATTCAACTTTTTGAATTGTTATTCTTTGTTTAGGTAATCATACCATTTTTCATATTCCCCTGATAATAATACTCAGAATACGATTATTTTCTCTGGCCTCACGCCTTTCATATAATGTTCACCAGAAATGAAACAACAAGAATAGACCATAGCCGTCCTGGTATGTGATGCCTTCATTAAAGAGAATATTTTGAAATAGGAATGACAGCTTGCACATCCTTGTCCATTTTTGGGTAATTCATTAAAAAAAATGACGAGCATGCACATAAAATTGAAAAAACGAGTAGCTATAATTTAAATATATCCCCTTTCACATCTAGAGGAAGCCTCTAAAATTATTCTCGTTGTTTCTAGTCATTGTTACAAAGCCCACTTTGGAGTCCAATCGTACCGCTTGAATTGTCCAGCAGCGATCCTGAATAAATGGTTGGAGCTTATCTCTCCCCACGCACTTTGTCTCTTGTCATTCTGTACATCGTTCATGTTGTATTCGTCCGCGAAGAATCGGTTGCCTCTAAGTAATCACTTGCATTCGAAATTTCGTACACTATCGTTGTTTATTCGATTTCCAATAAGAAGACACTGTGACTTACTAGGCCACTCGATTTATCAATAAAATTCTGTATTCAACAATCCAAGTATAGTCGAGTACCAATGATTCCAATGATTGTTAGGTACAGTGCCTACCCTTCTCTTGACTACAGTCTTCAGTTGAAGATAAGATCTGAAGTAAGATGGCCCTAGAAACGCCTAGCAGTTAATAGAAAGTGGCCAGCCCGATGAAACTGGAAAAATTAAATGTTTTCTCTGACCCCACACACACAGGTGAACAATACAGTTAATTAAAACGCAGCAAATTCTTACACACGGATTGGTTATTCCTCGGAGCAGGCGCATGGAGATTCATTTCTTCAACATGGGGAAACAGTGGTTGTGGTGGATCTCGGACCCATTCCAATCGATTCACAGTCCAAAATTTAGTGGAAAATGACGCCCTCACGCGCCTAGGTACCAGACATCTCGAAAACACAATGTGTTGAATATGTCATATTCAAAATGGGTAATAGATTGACACCCATAACTGACCCATTTGGACCCATAACTTCTTCCAGTGGGTGCCAATCGTCCTGGGACCCATTTAATTGGATTCAGCGACCACAATTTAGTGGAAAATGATACCCCACAGACCTAGGTACCAGAAATCCCAAAAACGCACATTCAAAATAAGTACCTAGACCGATACCCATTTTGACCACTCGTTGGTGGGCACCAATCGTCCTGAGACCCGTCTCATTGGAATTTTCGTCAGAAATTTGGTGGGAAATGATACCTCACACGACTATGTACCAAAAATCTTGAAAACCCACATTCGAAATAGCTAGATAGATACCCATTTTGACCCATAACCTCTTCCGGTGGGCGCCCCGGGACCCATGTACAATACACTAGGTACTATATATTTTAGGTTACAAGCATGTGTGGGGAACGTGCCAAAATGAAAGTTACAAAGTATTTCCACAACTCTAAGAGCATAGCAACATTTAAAATCGGATGAAAATTGGGGTTTTGGCAGCTGTTTGAAGCTGCAGAGTTTTCCAAGTTAGAACCTCTACGGTTGTTGATGCCGTACTTTGAAGGAATTGACACTTCTGAGTGTAAGAATAACCAAAAGGGAAGGTGTTACACGAAGCCTATTCTAAGGGATCAAAGTGAGGGAAACCGATAATTAATGATTGGTCGGTAATTGGTGCCTTTACCTTGTTCCGTGTCTGCTGTTGTCACGGGAGGTTACGTGAAGGATGTCGATTGTCAACGCACCGCCCTCCTCTGGGGGACAGCCCCAAGTATGACAAACATGACCTCATCGTTGTTTGTCGATCTACGTACCTGTTCGGCTTACTCGTCATCTGAGAAACGTACACCTATCAATTCACCGATCAAACGCGTCGGACAGCTTTCCATCTCTCCTACCTGGCAAGAGGGTGGCACCGATGTTGAATATTCATGAACGACATCAGACGAGTCTCCTTATGTATCGTTCGGGGTCGAGTAATCAAGAGCTTCTAAGTACGGGAACCCGAATATTGGGAAGGCTAAGTGATAATTGACAGAGGTATCCCATCAACAAACAGCAACTTAGGTCGGGTTCAAGTTACTGTTGAATCGGATGTGCTTCTCTGTGGGTGGCGGTCCGGCTAGAAATGATGAAGGCCCCGGAAGGAGCAGAAATTTGAGGTGATCTAGTCTGCTCTAAGGTCCTTTTAGCCCTAACCAATCAGCAATCAGTAATTTATTGCTAAACATTCCTCGATTTGAACGTTAAAAGTGACCTTACCTTTTGAAGAACTGAGACCCGAATTTTCCTCTCTAATGTGGTTGACTCATTCACCCGCCATTCGTTTTCATCCATCTGTAATAAATGCTCTATAGCAACACGGTTCACGATAAATTTAATAAAAATCTCTTTGTATGAATATTTTGGAAAACTGATATAGAGAAACCTTGAGGAAAGTTTTCTCCAGACCAGGATCCTTTGCACGCGAAGTGACTCCTTCAAATATAGCATTCGCAATCTGTATTAAACGATTTACGAACTGAATTAATCTTTTCACAAATTAAGTTTTGGTTGGTTAATCCTTGAATAACCAACCTACGTTTTCATGCAAAAAGTCAATCCCTCCGATTTGGCCCAAAAATGTTTTCTGGACGTTTCAAGGTGTCTAGATCAAAATTAGCAAACGTCCGTCCGCCGTCCACGCCGACTTTGGTAGTAGAAAAATTTCTAAAAATCTGAAATTTTGGTCAGGGACCTATTTCCGGCTATAATTGGTCCTTGAAACTTGTCAATCCGGTGAGACTAAATTCGGGTGGGGTAGGGGCCAAATTGTGTACTTCGAAAAATGGATTTTTGAGGTTTTTTCACTAAATTCTGGACGTTGAATCCAATGAAAAGAGTCCCAGAACGATTGGCACCCACTGGAAGAGGTTATGGGTCCAAATGGGTATCTATTACCCATATTGAATATGTGGTCGAGATTTCGGGTACCTAGGCATGTGGGGTATCATTTTCCACTAAATTTTGGACCCTGAATTGTTCGGAATGGGTCCGGGATCCACCACACCCATTGTTTTCCCCATTTTCCCTATGTTGAAGAAATGAATCTCCATGCGCCTGGTCCGAGGTTCAAATTAGTCTCCATGCGTCTGGTTCGAGGAATTACCAACCCGTGTTTAAGAATTTGCAGCGTTTTTCTTATCACACCTTGAATTAAACGATTATTTTTTGCAAACATATGTGCAACTGTGTTCTATGTGCATTGACGGTGCACATAGAAAATTTGAATGTCCATGAGTAACATAAACATGGATGCTACCCTTAGGGTCGCTTTCCAATCCAATATGGTCGCTATATACCACTCATCCGCTCTCTAGTATTGCGTCTTCTCTGTGTGCTGGGTCGATTGTGATTGTGGAAGGTTTAATCCCGTTTGCGAATGGTTTGAAATTGCGAAAAGTTGAATTTTAGGAATTACAATGAAGTATACAATTTGGGTAGAACCGATGCGATTACTCATTATCATGTGTTGACACCCCGCGCTTTTATGTTTAGCTACAAACCCATCATGACGAAAGCCCTTTGTAAAAGTTTTTCTCGAGGTTCGCCTCTTACTTCAAACGACACATTTTCTTTAATTTTTCGACATTTCTCACAAACTTTATTCACTGCTGTGCATCACGATGAAATCAAACTACAACTATTCAATCATCTCAGTTCATTATCACTTTTGACACGCTGTAGTTCGCCTTTCATACGATGTTAGTTGAATACCATTCAATTTCCACATAGTTGTACGATCAACAGTCAAGTCGAAGGAAGGAGCAGAGAGGAGTTCCTATTTCAGGTAGGTCCTATTGAACACGAGATCGGATGCTCATGATGACAGGCCTTGTCACAGCAACAGCCCACGTCACGTCGCCTCGTCGCAAATAAGTCTCAGTTTGAGGTAGCGTTCCGTGAACGGGACAAACGCCATCAATCAAAATAAAGTTGAACGTCGATTCGGAGCTTGTTGGTCTTCATCGAAAAGATTGACTCAACGTAGGCGAGAAACATCAAAGTGTTGGAGCAAGAGCAGTTTGAGCGATAAAAGAAAAACAAATCAATTGAGTCACAGTGCCAGTTTATACTCATATTATACCATTCATCAACTTACGCCAAATTAAAGTGTTCAAACATTGAATTTTACCTTGGGGTTTCCTACAGACCTGATCAGCCCGGGTCATGTTGAGCATGGATACTAACTTTCAACTAATTCTACCCTCTTACATAATGATATGTTTTAAATAGTAGGTAGCGATTCATCATAGTGCTTTAGCTTCAGAATCGATTGTAGAATTCACATAATTTGGAAATTATGACCATGCAACCCAGCCCTAACCACGCTATTTTTATAGGTCACCAGACTTAAGTACATGATAGAAGCTTTCCGTTCTAGACTGATCCGCACAACAGAAAGTTATTTCAGAAATATTAATTTTCAGGCAATCAGAGACCAACAGGAAAGAATTACACGACAGGAAGCTACCAAGCTCAAGCGAGCGAACAGACCTGAAAGCCCAAGTATGAGAATATGCGACTATTCTCTAGTGAAAAAGTTTCCTATTTCCCGACTCCTTCAGTTCATTGTGGCGTTGACGCCATTTCTCACGCTTTTGAACAATTATGTTGCGGGTAAGTTCTTGGTTGGAAACGCTCACTGGCCTCTTACTTCCACGACACAATATTGCCATTTTGGTGGGGTAAAAATCAAACTCTTCTGCCCAAACGAATTTTCGTCTGTTTCGGAACTTTCTGAAATTATACTTCCGGCGGTTGGCTCAACGAAAAACAAAAGTTTGAAATGGAAACCTACTAATGGAATTTCGAGTCCTCACTTTCAAGTTGTTTTCTCTTCCCCGACAATTTTACGTCTTTTATTTAAGGTCTTAGGTGATCTTCCTCCTGAAATGGCGAGGATACTACGTTCTCCAGTAGGACCAAATTGGTTCAAGTATGAAGTATAGCTTACAGAGTTTGATCCATGAAACCGAAACCCGTTTTGTTACCTGACAATTTCAAAACAGGTACCAGTTTCCAGACAAGTTCCAGAATGTAGAATTTCACCAACTTGGTACCAACAGTACATTCCTCCAACAGGAGGTACTTTCGGTACTTGGGATATCAAATATCGCCTGGCGACAGGAGGTGAGTACAGTTGCATAAATTGTATATGAGGCAGGCCATTGTGCACAACGCTTAGAATATGTACAGAGTACATACACATTATTTGTATGGTGAGTCGCTTTTGAAGAAGAAGTGTTCAGAATGCCCGGTAGATCTATCGGCAATGTGCGATTAGAGAGTGTCTTTTCAGGATCGTACAACTCCTCTCTGTTCAACACATTGTGAAAAATTTTCTGAAAAGTTACAACTGTTCCGGCAGAGGAAAACCGCATGTCACAGCTCAAGGCTCTTTAAACGGTTTACAAAAGTTAGAAGTTAAAACGTTATTGAAAATTCAAAAATACGAATTCAAAATACCCACTATGTTTTAGTAGGAGTAGAGGTGTGTCGGTACAGCGGTACCGGGACTGTGTAACCGAGTCTCACATTGGAACGGTTCCAAGCAGTGACAAGACCCTGGCCTTTACCGGTACAGTTCCACGGACCGGCAAGGGGTAGGTTCGGTATCGATAAGATCGGAACTGGACCGGGAAGGATGGAGCTGACATCTGAAGTGTGAGTGGTTCCACGGACTTTTATCAAAAGTGGCCGAAGAGAAACTGTGCGTGGTTGCAACGTCAGTACCCTGCGAGCAGCTTTTTTCAAAAATATTGTCTGAAAGGAGGAGCTCGCTTACCCTCAAAAAAAAAAAAAAAAAAACCCAACAACTAATAATGCTGCTTTTTCTAAATTGTAATGAAAACTGTTTTCACTGTAAGATAGAGAGATGATAGGTACCTTCGTCAATTATTTTTTAACTTGTAAGTAGGTACCCAATAACAATATGATTGTTTGGCCCCAGGCCTCCCTATGAGATTGAAAGATGCCAAGGAGCAGCCAGTTCAAATTACCCGCTTTTGGGTCGACCAGGGTAAGACCATTTTGCTCGCGCTAGATGACCCAACATCAGTGCTCACTCGTTCTGCAAACTAAGGGTAACCTTCCGTCCAAGGGAAACCTCTCTTCAACTTCAGTTCTCTCTTTAGTGTTCGTCTCACTGTGTTTGTCTCGCTGTGTTCATAAATTCTGTATCCATTTGCAACCATTCAATCAGTTATTAAAAGTTCAATTAACTGTTACAAGTTCTTGAGTTCAAACCCACAATAATTTATTATTCCCTTTAATTATCATGTTTTTGTAACACTCATCTGAATTCCTTGATGAATACCTAGGGAACAGAATGATTCTCTTGGGTGGCACTAAGGGAACTGTACCGATAAGTTGGAACGGTTACGTCATTGTCACTGTAACCAATGGAACCGTTCCTAAGAATTACCTGGACCGACACACCCCTAAGTAGGAGCGATGGCAAATGACGTTGCACAGAAAAGGTCAATAAAAGTTTGACGGTCCATGAGGAAGGTATTGAAGCATTCTCTGTGGTCGCTTCTCCAATGGTCGCTATCTATCGCTGTTTCGCTAGCGATTGCTAATTCTGTTTGCGAATGGTCTGATCCTATTTTGTGATGGGTTTGATGCAGTTTGCAAAAATTTAAAGTCAGCTATTGAATGCTATTCACTCTGGGTGCACTATAAGAATTGCTTTTAACTTCGTATATCAATAATGCTATGAAATAGGTTTTTTTCACGAATACCAGGACGTACTCGATAATAATAATACCTAGGGATGATCGATACCAGGGGAGGATCAATATGAGTACTAGTATCGGTATCAAAAGAATGGCATCGATACCAAGCAAGTATCGATACCAGCCAATATCGGTATCGAATCAAAACCTGGCGCTCCGCGTCTCGCCAGGGCATTTGCCCCCGCTTACCACTATTTACATATTTCAGACGAAATTATTGAAACGCAGAATGTGTTTTACTAACGCTTTTCACGCAATTTCGCTACTTTCCTCCCACTAAATCAGAACCATATACTCATAATCACCGCGTCACACGCTTAAGTAAATCACTTTACCAATGAACACACACAACTAACAACAAAGTGACCACGGAACAAAATAACACATTTAACGCTGTTCTTTCACTTCTTTCTTCTTCTTCACAGGACTACCCCCAGCCAAAGCTATCTGGCCCTTCGAGTATATACCTTGGTCTATGGTATATACTCGAAGTTCTGGCCGAAACAAGTGTAGCAACCTATAGAAGAGGGCCTACTTGATTCTTAATAATTGGTAATTTTTAACAAAAATTTGAGGTATTATTGTTCGATACTTTTTTCGATCTCGATAATTTTTACCAATACCAGTATCGGTATTGAATAAAAAGTATCGATATTGTCTCGATATTGATCAGTAGCGTTTATCCCTAATAATACCTCGTAAACAAGCTCTTTTAAACCGTTCCATCTCCGAATGATGAACGAATACAAAGTTGAATGGTCGGATCGTGTGTTCTAGTGACAATTATTACATTTAGTCGCTTGTCAGTGTTTTCAAGTGATCTCTTTACCTTGATTCATTGCCCATAGTTGACTATGTTCCAACAAAATGGTGTCAAAAGTCTTGCTTCGTATCCAGTTGAGTAAATTAACACTTTTCGATAAAAGTTTAGCGTCGAATTTTATTATAATGAATGATGCCCTTTCCTAGGAGTAATGTGAATCGAAGTCGTATTATTCACGAAAGGGCACTTAGATACATGCTATTCTACTCTACGGCGTTGATAAATAATTCACTGAACTCTTAATAAACTCCCACCTTTGATATTTATGTGTCGATGGATTTTTTCTCCTTTTCTTGGCTCTAAAAATGGATACGCCCATAAAAGGGAAATTGTTATTTAAATGCTATGGAAATTATTCATCATTGCTAATGTAGGAGGGATGTGAACTCATTCATTTTTTTCATGGAAGTTTCATCATCTGAATACTTTTATCCGCTAGAGGGCTTCTTAGCAGGAAGAAAAACCATAATTCGTTTCTTCTCAGCGTTAATCCTACTAACAAGTCGTCCTCATTAATTTCGTTGCTCCATCATCTTCAGATATTGTTAAAAATTCACCACATCCTCAGTTGTCCAGTTCCGTCACTCATGTTCTGTTGTCAGCAGCCTTCTCTTTTTTGTTGTCCACAGCTAGTGTCGTGCTGCATGGACCCCATGGAAAAATCACATCTTGTCGTGCCTTGCTTGACTGCGGTTCTCAGTCTAGTTTCTTGACCTCCTCTGCCTGTGATCGAGTGGGCTTGATGAAGAGGAGTGTTAACTCTCCGTGAGTGGTTTTGAGAGGTCAACACACCCTGTCTCAAATTACTCTGAGGCAAGGATTTCGTCAAATGTTTTAAGCTTTTCTCGTTCTGTTGGTTTTTTAATCATACCAAAAATCACTGATTACATCCCTCGAATCAACTTTGACGCCAAGAACTTATTTTGCCTCCAAACATCATTCTCGCTGATTCAAAATTCCAAGATCAATCAGAAATGAATGCTCATTGGTGCTGACGTATTCTGGGAATTGATCGGCCATGGCCAATTCAATTTACCTCATTTCGCGCTTACCCTTCGAGAAACCAAACTTGGTTGGATCTTTACTGGAGTTCAACTGCAGCTCTGACTGCTCACTGTCACCTCCTCGCCGATATCACATTGGAATCGTTGGATCATCTATTCGCAAATTTTGGGAGCTTGAGCAATTTCCTCAACCCGACTCTTCGTTAAAGCTCAGTCCCGAGGATAAGAAATGCGAGGAGCATTTCAAATCAACAGTTTCCCGCAATCCAGAGGGCAGGTACATCGTTCAAATTCCTTTGAAAAACGACGTCAAACTATTGGGTGAGAGTAGAGAGATTGCCATTCGTCGTTTTCATGGGCTGGAAAAAAAATTCGTCATGATGTAAGCTTGAGACTTCAGGACCAGAAATTCATCGATGAATACATTTCGCTTGGTCACATGACCGAAATAAAGACTTCCGAACTTGACAAAACACAAAGGGTCTATTACGTCCCTCATCACCCAGTGTTTAAAGAGACCTCGACAACCACAAAAATGCGTGTTTTTGATTTCTCGTTGAAGACTTCTCTTCAAGGGGGGGAGTATATGGAAACGCCGCTACCCAAGTTCGTCTCCAGTCGTTGTCAGGGAGACCCGCAATCTGATCGCTTCACCTGGAGAAGATAGTTGGAAGTGATGGCGGTGTGTATCAGTCATTTCGTTCGTATAGTTTTGTAGTTCATTGTAGTCAAATAAATTCGTTTCGTTATTTCCGCCAAACGTGATTTCCGGAACTCCCTCTGAATCTAGCAACCTAGTTTCCGACCCAAAATGATATGTGAGATGAGTATGGACCTCTCAATGTCATTGTTTTAACTCGACTCGCTTTTATTGAGCTACCAACATTGATGAAGAGCTCTTGGTATGAATGAAGTGACTGGTTGTAAGTTATCTCTGTCGAGTTACTAATTTTAACTGGATGAAAAAAAGAACGATGCAAACAATTTAAAGAGGCAACTCTCATTTAATAATCATCCAATTGTTTGTTCAACAGCTCCGAGAGTGAATACGATCCTTCCACCAGCCCGTTCCCCAGCACCGCATTACAATTCATGCCTTTCCTCCTTCGCGGAGACCCATCCGCCTCTACCACAATGCTTCCTAATCCTAATAAATCTAATTAACAGCTAGTGCAGGCCCCTATATCACACTTGGAACAATTAAACACAATTACTGTACGCCCCTGCTTTAACAAAGTACCTAATTCAGACAATTTAACTCCAACGAGCAATCTCGAGGGGATCCAATCTATATCTGTTCATGTCTTCGAAGGTGGGTTACGATTTTGACTATCACTTCTGCTATTAGTTTTTAAATTCAACTAGTAGAGACGTAAATTGAGCAGCTCTAAATGTTGGAGAGCTTTTGAGACACAAGCCGCGTTGAGTAAAACGGGGAAATGCATAATTATGTACGTTATTACATGTAGCATTCCATTTATCTTTTGGTTGGGTTTTCCTATGTTTTCATGCAAAAGGTCAACCAACCTCTCTGATTCGGCACAAAAATTTTTTCTGGACGTTTCATGGTGTCTAGATAAAAAAAGTCAATGTCCGACCGCCGTACGCCGTCTTCCGTACACCGTCCGCCGTCCGCGCCGTTTTTTGGTAGTAGAAAATTTTCTAAAAATCTGAAATTTGGGTCAGGGGTCAGTTCCTGACCTAGGACTATCCTCAAAACTTTTCAGCCCGATCGGACCAAATTTGGGCGGGGTAGGGGTCAAAATGTGTTTTTTGAAAAATGGATTTTCGAGTTTTTGGGTGATCTAGGCGTGTGGGGTATCATTTTTCACTAAATTTTCGATCCTGAATCGATTCGAAAGGGTCTGGGACCCACCGCACCTACTGTTTTCCCATTGCCCCCATGTTGAAAAATGAGTCTCCATTGTCCGAGAAATAACCAACCCGTGTGTAAGAATTTGCAGCATTTTTCTGGACGTTTCAAGGTGTCTCGATCAAGAATGTCAAATGTCCGTCCGCCGTCCTGACTTTGGTAGTAAAAATTTTTCCAAAAATCTGAAATTTGGGTCAGTGGTCTGTTCCTGGCTTTAGTTGGTCCTCAAAACTTTTCAGCTCGATCGGACCAAATTTGGGTGGGGTAGGGGTCAAAATAAGTATTTCGAAAAATGGATTTCCGATATTTTTGGGCGATTTAGGCGAGTGGAGTATCATTTTTCACAAAATTCACGCTGAATCCAATGAAATGTGTCCGGGAACAATTAGCACCCTCTGGATGAGGTCATGGATCATAATTGGTTTCCATCTACCCATTTCGAATGAGTGTTTTCGAGGTTTCTGGTCTCTAGGCGTGTGGGGTGGGTATCATTTTCCACTAAATTTTGGACCTTGATTCGATTGAAATGGGTCTGGGACCCACCACAACCGCTGTTTTCCCCATGTTGAAGACATGAATCACTATGCTCCTGGTCCAAGGAATAACCTACCCCTGTAAAAGAGTTTGCAACGTTTTTTTTTTTTTTTTTTTTTTTTTTTTTTTTTTTTGTCGTATATTGCTGTATCATTTATTTATTTTTCTTTTGAATGAACGTGCCTCCATACTGTTTGCTGCATTACCTAATACTCAGACTATAATTTTGGTAAAGCCTCATTACCAAAGGGCACTCATCATCACTATCATCACTCACAAAAGGCTTGCGAGTCTTGCTCTTTGACGTCACTGGCGACTGCTTAGCGTTTCAATTCAGACTCTCCTCAGAACAAGCTGAAAATGAACGATAATTTCGAGTTCGGTAATGAACCAGCTGCCACTCACAGGATAAAACTACCGTTGGAGCTGAAAGGCTTCTTTCAAACATTTTCTTTTCACGACCCGCACCGAATTTTTCCCTGCGAACCTCAAAGAAATTTCAATCGAGCGATACCAGCAACACTATCAACTTTCTTCCAAGCCTCGCGTTTTAGTCACTGATACACATTTCTACTCAAAAGTATCTATTTAGATATAACTTCTGAGGCGTTGAGAGGTCGCTGAGATAAATAACGTTTATACAAGTGGAATATCAGTGGGTTTAAATAGTTTTCAGCTCGAGAGAATATTTGAAGGAAAATTACAATCGTCATCGTGCAGAATTTATCTCGGAAGTCTTCCCAAAACTTCAGGCTAAACCCCTTTTGCTCAGTTGGCTCAACTTTTGGGAAATTATATTTAAGCCCCTATGTGCTTGCGTCATTCTGGTTTTCGAAGTGAAAGGAAAGTGCGCAAGTACCTACATTTTCTCTGTTGCTTTTAACGAGAAAGTTATGTTTCTTTTTATACCAACCCGACGCTATCTTTCGGAGAGTTATTTTTTATCATTCCACTTTATTTTATTCCTTTATTCTAAACTCACTGCTCTCGCGCTCTAATGGATTGGGTCTGGGGAAAAGGGGACCAGCTGTAGTTTTTTCTCACTCTTTGTGTTATTTGCCGTAGAAGTCTATGGGAACGGATTCCTCTCGAGGGTATATTGCGTTTTGAGGGATTTTAAACAATTTCCGGGTCAAGCGAGAAGCTTTTATGAGAGAGGTCCCGATGATTCGTGGCCAAATCCTCGGGGATGAATATTCTTAGAAGAAAGGAATCTAATGAATCTGTTTCGCTTCCTTTCCTCCTTTACCCTGAAGTAAATCCATTTATGCCAAAGCTATCTTCTTTCTAATTTCGTACTTCATTAAAACGCAGGTCGTGTGGAGACAATCAAACCCGTCTTTGTGATGATGTTCACATCGGCAAATCACTGATATTGTGCCTTAAAAAAATGATTTGCTACATGGTAATAATAATAATCTACAAAAATTATAATTGTGTTGATAATTTAGTTGATACTTTGGTGGGTTCTCAGTTGATACAGTAAAAAGATTGAAATCCAAGATGGCGGCCATTTTCAAAATGGCGGCTGGACTATTTATCTTGATTATTTATTTACGAATGTGCTAGCATGATGTTTTTCTCTGTGTTAGATAATTGCTGAATTGCTGATGATGCAATGATGCTTGTTGATGAAATGCAAGATTAATGATGAAATCAATAGATATTATGCAAAAATGTGGATAGTGTTAGAAACGTACGTACACAGAAATACAGCAAAGCGTACAAAGGAAGCAAAATGACTTTTAGATGCATTATTCTCATAGAGGATCCGATTAGCTATTTACTCATGAGACCAACACTCTTAAAAAGGTTGAAAAATTATATGAATGAAGAAGTTATTGATAAATGAAATGATAGATGAATGATTTGTACACGAAAGTGGAGGAAGAGGAAATATTTAAATAAATGGTTACACTGTCGGAACCAGCAGGCTTGCCGAAGCAGAGAGGATAATTGCAACAAGTTCGTAGGCGAAATAACGAACCTTGACGCTCACGATGTAACTACTGACAACCTTGTCCTTGCGCTCGAGGAAGAAGCTGATTAGTACACGTTGCTAATATTTGACTGTACCTTGTTGTTTTCTCCAGCTTGGGGGCGATTCTCGTACATAGTTGAGTTTTGAAAAGGGGAAGAAGTCGAGCCACCATCAAATTCTGTCAGGTTCCTTTTGAGAAGCCAAGAACAAGAATTATTACACTGCCAAAGCGAAATTTGGTTGGTTATTTCTTGAATAATCAACCCATGTTTTCATGCAAAAAGTCGACTCTCCGATTGGCCCAAACATTTTTTCTGGGCGTTCCAAGGTGTCTAGATCAAAATAGGCAAATGTCCATGCACCGTCCACGCCGTTTTTGGTAGTAGAACATTTTTCTAAAAATCTGAAATTTTAGTTAGGGAACTGTTTCTAGCTCAGGTTAGTTCTCGAAACTGTTCAGTCCGATTGGTACAAATTTTTCCCCATTTTCCCCGCATTTGATAATTTCGGCGATTTAGGCGTTGGGGTATCATTTTCCAGTAAAAATTGGACGCTGAATCGATTGGAATGAGTCTCTGTCAGGCCAACAACATTTGGAATGCTAAGGGTCTCTCTCGAACATTCTTGCATCATATCGAATTGGCTGGAACCTTCCCATTTGCTCAAGACAACACTTGGAGTTCCTAGAACCAGGGAAGACTCGAGAAGGTTCTCGACCAAGGGGCAAGCATAAAAGGGACCGAGGAACGCAGCAGAGTTCAGTTCAGTTTGGAGTATGAAAATAGATGTTTCATGTTATAACTTGTGCCCTGTTATAAATTAGTAATACAAATAAAAATAAAATAGTCAATACAACCATGTATTGTGCCTTGTGATTGTGTAAGTGTGTGAATGAGGACAGTGTGTTTGAGTGAACAATTGTAATAAATTATTTATAAAGAACATAAATTGTTACAATACTGACAATGTTGTGTCCCACCTGTGCAGCGGACATTGTAATCGATATTTTCCAAGCTCTCAGATAATTATTAATTTTTGGTTATGTTTGTTGTGTCGATGTCTGAGATACACTCATTTGCCTTTCTTTTGATGCTTCCCTCACTGTGAATACC
>CM033998.1:4811012-4884228 GCA_019603395.1 Cyrtorhinus lividipennis
ATGTTAATCGACTGAGACACACGGTTATGGTTAGCAGTACTCTTTTTGACATTTTCCTGCTCATTGGAAATTCCCATTTTTCAGGTTTAAGCTCTCTCATACGAATTCGGGCGTAAATATGGGTTCACGAGAGGCACGATTTGATTAAATGATTCAGTCCTTCTCGTTGCCCCGAAGGCGTAAAATAAATAAATATATTTCATGTGTAGCCCAAGGTTTCAATAGCGACAGTTGGAATGATTCGTTGCCGTGGGGAAAAACAGGGGTATGAATTACTCGAATGCAACAGATCAGCGGATTTCGCAAACTCAAAAGCCGCTGCAAATTCTTTCTCAGGGGTTGGTTATTCTTCGGACCAGGTGCATGGAGACTCATTTCAATCGATTCAGCGTCCAAAATTTGGTGGAAAATGATACCCCACACGACTAATTCGCCAAAAATCTCGAAAATCCATTTTTCGAAGTACACATTTTGACCCCTACCCCGCCCAAATTCGGTCCGATAGGGCTGAAAAGTTTGGAGGACCAAATAAATCATGTTCCATTAAATTTTGGACCCTGAATCGATTGGAATGGGTCCGGGACCCGCCACACTCACTGTTTGCCCCATTTTCCCCAAGTCCAAGAAATGAGGTTCCATGCGCCTGGTCCGAGGTTTTGGTCTAGGCACCTTGAAACGTCCAGAAAAAATTTTTTTTTGGCTGAATTGGAGAGGTTGACATTTTGCGTGAAAACATAGGTTGATTATTCAAGGAATAACCAACCAAAAGTGCAAACGCCTGTTCCGTCAAAGCAGACTCAAACAAGAGCAAACTGTTTGAAAAGAAATCATTTCGTTTGTGGTATTAACCGATAAAGATGATGAGAGTAACGCGATGATCAGGCCCTGGGGGCATGGATACCAGAGATCGAAAAGAGAAAAAGAAAAGGTGAGTGGGTGAAGAGTTGGCTCGAATTAACCTCAGCTGTTCATGACAAATCTATCTACCAATCTACACAATTGCAATGTCTATAGAACAATCTGATAAGACCTAACTTAACTGGCGCAAAGTTCACGTAAACTCGTCAACAATGTCAAACAGGTTGGCCAATAAGGGAGCGTTGACAATACTCTTCTTCCCAATCTCAACCCACCAACCCCAATCTGATTGGTGCTGGAACAATTAGCGCGGTGTTTCCAAATCTTCGAGATTTGGTGCAACCTCACCATTTTGTTGAGCAAATCATCGACCTCATTCTTGGAGACGAAAAAAGATTCCGTTTGAACACCGATTTCATCAGTGAGCGTGGAACTGTAGATATTTATATTGATTCCCGAAAGTAGGTGATTACTTGCCGGTACTCGCGTGCAAGAATCAACAAAACGTAATGATAGTAGTTACGAATTCATTTGGCAGCTTATCCACTTCGTGCGGGAAATCACATGGCCTGTAACGTGTCATTCCATGAAACCGAGCTGCAGGCAGGAGCCCGTTGTGTTTTAAACAATAACACAAACTAAATTTTAACAAAAGCGCTAAAAACAGATAATAAGGGATTAAGCGAATTAGAGCAAAACCTAAATAAAAACAATTTATACTTTCCATTCAGATATATTTCTATTTACAATTTATACAAATTTTTTATCACACTAAAATAATAATAACTATTTTTCACATAGAAGTATTCAATGATATATTAGGACAAATATTATTGACAAGAGAGATTTTTTCTTTCCGACATATCTTTGAGCGAAAAATATTCCAATTTAGGAATTTTTCAAAGACCACGGACTGCACAATTAGATGAAAAATTAAATTTTACTGTTTCCATTAGTCACTAACCGGTAAGTCATCCTACAAAATTAAAAGGAATAGGGTTGCCGCTCCCACCTGCTAGCTTTCTCATTGAGGCCATCAGGTTTGGAACATTCCAAATGGAGAATGTCGTGGTTAGTACGATCTTCCATCGGCTATTCTCAAAGTTAGAAAACCCGTCGGTATTAAAATCATTAAGTCTTTCAAATACATTTTTTATGGAACAGAATGGTATACACTTCAATACAAATCTACAACATTAATTAAATCGTTTGGTTTGTTTCGTGTCAGCTAATAGATTTTGATTGAATCAGAACGTCGTCACCAATACAAATAGGAAGACGTATAGAACTAAATAAAACTTTTTTTTAAACTTCATGAAAGATAGCTTCTTTTTACACCTATGAATAACTACAAAATGAAAAAATTCTATAGGTACTTGGGTACATATTATGTCATGCGAGAAGACGGGGAGGCATTATACATATAGTATATTATGTGACCGTCTAAGGAAAATGGGAGCTCATCTTATTTGAGTAAAATGTTCAAAAAATCAATTTTCATGATTAGGGTCAACTTTTTTTTTCGATTCCGGGTTTTTATCGGTTCAGTTGCTCGAACTATCGATGTTTGTGCTCAAGAATCAGATTTCGAGTATTTCACTTCGATGTAAAGGCTCGAAAAGGACTGAGTACATTTAGAAAGGATTATAAGGAAATGTTACCCTCAAGATATAACTGAGGGGATACTTGTGTTGTTCAAGTCAATTTTTTGTTTGTTACTTTTTTTCAATTTTCACATTTATTCAATGATGTTTATAGAGGGAATTTAATGTGATTTTGTTCCTGGGAGGAGGGTAGAGAGAGCCGCATGGCCCTATTCCCCCCTCCCTGGTGGATAAATAAACAATTTAAACAATTTCAATCATTCAATCAATCCTATCGAGAAAAAAGGTAATGACGAGAAGTCAACATCTGAGAAAAGGGACCTTATCACGGACGTTTTTCGGCTGTTTAGCCATTTTTTTCTCTCCTTCACTTTTGAAGGTGTCAAATCTTTGAGGGCTGTTTTCTCGAAACTAGGTTTTTAGAATTACCAACTTCAAAAATTCATAACTCACCGACGAAAAGAGATAAAAACGATCTGAAAAGACCAACTTGTTCTGCAGGTTGTCTACTTTTAGAAAATGCATCTAACTCTTATTTGACAAAAAAAAAAAAAAAGATAAGGTCCCTTTTCCCTTAGACGGTCACATATTCTTATCACAATTCTGCAACGTCTCTTTTATTTTAGAGAAGGCGAACAGTGCCGTCACGAAGGTGTATTACCTTGCCTGCACCCATTCAGAGAGACTTCAACCAAACCTACACGTCTGAGCACGATTATCATGCTGTAACAGTCAGCCATCGATTGAGAGTCAACTAGTAGAGTTTCGGTAACCTGCTGACCAGAGATGAGGTTACGGCGTCTCCCCCAATACATATGTGACCATGTGCATTTCAGTTCCACCAGACCCTTTCCACCAACAATTGTGAACATATTGATAAACATAGCTGTTTCTCTTCGTTTTGAGAAATTTGTCCAAACTTGAAGCTATGTTCCTCGTCTACCGCCTGGTAGAGTGAGTTGAGAACATTTTTCTTTTAAATTTTTAAACCAGCTACAAGTCCGAAAAACCAATTTTACATGATCAGGAACGTACAACTTGGTCGAATATTCAAGTAGACACCAGAGGGAGGTGCAACACTTATGTTCACATAAGGAAAAGTATCAGCACATGCTAGTGTGCCTTCACTGGTGGAGGGCACAAGCGCAGTTGCGAGGTGGGGATTGGCTGGTCCGGCGGAGATTCCCACTCTTAAGGGCGTTTTATTTTGGCCGAAATGAGTCCTCAAGGACAAAAATCAACAGTAGGTAGCTGTGGAGCCTAGAATCAATGGCTGAAGAACAGGCCAAAGCAGAGAAGAAAGGAGGGGTGTTTCCCAGAGATAGCACCCACACAAAATGCCTGAAGGTTCCGCGATGGTGAGTCAGTGCCGTTCTAAGCATATTAAAGTATTCTAAGTCCCAACTGCACCACAGCCACCCTCGCCATACAGCTCGAAGCATGCCAATGATTGAAGACAGCAAGTTATGAGAAGAGGCACGTTAGTACGGAGGCCTGGCAGAGCAGCAAACACCCCCTGAAAACCCCGGCACCTTCACGAGGTACACCCTGGCCTGCCATAAGCAGCTGACCAATAAAGGGTGTGGTGCCTGCTGTACGGGGAAACCACATGATCGAATGCACAAATATCCTTGAGAGACCGCGGCCCTAGGAACAGTCTTGCGCAGTAGGCCAGCAGAGTCAATCGGCAATGTGTTCTCCTACATCCATGATTGAAAAAATTAACCCCTGACAGAATCATTACGAATACAGGAAATCGAATATTTTCATCTCCAACGTCCACTTAATTCATGACTCTCTTTAGATTAGATTAGATTAATTACACAGGGGTAGAGGGGACGTCCAACATCGTGCCCGCCCCCCCGCACATAGACCTAGTGGCCCATCGTGCTAACCGCTGGAGCTCATCTTGGCCGAAGCTCCGTGTTCCCGACCAGGTCCAGCAGAGCTCCGACCAGGTTCTCCTGGTTGAGGAAGTCCCCTCGGTCCAAAGTCCCGAAGGTTCTGAAACGCCTGTGTTCCAGGGCAGGACAATTGAAGACGATGTGAGACGCTGTCTCCTCGTCCTCGCCACAGAATCTGCAGTCAGGGGTACCATATGACTCTCTTGGTTTCGAATGAGTGGAAATGACTCGCTAAGTACCTTCAAATACATCAAGTCCACAATAGGAAAATGTTTTATTAGTGAAATCGCTCATCATCGTAGTTACTTAACGTTAAACGGTAAATCGATGATAACAACATAGTCGCACTTCGAGTGCTGGGTTCAATATCCACCCAATCGTAAAGTATCGCGGATCAAGAAACGAAAGTACTTTGGCATCCATTTCGATTAAGTCTTGTGTTTTTCCTTAGAAATAGTTCACCCGGAGATCCGCATGCTACCTCAACATACTGACAGCAACGAGAACAAACAGAAAAAGGGGGCGAAGGAACAACGTACGGCGTCGTTGACGGTTTCTTCTCCAAATTCTGAAACATAACAAGCAATATTCGTTAGACTCCCTAGCCAGTCCTATTTACGAAGCAATATAATGAATAAATTGGTTATAATGAGAGCTGACACATCGACACATGATTGGGAGTTGCCAAAGTAAAAATATCGGCTGCAGTCGACATTGGAATGACTGGCATCAATTCTTACACAGGGGTTGGTTATTTCTCGGACCATGCGCATGGAGACTCATTTCTTCAACATGGGGGATATGGGGGAAACAGTGGGTGTGGCGGGTCCCGGACCCATTCCAATCGATTCGGGGTCCAAAATTTAGTGGAAAATGATACCCCACATGCCTAGGCAACAGAAATCTCGAAAACACATATTCAATACAAAGGGGTTGGTTATTCCTCGGTCTTTAACCTCTTCCGGAGGGCGCCAATCGTTCCCGGACCGCTATATTTTATCAACATTTTTGATCATATTTACTTATTTTGGAGCGTTGGCTCTTAAGGATTGTACCGTTTAATTGTATGGTACCTAAATAACTGCCATAAATTTAACATTGCTCCCATAAACGTGTCGTACGACCGTTTATAAGTATATGTCCCGTTTGACTGGCCACAAATTGCACTTTTCTGTTCTCGTTACTTACTTCAACTCAGTTTGAAAGGATGACACGGACACCATGAGATGAAAAAAGCAACCTGTTCAGAGAAACGAGAGAACATATCGCTTAAACCCGAATTATTAGCACTAACAAAATCTGTTTAGCTCAATTCACGGTGAATTCATTGATTTGTGGGGAGATTTTACTTTTTTATTGTCCATCGAGCGTGGAATCACAAATGAAAACTCCACCGATGGGCTCCAAAACTCCTTACGGAGGAATACTCGCCTTATTTAATTTCCAATGCACAGGTTCGCCAGGTGATCTACCGAAGAGAGACCGAGAGAACGGAAGAGCCGAAATTGGGTTCCTTGGGGGTTAAGGGGAGGGCATGGTAGACTAGTTAAGTAAGCGCTGGCCGATTACGAAGCAGTTTTTCGTTTTTCCGGGGGTCGATTACCTTCTAGGTCTCTCGAGAAAAACTTTCAGCGAGAAATCCTCGTTGAAACTGCTCGTTGACCAAATGACTCTTTGACTGGGCGAAAAGAAGGGACAGGTGAGACTGAAGAAAGAAGAACGAAGCAGACGAAAGTATTGACCCCATGCAATACAATAGATTAGAAATTAAAGTTGAGCCTCAAATGACAAAACAGTTTAACAGGTTTATAATCTCGGCGCTCCACCCTCATTTTCATTAAGTAGGGTAGTGATTTTTCAATAGGTTGTGTCCTTCAAAAGCGTTATATTATGTAGATGAGGGAGGTTATCCCTCGTCAGGAGCCAAATCATTGTTTCGTCAGTTTCCCTGATTTCTGCTACACAGCCGGCGACATTCAGTTTTGAAAACTATGAATAGCCGAACGATGGTTATTTGTTAACGCTGTACGAGGGGCACATTTTGTGATGCGAATTTTCAATCGACAATCTGCTCGCTGTCATGGAAATCTGTTCAACAACATGTTGAAACGCGTTCTGTCTGGTTGAGAAACAAGATTCCACTGTATCGTTAACCACAGGATAGGGCTGCGAAGTAGGTATCCCTAGTTTTGAGATGGCACTGTGAGTAGTGAGGGCATGCTGCAAGAGTGGGACAGGCTCGAATGACGCTACAGCTTGAAAAGTTTCAGTTGGTAGCCCTGTCAGTCAAAGACTTGGTTGATTGAGCAACACGAGGCCCATTTTTCCAAAATTGTGTTTGGTGATATGCCATGACCTGTGCGCTACTTTGTATGGGGGTACCTCAAGAGTGAAGTACTCCAACAACGACTCAAGAACTAGACGCCATGAAGGACACAATTTGCCCGCAGTGCACAACGCAGGCTGCAACAGTGCATTGACTGTGAAGGGCATCACCTGCACGAAGAATGTGCTACTTAAAACCAAATAAAATTATTATTTAAATATCCTTTTAGATGCAACCTTTCGATCTCACAATAAATTGTTCAAACATTTGTGGTTTATTATTTTATTTCACTTCATAATTTAGGGTTACTTCTCTGCCTCACCCTGTATTTCATTCCTCATTCCTGTAAAAAAGTTGGTTGGCTGAAGACTAGGTATTTCTTAATCACGAATGGTTCAGAAAACTTACACCCTTTCACGCTAGATGAAGGTTTGCATTCTACGGCTCAAGTAGTCATCACGATCTTGTGTAAAGACTGCATTTTTTGTATCAATAGATCATAAATGTACCCACTAATTTTTTGGGTGATAAATGAGTCCACATAATCTGGTAAGATTGCTCTGTCGAATTTCTTCACGATGATTACCGGATTTCCCTTGTGGACCCATTCCACCTGCCCAAGCTTTCACTTAACTAAATCACGCTTCTGCTAGTGATTGAGCCTGTTAACAAACGATGACTCTTGGAAGGGTGAAAAAAGGAAGTTCCAGATATGTGTTCCAGCAAGTAATATTCAAACGCATCACAAATTCTTTCCAAATGAAATCATTGTCAGATAAAACCAAACTAAACTCCTCCTCAGTCATTTGATGTAGTTCTCGTTTGGTGTGCAGTCCAGAGGTCGCATCTCATCATCATTCCCAAATTTAACCGAAAACGGTACTCTTCAAGCCAGGGTCTGAGAAAAAGTCTCAAATCCATTTTCGAAATACCAAGTCTCACCCTTACCCCCCTCCGTCACGAACACCATGAAAATTCCGACAGTTCCTCTCTGAAACGATACCTGATAAAACCTCCATGAACACGGACTTTCACAAATTGCCACGATGGAAATGTTATTGCTAGAAAGAAGAGATGGTTATGAGAAAATGTGGTTTTAGTATCATGTGAGCAGACAAGGACTATACGAAGCTTGTTTTAGTTCTAATTGTTGAAAAGAGAACCCAAACCACTCGTGCCCTATGTGTGTGCACGGAAATTAGAAATTATCCATTTTGAATTCAAAGAAAGATTTCTCCTTGTCTGGGCAATTTTCATCCTTTCAATTTGGCACCGCCCCGCGAACGTAAACATTGTCAATGGGTTTCACCGTCACCGGAGTGACGTATTTTTCCAAGAGTTTCAATTATACCAACTCGTTTCGTCCAAAAAATGGCAAACGGGAATTATAAACGTTTTACAATTGAATTTCGTGTGGAATTGTAGATTGTTCTTCCAAAACTCAAGAATGTCCTTCAACAGGCAAGCTTGGGGAATACCCAAATCGGGTGGATTTAGACCCAGATGAAAAAGAAAGAAAACTTCTCCACGACCTCGAAAGGGGAATAGAAGAAAGAGAATGGGTCCCAATCCTCCTTCTTTGTTGAGATTGATGGAGTGCATAAGGGAGTTCACGGAAACCATTTGATGAAGCCTTACCTACTCCAAGTAAACTTAGAAACTAAAGGACGAACATGCAGGAAGACCTTGAATTCATCACTCTTCTTCTTGTAATTTCGTATAAACTTCACGATCATGGTTCGTGAGGGCGAGTGGCTAACAATTCTCGACTATATTCAGATGCTCCAGTAGGCAGACCTTGACGGTATCTCGGGATTTTCATATTTTCGTACATAGATCTACGGATCTACCTTCGAAGACCGATAAACACCCACGCGCTTAGGGATGAGCATCGATGGTCGATACTATCGAACTATCGATAGTTTGCATCCGATAGTTGATGTTTTCCCCATCGATAGTTACGAACCGATGTTTTACCACTATCGATGGTTTCTGGGCGATACTATCGAAACTGAAGAATCTTCAGTTCAGTACATATTCAGTTCAGTTGAAATAGTTCTTCATTTTGTTTCATTGCCTTTTGTTTGGTATCAGTTACCTATTATTTTTTGCATGTTCCTTGCTGTTTGAAACTAATCGAAATGCCTCGGGGACGAGTGAGTTCCATTTGGAAACATTTATCAAGAGTGAATGACAAATCAGCCATTTATATTTGAGGGCGCAAGATCCACTGAAATTTTGGAGTCAAATGTCAGCTTCATACCCACTGCTTTATGAGCTGGCTACAACGTCCCATCTCGTTACCGTCTGTCCCATCAGAACGTTTGTTCTCGGGGCAAATTATTACGAAAAGCAGAAATCGGATTGAAGGGAAGTTTGCATCAAAGAATCTATTTTTGAATTCATTGCCCGATTCATTGTGGCACATTCCATGAATAATAATTCTCAATAAAGTACCTAATTATTTTGATATGAGTTGAATTCCATTTTTTAGCGTACTTTCTACCTACCTACCAATGCTCTAATGAAAAATTTTTCCACACATTCTTGCTCATGTTTGGTAGATTTAATTTGCACAAAACTGACATATGGTTTCAATGAATTTCGTCTTCATTTAGCAGATTCATAAGGCACCAATTTGATTTTTCCAACCTAAACAAAAGTATCGATACTATCAAAAACTATCGATAGTTTAGTACCGATAGTTTTAAACTATCGATGGTTCCTTTTGATAGTCTATTTGATGGTGACTATCGATAGTTTTGAAACGACGCGCTCGTCTGATGACTGTTGATAGCTTATCACAACTCCTTCCTCATCAGGTGGCACCTTCATCGATCGCACGATTGATTATCGGTAAATAAAACCGTGCAAATTCCTTCACAAGGGTTGATTATTCTTCGAACCAGGCGCATGGTGATTCATTCCAATCGATTCAGCGTCCAAAGTTTGGTGGAAAATGATACCCCACACGCATAGGTACCAGAAATCTCAAAAACCCGCATTCGAAATGGATAGATAGGTACCCATTTGAACTTATAACCTCTTCCGGTTAGCATCAATCGTCCCGGAACCCGTCTCATTGGATTCAGCGTCCAACATTTAGTGGGAAATGATACCCCACGCGCCTAGATCGAAAATCTCGAAAATCCATTTTTCGAAAAACACGTTTCGACCCCTACCCCCCTACATATTCGGTCCGATCGAGCTGATAAGTTTCGAGGACCAACTAAAGCCGGAAACGGGTCCCTGACCAAAATTTTAGATTATCAGGAAATTTTCTACTACCATCTACGTGGGCGGCGTACGGACATTTACTAATTTTGATCTAGACACCTTGAAACGTCCAGAAAAAAATGTCGCGCCGATTATTCAAGAAATAACCAACTAAAACCATTCGTGGTTTTCAAGACCTATTGTCAACTTAGTACACAACTAAGTTCATGAACTTAGTTCATTGGTGACGGTCCAACCATGACAGCTGTCAGTCAGCGCCTCCATGACACAAGAACTGATCTCAGGAGAAATTGTAGATTTATGCAAGTACGAGTTCGTTACTTTTAAATGGGTTCAATGTGACCGTATTGTTGTCGTATATGACATTTTGCTGTAATATCGTCCTATTAATTTGAATCCAACAAACTACTCCAACCGCCAATGGCTTCGCCTGAACAAACTTCAGAGGTGAAGAGCTCCGAGCGAACGGCCAGCAGGTGTTACTGCAAATATATTATTGTAAACATTGGTGCCCGGTCTCGATCCAACGTCCCGCAAATAAACCTCCATTAAATAACTGCCTCCCCGTTAGAAAGGCAGGGTCACTGCGAGTTTCCTCGCTCGGCCCAACACAACCTACGCAACGTGATGTTTGCCCGTTCTGGGAATGAATTGAGAGAGGGTTTTGATTCAGCTCATCGAACGACGAAACAGAAATCCAAAGGTGGTTCAACGTACACAGAAATTGGCTTATGTCAAGATGACATCATCGTCAAATCTTTTCTGGAGGCCACCCTACTGCTAGCCAATCTACTAGCGCCACTCGTGATGAATACTCGTCTCTGAGCCCAAATACTCGCCGACCAACCTCATTTGAAGGGTCCTTATTTAGAGGGCGTGACTGCTGTTGTATATAAATCAGTTTACCAAAGTGGAATCACAGCCAATAGCCACTCGAGTGGATGAATTCTGTCGAAATAATATAAAGTGGATCCTTCTCAATGTTCGTCCTATCATACATTATTTGAAAGAGAAGAAATATGAAAGATGGGAAGCCGTTCCTCCTGTAACTGTCGCCTTTTACAATATCAGCCTTGCCCAGTATGACATATTGAAGTAATCAGCGACGGACAATCTTAGAATTTTGGGATTTCTCAGGGAACATGCCGATTACTACATCCTCTACCTCAACCGGCTGTTGAAAGCACAGCTGTTTCATAATCAAGTACAAACCAATAATATTAGCCTTGTAACTTTTACATGATGGTTTCGAGCGTTTAAGCCTTCTGAGGAGACTACATATTGACGTTAAGAAGTCGAACAGCATCTTCGTTGACATGATCTTATAGCCTATGGAGATGGGCAGCTGTGTGAAGCCTGATGGTTTCGTTTACTGTCTCGTCTTGTAGTGTAACGGGGCGGCAGATCCCAAGCGCCCCGTCAAGAAACTTCGGCGGCGGGGGACGGAACGACCCTCCCCCCTCCAAGCGCCTAACCCCAGCTGGGCGGAAGGCGTGTCCTCATTGGATTGGGTAGGCGATGGGCGGCGCAAGACACCCAGGGAGGAGTAGAAGGGGAAGGCGACTTGACGAGCGGACTGGGAGAAGGAACATCAAGCAGTCGTATCCGAACTCAAGAGAAGGAAAGTTGGAATCCCCGTTCGCCGACGAGGCGGAACGAAGTGAAGTGAACCGGGACATCGAAGCGAAGTGAACCGGGACATCGAAGCGAAGTGAACCGGAACATCGAAGCGGAACACCCGACGCGTAGCAAGTCAACCCCTTGTGACCCGGTGTTGTGAAAGTGACCTGAAGGAACGAGTGTATCGTGGTTCCTTCAGGGTGAGAACTCGGGAATTGGGAGATCAGCCAATTCCTATCCCGTAACAGTGGACCCTTATACGAACTGAAAATCCCCCGTCGAACCCGAGTGTTGATCCGTTCGCGCCCGATTCGACGGCCAATAGTCCAGGTTTTCCACGCACCGCCAGTCGTCGGACCTCCGTCGGAAAGAGCCTCGCCTCCTCCGGCCTGGACGGCGTTCCCCTGACCGAAGCCGAGCAGCGAAGAGCACATCACCCTGTTGTCTCCATCCGAAGGAGTTGGTGCACGTAAGTGGCGAAATAACTCTGTCTCGTACCCTAGCAACGCGAAAGTCGACTCTTTAAATCTGGCCCAAGCCCTGACGTTTAGTCACCAGAAAGCTGATCAGAGAATTGTAACTTGTAACCGTAGTATTTAGTATTTTGTCTGTCGTAGGAAAAGTAACAGGGAATTAGGGGAGGACATTAGTAAATCACTTGTATTTTTCCGTTATTCCAAATCAAACACTCCTGAGCCTTCAGCTACTTCGTAAATTCATTTGGCCTTCAGCCCTTCACTTCTACCTACTCACTAATTAGATTAAGTAATAGTCAGTATCCTTCTCGGCCGAGACATTCCATATTTCATATTTCTGACAATTGCGTTATTATAAGCCAATATTGAACCCTTGTCTTTCAATCACGAAACCCCATTCCTCAGAGCTTGGTAAATTCAGGTGTACTTGGCGTCTATGACCGACCATCTCCGACATTCCGGACGGTAAGTGAAAGTCTTTAGTCTCCCACTAATTTATTCGCCTAGGTCTATTTCTGGATCCCTAGCCCGTTAGGTGAAACGGCGGGTTACATCTTTTGGTGGCAAGCGGTGGGATATTTCAGAAATCTCGATTTCTGTCGTATCCACAACAAGTGATCTTGACCAGGCGAATATTGGTGAGAAAAAGCTCTGAAGGAATTGGGTCGCGTTCTATAATCTTGAAATTTAAATTGTGCTAGTTGTAGATTCCGAAATTTAAAATTGTAAGAAACAAACAAATCGGCCCGAGTGTGAGGAAGCGAGTGAGGAGTCAATTAACTTCAAATCCGTGTCTAGGATTTTTCTTTCTTTCCACAAATCGAAATTTAGATACTGGCTCATTTATCTAGTAGCATCACTCTCACTGTAGCCCTCTGTTCCGAGACTGTTCCGGGTCTGTTCCGGGACTGTTCCGAGGCTTGTTCCGAGGCCTCTGTTCCGGGACTGTTCCGAGGCTTGTTCCGAGGCCTCTGTTCCGAGACTGTTCCGGGTCTGTTCCGGGACTGTTCCGAGACTTGTCCCGAGGCCCTCTGTTCCGAGACTGTTCCGGGTCTGTTCCGGGACTGTTCCGAGGCTTGTTCCGAGGCCCTCTGTTCCGAGACTGTTCCGGGTCTGTTCCGGGACTGTTCCGGGACTTGTTCCGAGGCCCTCTGTTCCGAGACTGTTCCGGGTCTGTTCCGGGACTGTTCCGAGACTTGTCCTGAGGCCCTCTGTTCCGAGACTGTTCCGGGTCTGTTCCGGGACTGTTCCGAGACTTGTCCCGAGGCCCTCTGTTCCGGGACTGTTCCGAGGCCCTTTGTTCCGGGACTGTTCCAGGAGCCTTCAGCTCCAATTGACATCCCGATTCCAGACCCGTCATAGCTCTTACCAACTGGGAAGTCCTTTCTCGATTCGTGGGGAAATTATCGGTCCTTGGTGCGCAAGAAAGTGATCTATCGGTTCTGTAATTCTTTTTATTTAGTTCTTTTGTTCAACAAGTGAGTTCGCGACCATGCAACGAAACAGCAGCCCATCAGTCGAGGGCGAAGCCATGATGAACGCCGTGACGGAAGCAATGAACAAACTGGGCGCCTTCTTCCGTGAGCCTGCGGCCTCCGGCATTCCGCGGTCGTTGTTCATGGAAGTCGACACATGGAACCCTGATGAGCCGGATGCTATCACGGCATCCGTGTTCTTCCAGGAAGTGGAGCAAGCAACCCAAGAGTTCGACGAACACAAGAGACTGCGATTCCTTCGTACCCGCCTAAAAGGTGGAGCCAAGCGATTCCTCCAGGATGGTCTTGGCGAAACCCCATACACGACAGTGAAGAAGGCCATACTGGCATGGTATGGCGAGGAAAGTCCCGAGAAGGCAACCATACGACTCTGGACAGCCCAGAGAGACCCCGACGAGTCCATCCGACGGTTCGCAGAACGACTTCTGGCCACGGCACGATCGGCTGTCCGAACTGAACCCAACCTGAACGATGCTCAACGTCGGGAATGGACAAGACGAAAGGCACTCAGCGCTTTTGTCCGCGGACAACCGAAAGAACTCCATCTCTACTTGCAGGGTAACCCTCCGGACACCTTGGAGGATGCAGTGGAGCGGGCTGAGGGATGGGAGGACGTAATGAGAGCGAAGCAGGACTACGATGCTCGATGGGACATAACCGCTGTCAGCGGATCAAGACCTTCGGAGCCCAAGAAATGCTACTCTTGCGGAGAACCAGGGCATTTTGCAGCAAACTGCCTGCAAAAACCCAGAAGCCCGCTTCGTTACCCAAACAAACCGGCCACGTTCGGCGATCACCAGTTGATACCGGTGCCGACGAAGTTACCACCGACCGTCCCAGTGCTGCCCTGTATGTACTGTGGTGATCTTTCCCACTTTCCAGTGAGTTGCCCCCACGGACTCTACGCGGCCTTGTTCTGCAATTTCTGTGGATCCCGTGACCATCTGGAGGCTGATTGCCTTAAGAAGAAGAAGACCCTGCCCATCTCAAATCCGCGAATGCACCAGGTCAGAAACATCAGCACGACCCAGGAAACCCAAGCCAATCTCACGACAAATAATGAGGACGAGCCAACCATTGAAGTCTGCGGAGACGAGCTGGTGGCCTACCAGACCGCTGTGAATTGTGTCATGAGGCCCATGATACTGATCACCGCCGGCTTGGGGAAGGAATCCCGGCGAATGGTCGTGGATACTGGTGCTGCAGTGTCTGTCCTATCAAGACCTGTGCCTGGCATTGACATCCGCCCAACAACGTTGAAGCTATGGGGTGCCGACGGACAACCACTGCCCGTGCTGGGGATCCAGGAGGTACGTACCACCATCGGTCTGGTTACGATTACGCACGCATTCTATGTCTTCCGACGACCTGACTCCGGCTTGGATCTGATCGGACTGGACCTCCTGAGGAAATTACCCCTTGGCATACGCCCGGATATCGGCGTAGTGGAGATGAAGGAACCCACCACTGGGAAGATGATCTCCATCGGCGTGGTCGCCACTGACCCGGACCTCCTCAGGCACATCCGTCAACTGAAGGGCGACGGGATGGCGCGAAAAGCCCAGAAAACCGCTCAAGCCACGAAACCCGACACCGACAACAACTACCAGGGCGGGCCAACAGTCGCTTCAACATCTGCCAAAGCCTCTGAACCTAGCGTCGACAACAACCACCAAGGCCAACTGACCACCGAACCAACACCACCCAGAAAGCAGCCGGTGGTACACCCTCCGATGTCCGATGTAGCAGAGTTCCCAATTGAGATCCGGGACAATCCCCCTTCAACCTCTGAATTGAAGCACCAGGTGCATCAGCATCTGACTCATCTGGCAGGACCCGACTACCAATTGGTCAAAGACGGCCTGAGCCGTGTTCCTGTTGGCGCCATCATATTAAGTTTGCCAAAGGAACTTCTGATGGCAGCCCAATCCTTGGACCCCTGGATCTCCACCCTGACTGCTGACCCAGAGAAGCATCGACTAAAGAAGGAGGAAGGAGTCTGGAGGAAGGAGGTCGATGTGGATGGCCAGCGGATCACGGTGCCACTGATCCCATCCACCATGCGGCGCTGGTTCCTGACCAATTGTCATCAACATCAGTGGGCCGGGCACCCTGGCATAGAAACAACCACCCGTGTCGCAAGGCGGTACGGGTACTGGAAGAAGATGGTACGTGACAGTCCGAGAGTTCGTCCAGAAATGCCAGGAGTGCCAGGAGAGGAACACTCCCCCAAATTTGACACCACCAATCCAGAAACCCGATATACCGACCCGAATTGGTCAAATTGTCGGTATTGACTTTGTTGGGCCTCTACCTGGTCGAGGGGGTACCAAATACATCCTGACGGTAATCGATCAGTTCTCCAAGTACGCAGAGGCTTATGTCACCACGGATTGCACAGCAGTAACAACCGCTCGCGTATTGACCACAAAGTACTTACCAACCCATGGTGCACCTGAGAGGCTCGTCTCTGACCGAGGCGCCGCCTTCGTTTCTGGGGTCGTCAAGGAGCTCTGCGATACCTGGGAGATACGCCACGTCCACACCTCCGCTTACCACCCACAGGCCAACGGAGTATGTGAGCGATTCCATCGCACCCTGGCAAACCTGGTGGCGAAACTGAGACGCAAAACCCGGGACTGGGAAGCCGCCTTGCCTTTGGCACTAGCTGCCTACCGCAGCCTTCCCCACTGTAGTACGGGCTATTCGCCAAATCACCTGGTTTTCGGACGAGAGCTGAGAATGCCGCACCTAACCGAAATCAGCATGAAACGGGAAGCAACATCGCCCTTGAAGGATCAACACCAGGAAATGGTGCGGGTCCGTTTGGAAGCCGAGCGACAGTTGAGGCGCGCTTGGCACACCCGTGAGCAGGCAATCAACAAGCGACGCCACTCTCGGGAGTTCCAGATAGGCCAACAAGTGTATGCCCAGCAGCTCGTCGCCCCACCAGGCACAGTGAAGAAGTTCTGGAGCCCCTGGAAAGGACCGCTCCGTGTGACCCGCAAATTGACCGATGTCAATTACGAGGTCCAGGATGTCCTAGGGAAGACCACGCGTTACCACCTCAGCAGGCTCAAGCCAGCGTTTATCAACAGCGTGCCAGACGACGCCGTCACCCCCGACGTAGCAGAGGAGTCGCGCCCACCCGAGAGCCCTGCCCCTCCACCTAGCGAAGATAGTGGAGGGACGTGGTTGTTGGACCCCCTGGAATGGCCGGAACCAGTACGGACCGAAGAAAATCCTGAACCTGGGGCCCAGGGCCCTGGAAGATCCTCCAGCCGAATCCCGATTCCGATTAGGACGGCGTCCAGTCCATACGGGCTAAGACCAAGGCGCAAAACGATCGACTACGCGCAGCTCCACGCGGGGAAGATGTCAACACCTAGAACGGGATGAAGCGATTGAAGAAAAAAAAAAAAAAAAAAAAAAAAAAAAAAAAAAAAAAAAAAAAAAAAAAAAAAAAAAAAAAAAATAATTTTTCAAGTTTTGTGGTATACGCGTAGTTTGTGAAATAGAATAGGGAATGTCTTACCTGTAGAATAAAATGCACAACACAAGTACTTACCTTGTTTGATTAATGACCGTGCCTCATGGGTCGGGACAGGACTGCCTTGCCACCCCCCCCCTCTTTTCCTTTGTTTTTCCCTTGTAATGGTAGCTAAAATCTAGGATTGTTGTTCAGCGTCTGGCTCTGTGCAGAGAGGGAGGTTGTCTGCATGATAAATGAGCCATTGACTGATGTACAACGGGTGAGTCGGAGCGTGAGAGGAGACTAACAGAAGGGCCGGTTTGTATGTTTCAGGGTATAGTGGGAAAATAGGAGATCAGCGAACGACACCAAAGACTATGGCGCTACCTCGGCCGCGGGTACCGTCGTCGGTGGGCAGCACGGACTTGGAGCCCGGAAGTACGGAGTGGCTGGCCGTCACCTCCACGGTCATCATGGGGCTGGGCAAGCTGGTCGCGTCCTGCGACAGGATGCCAACACAGAGGCGGATTCTGCTGCGCTGCCTAGACGAGCTTGGGGAAAGCTTGAACGTCGGCGACTCGGGGGTGGACATGAGATCAAGATCGAGTGGTGGGTCGGTGGAGGTCGAGTCCCTGCGTTGCCGAGTGATCATGATGGAACAGCGGCTGCAAGCCATGACCCACCTCAACGACTCATTCGGGTCGAGCACGCATCGCGCCACCCCTCGAGGATCGTCGACACCACGACCTGACAACAACGTGGAAGAATACCCCGCCCCTGCATTCACAGCGCCCGCCGCGGCCGAGCCGAGTATTGCCGACTCGTCAACTTCGTCCTCGGACTCCTCGTCATCTGAAGAAACCGCACGGGGATCAGACGCCACCCCAGGGCAACCGCGTTCCGGCTCCTCCCGGGCCTCCACCCCTCGGCCGGTGAAGGTCGTCCTAGCTGATGGGGATGCTGGCGCTAGTTCACCCGTGGCCCCTGCCGACCCATCCAACATACCACCTTGGAACATCCGCGCCAGCGTACCTTCGACGAATGGGAGCGTCCTGTGCTGTATCTGCACGAAACGACAACACCCGCCGACAACCTACCGCTGCGGTGGCTGTAAAGTGATGTGGAATCGGCTGGTGAGAAAGTGCCGGAACCTACGACCCACGGATCCCGCCTACCCGAAGCCCTGCTCCATCGCCGAACACGAGAAGGACCGCCCACCAACCTGTGCCGCTTGTAGACGCTGGCGGTACGAGCAAGCATGGATAGCAGCCAAACGACCTGACGCAATGCCCATCGCACCAGTCACCCCCACCGGAAGGAAAATTGCCGAGGTAGACCTCGGCCTCCGAAGATCGGAGGGGTGTAACGGGGCGGCAGATTCCAAGCGCCCCGTCAAGAAACTTCGGCGGCGGGGGACGGAACGACCCCTCTCCCCTCCAAGCGCCTAACCCCAGCTGGGCGGAAGGCGTGTCCTCATTGGATTGGGTAGGCGATGGGCGGCGCAAGACACCCAGGGAGGAGTAGAAGGGGAAGGCGACTTGACGAGCGGACTGGGAGAAGGAACATCAAGCAGTCGTATCCGAACTCAAGAGAAGGAAAGTTGGAATCCCCGTTCGCCGACGAGGCGGAACGAAGTGAAGTGAACCGGGACATCGAAGCGAAGTGAACCGGGACATCGAAGCGAAGTGAACCGGAACATCGAAGCGGAACACCCGACGCGTAGCAAGTCAACCCCTTGTGACCCGGTGTTGTGAAAGTGACCTGAAGGAACGAGTGTATCGTGGTTCCTTCAGGGTGAGAACTCGGGAATTGGGAGATCAGCCAATTCCTATCCCGTAACAGTGGACCCTTATACGAACTGAAAATCCCCCGTCGAACCCGAGTGTTGATCCGTTCGCGCCCGATTCGACGGCCAATAGTCCAGGTTTTCCACGCACCGCCAGTCGTCGGACCTCCGTCGGAAAGAGCCTCGCCTCCTCCGGCCTGGACGGCGTTCCCCTGACCGAAGCCGAGCAGCGAAGAGCACATCACCCTGTTGTCTCCATCCGAAGGAGTTGGTGCACGTAAGTGGCGAAATAACTCTGTCTCGTACCCTAGCAACGCGAAAGTCGACTCTTTAAATCTGGCCCAAGCCCTGACGTTTAGTCACCAGAAAGCTGATCAGAGAATTGTAACTTGTAACCGTAGTATTTAGTATTTTGTCTGTCGTAGGAAAAGTAACAGGAATTAGGGGAGGACATTAGTAAATCACTTGTATTTTTCCGTTATTCCAAATCAAACACTCCTGAGCCTTCAGCTACTTCGTAAATTCATTTGGCCTTCAGCCCTTCACTTCTACCTACTCACTAATTAGATTAAGTAATAGTCAGTATCCTTCTCGGCCGAGACATTCCATATTTCATATTTCTGACAATTGCGTTATTATAAGCCAATATTGAACCCTTGTCTTTCAATCACGAAACCCCATTCCTCAGAGCTTGGTAAATTCAGGTATACTTGGCGTCTACGACCGACCATCTCCGACATTCCGGACGGTAAGTGAAAGTCTTTAGTCTCCCACTAATTTATTCGCCTAGGTCTATTTCTGGATCCCTAGCCCGTTAGGCGAAACGGCGGGTTACAGTAGGTCATGGTGTAACCAGTCGTTTCTGAAGTACCACGGAGCGTTCGTGATGCACCTAAGTACCGTATTCTGGAATCTCTGTATCATGTCTCGATTTGTTTGAGCGAGAAGTCAAGACTTATCACACTCCATAAGTCCAAACTGGCTGTAGGACTTGCTTGTAAAGGATCATCTTCTAGAAGAGTGGGCCAAGTACACAGTGTGACTCGTTATTTAGGAATCGAAATGGACCAGCGTCTTGGGTGGAACCTGCATATAGGCTCTATAGTTTCTCGCCTGAAGAAATCTACGACATATATATATGCCGGGAGGTGGGAAATTCCATGTCTGTGCAAGGCCATGTTCCACAATGCCTTAGTGCAGTCGACCCGCGTGTATGGGTTGATGGGGTGGGGTGGATCAGTAATGAGTTGACTGAGTCACTATTGACATAGTGAAGAACTTGCGGCATCCAACTGCCAGCCTCTTTGAGGAATTCAAAGCTCAATAACAACACAAGCTGATTTAAAGGGCTGCGATCGTCAAAAATTTCCGTGAAACAAAGTGGTACATTGTTTACGGTAAGAGGTGCTGGTACAAAGGCAAGCGGGGGTGGCCTTATAAAGCCACCTTTTGACAGACCTCGAACGGTCAATGATGCCTTGACTGCAGGGGCTCGCTTTTGGTTGGTTATTCCTTGAATAATCAACATACGTTTTCATGCACAAAGTCAATCTATCCGATTAGCCCCACAAATGTTTTCTGGACATTTCAAGGTGTCTGGATCAAACAAACGCATGAAGACTCATTTCAATCGATTCAGCGTCCAAAGTTTAGAGCAAAATGATACCCCACATGCCTATAGGTACAGGAATCGCCCCCTGGGAGTGGTCATGGGTCAAAATGGGTATCTATCTGCCTGTTCTGCATTTTCCGCTAAATTTTGGACTCTGAATCGATTGGAATGGAAATTATTAATGGTCTCCCAAAACATGGGTCATGCTGAATTTGCACTCCTTCAAGAAAGAACTTGAAAAGCCTTTTCTGCCATGTAAATGAGATAAGAGTACATATAATAATAAATAATTCATTTTCATCAAAAGTTCATTATGTTCTCAATTAATCTATAAGATGGTTCCATTAGTATCTTCTCTAGCTGGTCTTCCATCATTATTGTATTCTTTCTCGCTCATTTCACAATGCTTTAAAATAATATTTAAATTATAATACTGAATAACAAGGAAAATGAGGACACCTAAGAAAAACACTACCGATTTCAAGAGATTTACCATAATAATAATATTGACGAACTAATGACTCTCTTCAGCACAAACTGAGCTTCAGGAAGGGAGTAGAATTAGAATTTCAATTACTTAACTGTATTGTAAATGTTTTCGAACAAGTGCATCATTAAAAAAATTAGGGAACTATTTCGACTTTGCTGGCCGATTTACGAGGGAAGATCATCAGAAGGGCTTCTCCTTAATCAGGCACATGATGTAGTAAGGACGATGCCAGTTTAAGGCTCTCGTTCCTAACTTTCTTTGCACGTTCCCGACCGTTAACTTGTATCTTCGCGATCCGTTTAACAGTAACCCACCCCTCAGGAGGAGTGTGGCGGGTCTTATTTCAACTTTCTGCCCTCAGCTGTCAAGAAACTTTCGCTCATCAATCCTCGGCTCCAGGCTTTTACTTTTGATTTGGACGTCAACTCTCCGCCCACCCCGAAGCCACAGGCTTCCATCTGACAGAACAGGTTAGGAACGGAATTTAGCGAGGTCATTAAAATGCAAGGTACACAATCCGGAAAGGGCGAAACTTCTTCTGAAGTATCTCAGCGAGCAATTAACATTTTCCTAACTAAAAATGAACCCGTAAAGTCATGAATGCCCGAGAAGCTTGTTAAAAGAAGACTTGATTGAAGCATCGTTCATCTTCAGAACGATATTAATGCGATTCAGCATCCAGTGCCAATGAGGGCTACAATTCATTAATTCACTCACAATTCGTGTTGATCTGAATGAATCCCGGCGGATCTAGACACTTCGGATTTAATTTTCTCATCAACCTCCAAAAATCGGCCTTCAGCATAAGCTATTTACAGCTCCCTCTGAGACAATTTGAAAAATGGCGTTCTTCAGTATCTTTTTTGACTAGGAACGAGAGAGAAGCTAGAAAGAGAGAATAGACCAAATGATTGCCAGCAGGACAACGATTGCAATCTTGAAACTTCCCCTAGAAGTACCTATCTCCCACGTCACTAAGTCGAGGGGGATTGACCGAGAAGATTGAACGGTCCAATGGGATGGCAGGGTCGATAGAAGAGAGGGCCGGAAATGTCTTGATTAAGTTCATTTCTGAGGTAATTCTCCTTTTCTATTTTTTATTGTTTGTCTTGCGGTAGTGCTGGAGATAAGATTGTCGTAATTTGAAGGAAGGGTGGATAGTAAGACCAAATCACCTTTATTGTAATGAAATCAATACCACAACCTGGTTGTAGCACAATCGCTTGCGAAACGTCAAACGTAAGTAAAACCCTCGTCAGTTATAACACTCGTGGTAACAAGAAGGTGATGAAAAATTAGTTAGCTAATTTTGATCACACCACCTTTGTTTTGTATATTTGACACACCTTTTATAAGAGTAGGTAATATTCAATAGCACAACCCAGCCAGGGAAACTGAAAGAAATTTTGCAGTAAGCACTACCTATGCACATAAACATTCTATTATATCTAAAGACCCATTCAACGGCACCTTTTCCTACCTTTGAGCCACCGTAAACTGTAAACAAAGGGTTTGGCCTTGCTGATCAAGCAAAACGACAAAAGTATTTCTCTCTACAAATCACCGATGGGGGAAGGTGTAATATGACGCGGAATAGCAGAATCAACGTTTTTCCACGACGCTTTCGGTTCGTCGAGAAAAGAAAATCCTTTCGGTTGTGGAAAGTCAGCTTAGCCGGCTCAGCCTTTCCCTTGAAAATGTACTAATGCATGTGTGTCTGGCATAGGATTTGGTTTTGAGTCTTTATGAATCTGTATTTAATTTAAGAACCAGTTTAGGAATGTTATATAAACACCCTTCGTCTCCTAGTGGCCCAACGAGTAGCCAGACCGTATAAAGCAACGTGACTTTTGTGATCAGTCTCCCATTTAACTAGTCAATAAGGTGAAAGTGGATGAAGAAGAAGAAGATCGGAGAAGTGCCCTTGCATTATATCTATAACTAATGCTTATATGTTATGCTGGTGTATCAAACAACTAACAACTCTAGGTCATTTATTTACCTGAGGGGTTTGTCTGATCCCGTCCTTAAGTGACTGATTCATTTGTAGCTTATAGCACAATTAGTTCAATTGTTTCCTTGCTAACAATGCCCGGAAAGTCCTATCGACATCCCCCCCCCCCCCCCATAACCACTTATATTTAGTCATTCACTGCACTGGAACCTCAAAACAAAGGAAAACTGAGTACAAAAACAACACAACCCCACAAAAAAAAAAAAAGTCAAAGTCCATGAAAGCGACCTGTGGGGTTTTATGTTTCTCGGGTCGCTGATTTCGAATCTGTTGCCAGTTTTTTTCAGATTGGGTCGCTTTCAAGGTCATTTGAAGGTCAAATAGAGAAAATATAGCTTAAAAAAATATTGCTTAAAAAATCTGAAAAAATTCAGACATAGGTTTTTTAGAACGCTGAATCCAAATCCGGTGTCGGTTGACCTTCATGAGGTCAAGGTCATTTGAAGGTCAAACCAAACAAATAACCTCAAAAAAAAAAAAAAAAGAAAAAAAAATTGTAAAAATTTATGTATGTGTTTCAAGGGTCGCTGAATCCAAATCCAGGGTTGGTTCGATCATGTCTGGTTATCTGAAGGTCGTATAAGGTCATTTGAAGGTCAAATTTTAAGAATAGGCATAAAAAAAATTGAAAAAATTCAGACAAAAGTTTTTTAGAACGCTGATTCCAAATCAGGTGGCGGTTGACCTTCATGAGGTCAAGGTCAAGGTCATTTGAAGGTCAAACCAACAAAATAACCTCAAAAAAATTGTAAAAAATTTATGTATGTGAATCCAGGGTTGGTTCAATCATGTCTGGTTATCTGAAGGTCATATAAGGTCATTTGAAGGTCGAATTTTTACAATTTTTTTTAGGTTATTTTGTTGGTTTGACCTTCAAATGACCTTGGCCTTGACCTCATGAAGGTCAACCGACACCGGATTCGGATTCAGCAATCTAAAAAACCTATGTCTAAATTTTTTCAGATTTTTTAAGCGATTTTTTCTACATTTGACCTTCAAATGACCTTGAAAGCGATCTGATCTGAAAAAACGCTGCAAATTCTTACACAGGGGTTGGTTATTCCTCGGACCAGGCGTATGGAGACTCATTTCATAAACATGGGGGAAATGGGGAAAACAGTGGGTGCGGCGGGTCCCAGACCCATTCCAATCGATTCAGGATCCAAAATTTAGTGGAAAATGATACCCCACACGCCCAGGTACCGGAAATCTCGAAAACGCATATTCAAAATGGGTAATATATACCCAATTTGACCCATAACTTCTTCCAGTGGGTGCCAATCGTTCCGGGACCCACTTCATTAGAATTAGCGTCCAAGATTTAGCGGAAAATGATACCCCACACGCCTAGGTTCCAGAAATCTCAAAAACACATAGTCAAAAAGGGTAATATATACCCAATTTGACCCATAACTTCTTCCAGAGGGTGCCGATCGTTTTGGGACCCATTTCATTGAATTCAGCGTCCAAAATTTAGTGGAAAATGATACCCCACTCGCCTAAATCGCCCAAAATCTCGAAAATCCATTTTTCAAAAAACACATTTTGACCCCTACCCCACCCAAATTTGGTCCGATCGGGCTGAAAAGCTTGGAGGACCGTCCTTGGCCGGGAACAGACCCCTGACCCAAATTTCAGATTTTTAAAAAATTTTCCACTACCAAAAACGGCGTGGACGGCGTACGGCGTACGGCGGACGGCGTACGGCGGACGGACATTGACCTTTTTTGATCAGGACATCATGAAACGTCCAGAAAAAAAATTTGAGCCGAATCGGAGAGGTTGACCATTTGCATGAAAACATAGGTTGATTATTCAAGGAATAACCAACCAAAACTGGCAATCGATTTGAAAATCAGCAACCCAAAAAACATAAAACCCCACAAATCGCTTTCATGGACTTTTTTTTTTTTTTTTTTTTTTTTTTGTGGGGTTGTGTAATTGATACAATGAGAAGATTAGACCTTTTTAAGGACCTCATCACCTTTTATAAATGTCTACATAATAACACTAAATAGGTTAAGTATTATGAGGTACTTTCGACTATTGAAAAAAAGAGATAAGTATCAGTTCTTACAACCGGGATTTCCAGAGGCGGGGGTTCCTCCAATCATGCGCCCACCAGTTTTGGTCATTCAACCGAACATATTCCTGTACATTGAGCGATTCTGACTGATAATGCTGTCAAATGAAATTCGCGAAGACAAGGTTATCTCAGTTTTCTCGTTTCTACCTGTCTTACATTCGGTAGGTGGATGTGTACCTCAGGTACGTCGACCAGGCAAGTCGTTGGTTAGTGAATTCACGAACGAGTGGGAAGCAAAGCATTCTCTGTTACACACGATTCCCCCTTGAAATTGGCACCCCACCAAATGCGAGGTGGTTGTTCAACGGCTTGAAGTCAACGTGGAGTTTTTTTCGTCACCCTTCACCTGCATAATTAATTTTTAGACGACTGTCAGTGAATGGAGAATCGCATTGTTCTAGCTCGCAACTTGAAAACATAAAAAGCGGGAAGCCTCGTTGGAAGCTTCATTCCCCCACCCAACTGAGGAAGGCAGTGATTTAGGATGTGCTAAGCACCTCATAACGATAAAGTCAAGCCTTCCCTTCCATTGTCTGCAGCGGAACAAACACTTCTTGACTATTCCTTAGGAAAATGAAAGACCGCTGAAACTCGTAAACGGTAAATATAATTATAATCCTGTTAATGAGATTCAAACTTGGTTTGTTTAATACGGAGATTTCTTCTCGCATTTATATCCCTTGTTTCCGCGGTTTTAAACGGTGCTTTCTGGCATAAATGAAATGTGCTCAGCTTTGAGAAATTGGTTGAAGAAGTAGAGAGGATGCTAAGAGAATTCTGACAATTTATTAATAAACGTCAAGAGAAGAAAGGGAAGTGGACATCTTGATCGTATCTAACTGTATAAATACCTACGTAAGTTTAATTTAATTGTGTTCACCACTGTAAAATTACCATGCAAGAAACGTATATCACACCACTTTTAGAGCTTATGAACTTAGGATGGCGAATAACTGAATCAAGTAGAAGCTGCAAGTGGGGAAGATACGGTAAATAACGGTGAATGAGGTCGTTATCTACAACTGACTCGGTTACGTAGGCACCAGAGACTGAGGAAATACTCATTTCTGGTTCCGTTTTGTTACATTCACGAGATATAGACTCTATCAAGTTGGTAATGAAGAGGCGCAGTTTAAAATGCCACAATGCAGCAGAGTTTAACTTCGGACAAAGCTCTCACGCCAGCTGAATTCCAGGTTTGAACACATTGGCGCACATTTGCAAGAAGGCTGGTTCTATTTTGATCAAGTTAAATTTTTTCTGGAAAAGGTTCAATTTGATTTATGATGTAGATATAAGACGTAAAATATGATATTAGATTTTTCGAAGTAATATTATTTTGCAGCGTGACATCAATTTGGAGGCTGTAACACCTAATTTGTATCTAAAACGCTGCAAATTTTTACACAGGGGTTGGTTACTCCTCGTACCAGGCGCATGGAGACTAATTTGAAAATAGATTCAGCGTCCTAAATTTAGTGGAAAAGGATACCCCACTCGCCAAAGTCGTCGAAAATGTCGAACATGGGGAAAATGGGGGATACAGTGCGTGTGGCGGGTACCGGATCCATTCCAATTGATTCAGGGTCCAAAATTTAGTGGAAAACAATACCCCACACGCCTAGGTACCAGAAATCTCGAAAACGGACATTCAAAATGGGTAGATAGGTACCCGTTTTGACCCATAACCTTATCCAGAGGTCGCCAATCGTTCCGAGACCCATTTAATGGGATTCAGCGTCCAAAATTTACCTACCAACCAAAAACTATCGCAGGCTGTGAGTGCGTCGTGGGTATGATTCACATTCCCGACCGATAATATCTTCAACGATTACTTGAAAGTCATGTATCCAATCAAATGGGGAGATGGTGTCGCGATTAGTCAAAGCTTCGGAAATTTTTGGAAAATAAGGTAGTAATATTTTCAATTGAATTTGGAAATCCAAATTTATTTGTCAACCCACGGTTTACACCTCACATTTTTTTTTTTTAAATACTGAGATAAGAGAAGAAATTCACACTGTCATATTTTCTGGCTCCTCGTAAACATTGAAAAAAAAAAAAAAGATGATAACGCTCATGATTATTACCGTGAATGAATATGTGAGAAACTTTCTGCGATAACTCAGAACTTTTTCGCACTCCGATGCGTAATGCAGGTCGATAAATTTAGAAACTGTCCTTCTCAGCGGGGGAGGTCCGTTGGAAGTCAAAAAAGAGCCCATCACCAACAACCTTCCGGAAAATGGTGATTTCCACCTAAGCCCAGATCTTTGGAGCGTCCGTTTTTAAAAGCCATAACCAAGAGCCTAGCGCTCGGATACGCGCTTTTGCGCTTATCTCCCTTTCTAGGCACAAAGTGAAAAGACCACCCTCATGCGCGTTTTATTCGCAGTAGAAAGAGCGAAGGAACTGCTGAAAGGCAGCCTGGAGCTCAAGGGAGAGAAAAAAGAGAGACAAAAAATTCACGCTTCTGTCGACAAGTTATAAAACGCGACAAGTGCTTGGGTAAAGTGCAGTTAAATACGAAAAGGGTCAAAGAGAAGCAAAATGTTAGTAATCTTTTTTCAAAAAGTACATGCCTGAAGGTGTCAAATTATTCGGAGGATAGCGTTCGACAGGACTACAGTCGTTACCAAAGTGAAATACGAGTATTCGAACGTTGGTAGGGGTCGAACGTAGGTAGTAGGGGTGTTTTTACAGCTTGAAAAGTTGAGTAAACTTACTTAAAGTTACTTTGAAATTTGTAACTGCAAGTTACTTAAGACTTGAGCTCTAAAAATGCCCACACTCAACCACCAAAGCTTCCCTCTCAACCTCCCACCTCAACTATTCACCCCACCCTGTTATAAAATCCAATCCCGACCCTACACCTATTCATGCCAACTGTCCACCAGGAATACCAACCAATAACACCCTACTTTACCTTCACCAAGACGCCCCAACCCACCCCCAAACACTTCACCTACTGAACATTCCCCACCAGCCCCTCCTCACCCTCATTAGCATGAAAATGAAGTCATCAAATGCGCTCGCGCACCGCACCAAATTTATTTAAACTCCTCGTGATCCATTCTTTATAACCTTAAATATATTTTTTCTATACTTTTTAAGAATACTTGTCCCTGTGTTGTACTTTATATCTGATTTCTGAGCGGCGAAAAACAGAGGGTGCTCTATGTTAATATGTAATCAATTGTACTTCAAGAAAACTTGATCCATCTAAACCTCTTCAGAATTTGTTATCAGGAAAATTAGAAGGTGACTGACATAAGGTACGTGGGAGAAGTTATTGAAAATTGGTCTCTACACTCAGAAGGGATACCACAGACTTCTCGTACGAATCAATCCCCTTCTCGTGACCATTACTACCGAGTTACTTACGCGAGTAACCTACAGACGTTTTCGTTCTCGGAAATACGATTAAGTATAAATGTTTAAATAAATTTGAAAGAGGTTTAAATAAATTTGTAAAAGATTTAAATAAATTTGTAAAAAGTCTAAATAAATTTGTAAAAGGTTTAAAAAAATGTGTAAAGGGTTGAATAAATTTGTAAATGCTATAAAAGGCGACCGCTTACAGGGAATATTGAAGTAGAGACCTTGGTCTTGTTGACATTTTTCCTCGGTTCAATAATCACAGACGGAGATCCTACGGATTGAGATTTGTGTAAACACCTGGACACCTGGTGGAATGGAAATGTCGAAACGTGGGAATGGTATAACGTGGAGAGTCGTTCGTTATTCGAAGCAAGATTCACTTAGTTAGGAGACGGTTGATTCAATATCCGGCGTTTCATATCAATCACCGGCCACCCTCCGACGAAAAGCTCATTTGATCCCTCCCACAAGGCAACGGTAGCTTGCTGAAGGAAGAGGCTTACAATCAATAAATTACCACAAGGTCTCGACACCACGTTCTCAACGCAGTAAATATGTTGTTTTCTTGAACGTCAAGGACATAGCTGCTCCTTATTACCTTCGACAAAAGAAAATGGCACCGGGCTTAGCAAGACAAATTTCCTCGACCCACCTCATATCCTCTGCATTGATAGGATGGCAAGCTCGTCAATGGCTATTCTGTGGGGTTTTGGATGGTTTTGCAAGATGGGCGATCATTCCAGAGGAGGGGGGTGATATTCTAGGGTTGAACGTCATTCATGACACGTTTCAGGGATTTGTGTCACAACTCTTCAATGTGAGCTAAATTCATTATCTTGGCTCAAATCTATATTATGTTAATTAAAAGATAGATATTATGTGGTTGATTAATGAAGATATGAGCCACTATCATGTAATATACTGACGCGATATTGGTTCGACTTCACTAATAATACAGAGTACGGACAAAACAAAAAATTGGTTCAAAACGGCAAGTCATGCCTAACAACTCCTCAATTCAGCAAGCACTAGATGAATCCAGATAGAGGGAAACTAAGAAATTTATGCTGAGCCGAGACCGAGGTTGGAGTGATTCAATATTCCGGAGAACAAGAAGCTAATAGAAAATTAGACAACAGGATACGGGGAATTTGCTCCATCTTGGATGCTAATCGAATTGCAGTTAAGGCAGGCAAGTGCACGAGGCAAGTTCGATCTACGCTCAAAAACATTTTCCCAATTCATTCGAAAAAAAAAATAAAAAATAAATAAATAAATAAATTTTTTCTCTGAAATATTTACGTTCTATGTTTTCTTGAAAGGCATTACATTGATGACAGGGTGATGGCGAAGCCAACGAGCCCAGAATAATCAACGTCAAAATGAATGAGCGCGTACGTCTCATATTGAACTTCTACCATCAAATGGTGCCAAGTCGACATCACTTCAATATCTGGTTGATATAGGAAGGAGATTTTTAATAGAATGTTAGACGAAGATTCGGTGAGCACTTACTTCTTGCAAGGTCTCTTCTTTTGGAGTTCTATCATGGAATATCCACATTACAATACTTTCGTCAGGAACACGAGTTGGCGTATGATAGATGTGAACCCGCCCTACGCTAGGTAATGTTGATTAAACGAAAGTTCCATGGTCTGGTGATAATTCCGCCCCTCTGAAGTGACGGATGCTCATGAGAAGAATATTCGATTAATTTTCACGCCCCCGTTGATAAATTTGAGCCCCATCAGGGGCAGGACCTTTCAACTGGCGTGGCCTGAAAGCGTACACCCAAATTAACATTTAATTGAGCTGTAATGAAATTGTGGCACCGGATGGCAAAAATGAAAGTAGGTCGAGTTCCTCGCCTCAAATTGCTGAGGGGAGGGTGTTCATCTAATTTGTAAAACATGCTTCCCGAGTCTCCCAAGGTTCTCCCCTTACGGGGCCAGAGGAGAGTTTCCTTTTAAGAGTATTCGATTACGTGCTCTTGGCCTTTCTCAGGAGCCAGGGTGGACGTTAACTGTAGACGTTAACTGACCATGCGTCACGACACCGCATCAGCTTCCGTCAAACCACTACAAAGGCCAAGATTAGCAGTTGACCAGGCTGGAGGCCGTTGTCTTTGTTGAATTAATGCCACTTTCCTTCTATCAAGGGGCTGTATTCTATATGGACAGTATCATGGATGTGATGAGTTATAAGTCGAGGGATATGTCGGGAGATATCCGTAAGTAACTAGTACGGAATTCTGAGGATAATCACGTCACTAGTAAGATGTAGAAGTAGTAGGATACGACAAATTTTGTGGAATACCCAAAGTATGAAAATGTATCTGCCAATCCAGGAGGGATTGAATGACTTTTTGCCACCTCTAGTAACTCTCTTAAGTCATTATGAGAGCTGGTTTGTGGGAAGAGGGCACTGCTATTTGGTGACCGTTGATCCCAAATGGCTTTACGTAGTGATGGACACATGTTTCATGAGTCCAAAGACTGAGAAGGAGTTTCAGCGTGATAATTATTAGCAACGAGGCTGAGAACTTATAATATTTTACGGCAGACTTGGTCGTCCTTCTGGCTGAGTTGGATAGTCCTTGTCGTCAAGACCTCGAGAACTAATTAATGTGGTATTACGCTCACAGTGACCTGTGGTGATTTGACTGTCTCTTCAACAGTCTCTCAACCCAGTCTTTTATCCGTCATTGCTGTCGTGGCCCTCAAACAAGGAACTTCACAAGCTGAAAGATAACCTTATCAGTCTCGTCCCTCTCGCCCCGTGATAGAAGTTCACTGACCGGAAAGTGCTCTTTCAACCTGTAAACGCGCAGCTTTTCAAAAAATGAGGGAAAAAAGAGAATATGTAGCATTTATATCAGTCTGATGAAACCTTTTTTTGTTTTAATCAAATACAACTTTTCCGACCACATAACACTTTTTCAATCAAATGAAACTTTTTCAAACCACCCACGAATAAAATAAGCTTCATTTCACGTTACAACATGAAGAGATGTTCGTTGCAGAGATGCATGAAATTATCTACCTGTCGAGGTGAGCAAGACACTGAATGGCTCAAAGACTGGGAGAGACTGTGGTACGTTCGATGGTCGATTTTTCATCATCGATGGTACATGTTTCGATACTATTGATCATCGATGTTAAAATAACCGATGTTCACAGCATCAATGGTTTATTTTCTCCCGGAATCAATAATGAAGTTCTGGAAGCAATACTATTTTTCATCTCTAGTAAAAAAAAAAAAAAAAAAAAAAAAAATGTTAATTGACAAACGTTATACTAAATTTTGATTATAATAGGTTATTATTTTCAAATTTTCAATTGTAGGTTCATTCATTCAATAGCATTTTATTTCCCGCAGTATGCAGTTTGTTTGATGAAACTCAGCTTACCAATGCACATTTTTCTTCTCTCAATTTTTTATTTGTATGATTTTTAATGCAATGGATAAAATGGTGATATTTTACTGTCGGTTCGTTTTACTTTAACAAATGTATGTAACCCTTCCTAATCGCTTGCTATCAATAGTTTGGTTGTGACTATTGATAGGATCAGATTTTAGAAAAAGTCCGATGAAACTAGAAAAAACTCTCATTTAAACAAGAAATTCCAACTAGAACAGCAAACATCTTGGAAACAAGATTTTGGTTGCTCCTCACCCAGCAGAAAGCTATCAATAGTTACCCGACAAAATATCGATGATATAAGCTATCGATAGTTTTCTGTTCCCACTATCGACAAAAAAAACTGTTTGTTTGATGGTTGGTTTGATGGATGTTTGATGGTAACTGAAATCGATAGTGAGAGGCCGATGTTTGTTAGCCATCAATATTGACTTTGCGATGTCGATGGTACGATCGATGTTTCCCCTTCGATGTCCGATCCTTAAGCGACCCGTGAAGAGCCTCTCTGGGCAGTCAACAATCTAATGGAATCTAGTCCCTAGTTCCTCTAGACTCCATTGCATTGGGGTGGGATGGAGCATCTTGAAGAGGAGACAAAGACACTTTACATGCAAATAAGAAAGCAACTTGGGCAGAAGAACTGCTTACTCCACGCAGGTACATGATCACTTTTGCTTAAAATCAAAATAGTTCATTATTTTAATAAAATTTAAAAAAAAATCTGTGACGTAAACGTTCAGCGTATTCCTTTCTGCCCCTGTTGATACAACACTTGGTTTGTGTCCATCTTGATTTTTGAGTTGTCAGTATCACTGGTTTAAAAATTACTGCATTGGTCAGTATTCTATCTGGAGGACCTTGGAAAGCAAGAACTGCAGTAGAGTTCTTTGCTTTTTGGTTGGTTATTCCTTGAATAATCAACCTATGCTTAAATGCAAAAAGTAATCTCTCCGATTCGGCCCAAAAATTTTTTCTGGACGTTTGAAGGGGTCTAGATCAAAATTAGCAAAAAAATGTCTGTCCGCCTTCCACAAAATCTGAAATTTTGGTCAGGGGTCCGTTCATCGCTCTAGTTGGTCCTCGAAACTTTTCAACCTGATCGGACCAAATTTGGGTGGGGTAGGGGTCAAAATGTGAATTTTGAAAAATGAATTTTTGAGATTTTTTGCAATCTAGGTGTTTGGGGTATCATTTTCCACTAAATTCTGGACCCTCAATCGATTGGAATGGGTCCGGGACCCGCCACATCCACTGTTTCCCCCATTCGAGGAATAACCAACCCGTGTGTAATAATTTGCAGCAGATTGCAGCAACAATTTGCTTCCTGCCGCTGCCTTCCATTACCAGGCTCGCTGGGCTGGAGCAGTGACTTGAAGAAATTGTTGAAGAAATGAGTCTCCATGCGTCTGTCCGAGGAATAACCAACCCGTGTGTTAGAATTTGCAGCGTTTTTTTTTTTTTGTCTCAAATGCAGCCATCATATCAATTTTTCACGCGGCAGGTTGTGATGTCACTCTTCAGTGGGTACCTTCTTTGGACACCTTTTTCCTCTTTCATAGTTAAGAACAACAACATTGACCAATTTCAATTGAAGAGCGCAGAAGTTGCTGGGTACAATGAATCAAGTTTAGGCGCGGCAGGTATTCTCCAAAAGACTCTCAGAATTACTGGTTTTATTCGTTTTGTATGAGGCATCACTCGACCGTGAAAAATTCGAATATATTATGATCGAATTAACATAAACGAGAGCGATGAACTTTGACTGTCTAGCATGCTGCCTTCTCCTCTAGAGAAACAGGTTGGTAAGCCTGTAGTGTAAGATCGCCAAAACTATTGCGAGTGATTAGTGTCAATTGCATGCTCTAGCCTGAAGAAACAGCTAGAGTATTGGAGAAATGAAGAAAAACGAACAGAAGGAAACTAGGTTGAAATGGGGTCGATTAGAAAGATTGATGTTTTCAATTCGAATCATCCAACACGGAAACGATTATCCGATTTGTAGAACTATATGGGAACGTTAACTGACTCTTTACATCGCCACAACGCCCTCATTACACCGAGATTGGTCGAGTGAGCTGTTCGGCTTGTACGATATTTATTCAATTCTGAAGGGGGAAAAGGTAGCGATGAATATTCATCAAGTCATTTCCGTTATCTATTAAATACAGAAGCCCCTTTTTTCAAATTCAGGTAATATCTATATGTTCCATTACGAAATTATATATTATTGTTTGGAGTTTCAATACGCAGGTATATTAATCTGATTCTTTCATGAATTTATATGATTGTAACAGATTAATAACGAAGGCTCAATACTCCATTTATACTCAAATGGCTTCCCATTTATTTTGCATGGGTAACAGCGGGATTTTTTCCTTCTATACATTCAGATTAACTCCGAAAGAATAAACATACACGAATTATCTCCCTCAGGCGCACGATTTGTAATAATTTTCCAACACAGCATAATATATTTGCAGCTAATTGAACCCAACCCTTTGAGCTTTTCAAAGATCGTATAAAGAGTTCTAACGAAGCATAACAAATAAAAGCTGCAAATTCCTTATCAGGGGTTGATTATTCCTCGGACAGAGCATGGAGACTCATTCTAATTGATTCAGAGACCAAAATTTAGTGAAAAATGATACTAGAAATCTCGAAAACACATATACAAAATAAGTAAATAGCTACCCATTTTGACCCATAACCTCATCGAGAGGGTGCCAATCATTCCCCATCACCCATTTCATTGGATTCAACATCCATAATTTAGCGGAAAATGATACCCCATACGCCTAGATCGCCGAAAATCTTGAAATTCCATTTTTCTAAATACACATTTTCACATCTACCCCCCTTCCCTTTTGGTTATTCGGCCTAAAAAGTTTCTCCTTAGTAGTGACGGAGCCCCAATTACCTCAATTTTTGATTATATTTCACTTCGTTGTGAAGAGCCATTTATCAGTCCGACTCCTTGAGCACTTTTCATTATCTCATTCCAGGTTTCAGTATTTAGCTGTATATCTCATTCATTGAGTTTCCACTCATTTGATTACCCGAATCGTAATATCGGGGGAAACGGCTAGTATTAGCTGATTAGGGCATATACATAGACAGTGTGAGAGAATCCATAGGCGAGGTATTTGTACGTTCTGCAAAGCTAATAATAGTGTATAATATGAATTCATAAGAACACTGATAACCCATTTCAATGCCTGACCGTACATCTACCCTCACAAGTACAATCAAGTTTTCTCGATTAATAGCGATTGTGAAACTTGATTTTATGAGCAGGCAGATCCTGAAGCTCCTATATTATATATTCAATTGTGTGGATTTATTATATATTTGCTCACTTTCAAACATAAATCTTTGGATTGCGTTGGAAATAGACGATGAAAGAGCTAATGACCCGCTATAATGGTCAAGCATAAAAAATACGACTTTAGACCTGGTAAAACCTTTTTTAGTGGGCTCGTTCAAGTATTTTTCAATGTTCTATCCGTTTCCTGTAGAAAAAGAAAGATAACAATATTCCAAACTTTGAACGCACGAAATTCTGAAAATGTAGCACGTTAGCTTTGTGAGAATGTTCGCCAAGAGCGTACAATTTGAAACTCAAAGGTTACACGACCCCTGGTTGCCGAATAAACTCCCTAATCCTTTACGAAACCTTTTTCCTCTGTGTATTGCCCTTTAATATCTGTATTAGGACGATCGTGGGTTCCACCGTGTTAACATGGTACTTATACGACTCGAACTGTGTTATAAAACACGTTCTTTACTACGGTGGAAAATGAAAATTCGGATTTCGTCACGTCCCTTTGGGTCCACGATCTCCCCGTGTTCAAAGGCTCCTGAAAGTGGCCGAGCTTTTTGAATTTGCATAATAAACCTTGGATCCCTCGTCTCAGCATATGTAAATTTATGCTGCCTGTGTAATCTTGAGTATTAGAGACTCGAGCATTCTCACAGCCTTATTAGGAGAGCACACAATACCCTGAAGTCCTTGAGACTACATTGTATTCCAATCATTTGTGACCGATGACAGATCGTTCAAGTCGTTTTTCCTGTATATTTTCTCGGACTTTGGATAAGACTGTAAGATAAGAGATGTTACATGTAGCATGTATGTGTCTAATAAACCTGAAAAAATCCACACCATCTTTGAACGATATATCCCGTACTAGATTAAGTTTGATTAAGCGCGAAGTAAGAAAAATATAAATGATGTTGAATCTGGATTTGGAAGTAATTCTCGGCCAGTTCTTCTTCTTTTTGTTCTTCCCTTTTCATGGACCAGAGACTGGTCTATCATTCATAATCTTACCGTATGTCTCGCTATAGTTACTATTATTTCTGTTTTATTGGGTACGTAATTCAAAGTACCCCCCCCCCCCATTTTTATTACTTTCAACGTTGAGCATGAAGAATGTGCATGCGGGTCAAAACTGCACTTAGGATCACCCCATCCCCGTTAAAAAGCCTCTTTTGGCCGGACCAAATTGGCCTCTTCTCTGTCTCCTGGCAATACTGAACTTGAACAAAAATAAATCCTGCAATTTGTGCACAGGTGTGTAACGGTTTCAACTCATACCTATTCAGAAAATCTGCAAATTCTTACACACGGGTTGGTCATTCCTCGAATGGGGCAAACAGTGGGTGTGGCGGGTCCCAGACCCATTCCAATCGATTCAGGGTCCAAAATTTAGTGGAATATGATACCCCACACGCCTAGGCACCAGAAGTCCAGACACATACAAAATGGGTGGATACATACCCATTTTGACCCATAACATCTTCCGGTGAGTGTCATCCATTCTGGGACACACATCATTGAATTCAGCGTCCAATATTTAGTGGAAAATGATACCCCACACGCCTAGGCACCAGAAATCCTGACACATACAAAATGGGTGGATACATACCCATTTTGACCCATTACTTCTTCCAGTGGGTGCCAATCGTTCTGGGACTCGTTTCATTGGATTTAGCGTCCAAAATTTAGTGGAAATGACACCCTACTCGCCTAAATCACCCAAAATCTCGAAAATCCATTTTTCAAAAAACACATTTTGACCCCTGCCCCCTCCAAATTTGGTCCGATCGGGCTGAAAAGTTTCGAGGACCCGTCTCGGCCGGGAACAGACCCCTGACCCAAATTTCAGAATTTTACAAAATTTTCTACTACCAAAAACGGCGCGGACAGTGGACGGCGTACGGCGTACGGCGGACGGACATCGACCTTTTTGATTATTCAAGGAATAACCAACCAAAAAAATGTGTTCCGCGTCTACAATTCCTTGTTTTGTTACTGTTGATCTAAACAAAGGGTTGGGGGGACCTCTAGAGATCGTCATTATACGATAGGAGAACTTAGGTTCCATCTTCAAACGCTCACAAGCCGCTATAAAATACCTCTTTTTAAAGACAAATTTGGATATTCAACGTATGCCTATGGCCCTTCATATGACAATGTGACTGCTATCAAAGTCGGGTTCACAGTTGTTTTAAGTGACGAATGCACCAAGTAACTAAGATGATATTTTAAGAATTGTTCGCTGTTCGTGGAGGACATGAAGCTCCGAAATCTCACTTTCCATCTCGAACAATAGCAACTCTTACCGTTTATCGATGGCCCTTTCATTTCCAAGCGTGCTCATAATCAATTTTACTGGTCCTTATCTGATTGTGGTCACGTTTCCATGATTAAAGCCCGAGGGGCTTATAAAAGTAGGTCCCAGTATTAGAAATTTCCACTTAGCGATAAAAAATTCCTATCAGGCGTACCTACCAACCACCAACCAACTTGACGAGAAAGGACATGGCGTAAAAAAGTTATTATTGGCGTTGCGACTACTCATCTCCGAAAGTCAATAATTACGTACCAAACTGATAGCACGGAAGCAGAACGCGAAAAGCTAATAAAGGTCCTAAAAACCCTCACGAACTAAACTCGTTATCGAATCGGAAGGATAAAGGTTGGCGATGAAGCTAAATTGTTAAATGAAATGATCGTTCAATAGTGCAGTAATTGTATGTACAATTAGGTGTTAAAAGTGCAAGCCACTTACTGAATCAGCTCTCGAATTCGATGACTGAATTTCAATACATAATCGGTAAACATCTCGACCTTCGAAGAAGCCGGACCCTTTGAAAGTTCTACAGGTTGGCAAAAGTGGCAATTATGTATAAACTTCGAAAGCAGAGTCAAGTTATGAGTGTTGTAGTTGCAAACTTGATCAATTAACGAAGTTTACATAGAGCAGGAATGAATTGATCCGAAATTGCCCAACGTATCCCTGGCAAGACTCTCTTGATCGTGCAATGATTTGATGGGTGCGTGGGTTCGTTCGAGGGAAACTTGTGCAGTAGAGCTTTGATAGTGAAGTAAGTTGGTTAATGGACACTTGCAGGCAGTCGTCGCAGGGAGGTCGATGATGAAACTGCAAATAATGTTCCTTTTGTCGAGAGAAAGAGGAAAAAATGAAAAGCCGCCGAGACCAATCCAAACTCTCGACCTTGCGTCACTCAAAAAGGTGAGGCGTGCGACACTCTTTTACGTTCATCCTGCGTTGAGAATGCTCAAGCTCGAGACTTCACTCACTAAACCCGGGGTAAAAGCGTGCGGGTTCGCTCTTCGGAATAACCAAGCAGCTGAGAATAGGGCAGTTGGTACATTCGCGACTTCAAGACACCCTTGAAAGGTGGCGCTCGCACCACTGGGAGAAAGTATATACATTTTCCCAAAATAGTTTACAACCCTTAAAATCATCACGGTCGTGAAATTGTGTCTTCGGAGTCATTATAAAGGACGGATAAATATCACGATAGGACTCCAATGAAGGGGGTCGGCAATCCACCTGAATCAATTCAGCGTTCCAAATGGGACAAGTTGACTTCCTATAATCCAGGACAATATTTTGTGAGATTCTGAGAGAAGAATCATTTGCTCATAACATCCCTAAGGGTGCGGCGTTTTGGTCGAAAATGAGTTGCTTCTTTGAACCTTTTCATAGGAAAATTTTTCGAAATACCTACATATCTTGACCCCTAGCCCGCCCAAATTTGGTCCGATCTGGTTGGACAGTTTTGAGGAACAACTAGAGCCGGAAACGGGTCCCCGACCAAAATTTCAGATATTTAGAAAATTGTCTACTACCGTACGGCGTACGGCGGTCGGACATTTTTGCTTATTTTGATCTAGACACCTTGAAACGTCCACATAGAAATTTTGGGCCGAATCAGAGACATTGACTTTTTGCATAAAAACAGGCGATCGAGATAATGAGAGTATTTACTCACTATTTAATCTGGCACATTCGAGTTGCCCCGTCAACTCAAAAGCGTGATACAAATAAATTGAGAGATGGCTCATTTTTCCTCCGGCATGATTCACTGGAAATGGAACTAGAAAATTGTCGTAACCTATATTTCTTTCCAGTCGCTCCAAACACATTTCAAAGCTTTTTGCTGGAAGTTTCCACTCTCACTAACTCATCTGTATTCTTATTTATTTATTTATCCAGTCAAGGATGTAGAAAAAACCTATTGAAGTTTGTTACCAATTTCTAAGAGGTGATCAGAAAATGGTTCCACGGCGTAGGGTACCATCATTAGGCCGTGTTAAGCGACAGAAGAGCGCTAAATGTGGAAAATTATGCCGTCACAGTGTGTCCTTACGCATCCTTTAGACTGAAGTTTGGTTGCTAATATCAGGATTAGTGTAGGATGCTGAAAAGGAACTCGTATTTAGAGCTTGGGACTTGAAATCACGCTGGGTGAGATCGAAACGACCTAAATGAAGAAACACGGTGGGCAACGCAAAACATCATTATAATCCTTCGGTTGAGGAAGGACTTCTAGTGCCATTAAACCGCCGACTCATCTGCCTCTGGCGCATGAGACACAATGTTGAAACAGAACGCCTAAATCAATACAGAAAGTAATGCTTGAGCGAAAAATGTCAAGTCAACGTTTAAGTGTTCAAAGTAAATAAATGGATAATAATTTAGTATGTCTCCAATGGCGAGACTCAAATGTTGATGAAATAAAAATAGAAGGGAGAGAGGGGATTATGGAATTGAGTAATAAAAAATGCGCTAGATGCTAAAACTTTCAATAAACTTGAGAGCAAGCAACAAAGCGAGTGTGCAAAACAAGAGAAAAAGAAAATAATCGGCAAATGATCCAGTGCCACTCACCTAAATTAGGGTGGGATGGCCCCAGCACGTGTGCCAATTGCGGCATATCTTCTTGCAGCCACGAGTCAGCTGCTTTCCTGTACAAGTTGTACTGAGTTGCTATACATCGCAACCGGAACCTTCCGTCGACGAACATGGAAGGAACGGCGGGCGTTTCTAACTCGAGCAAAGAAGTTTCTAGGCCACCTCGTTCGCTTTTGATGTACCAGTAGAGCTTCGTCAAGTCACTCGATCTCAGCTGCAGAGAGGAAAAAAACACACAGATTCACTTACAAGTCGTATTAAAAAAAAAAAAAAAAAAAAATCACGTCAGGGACATTTAAAACTAATTATAAGCACCTACCGGGTTATTATTGACGTAAAACGTCAGGTTTGCTGCAGGGTACGAAGATCTCGAAGTGCAATTCGCCCTGATTTTTTCACCGAGTGAATACTTCACTTTCTCGACTAAAATTTCAGGTACCGCTACAGGTTTTTCTGTAACAGAAATAACGAAAAAACTTGTTGAGACAATAGTTGGACGTGAGACGTGAGTGAGTGGGCCTTCTTTACGCATGTTAAGAAAGTTGTCAGGTATGTACTACATATTCATTCGTTCTCATGAGGAAAACTAGTCAGAGCAAACTGGAGCTAAAAGGCTGCAATCACTGCCTCATATTTCGGGTAAGATCAACCACCGCCGGTATGAGGGCGCAACATCAGCCATTACGTGAGTTAAAGTGCGGTGATGGATGACTCTACTCAACATCGGTGAAAATGGTTATTTTGCTGTAAATCAGTCCACGTTCGACCGGACTCTAGAAAATGGTTGCTTACACAAAACAAAAAACGCTGCAAATTCTTCCACAGGGGTTGGTTATACCTTGGACCAGGCGCATGGAGACTCATTTCTTCAACATAGGGGAAATGGGGAAAACAGTGGGTGCGGCGGGTCTCAGACCCATTCCAATCGATTCAGGATTCAAAATTTAGTGGAAAACGATACCCCACACGCCCAGGTACTAGAAGTCTCGAAAACACACATTCAAAATGGGTAATACGAGTAGGTATATACCCAATTTGACCCATAACTTCTTCCAGTGGGTGCCAATCGTTCTGGGACCCACTTCATTGAATTCAGCGTCCAAGATTTAGTGGAAATTGATACCCCACTTGCCTAGATTGCCCAAAATCTCGAAAATCCATTTTTCAAAAAACACATTTTGACCTCTACCTTGCCTAAATTTGGTCCGATCGGGCTGAAAAGTTTCGAGGACCGTCCTAGGCCGGGAACAGACCCCTGACTCAAATTTCAGATTTTTGAAAATTGTCTACTACCAAAAACGGCGCGCACGGTGGACTGCGTACGGCGATCGGACCAAATTTGGGCGGGGTAGGGGTCAAAATGTGTTTTTTGAAAAATGGATTTTTCGAGATTTTGGGCGATCTAGGCGAGTAGGGTATCATTTTCCACTAAATTTTGGACTCTGAATTTAATGAAATGGGTCCCAGAACGATTGGCACCCGCTGGAAGAAGTTATGGGTCGAATTGGGTATATATTACCAATTTTGAATATGTGTTTTCGGGATTTCTGGCACCTAGGCGTGTGGGGTATAATTTTCCTCTAAATATTGGACCCTGAATCGATTGGAATGGTTCCGGGACCCGCCATATGATCTAGACACCATGAAACGTCCAGAAAAAATTGTTGAGCCGAATCGGAGAGGTTGACTTTTTGCATGAAAACAGGTTGATTATTCAAGGAATAACCAACCAAAATGGATCAGGCGACTAACAAGTGTGAAAACCTAAAGCGCGCATTGTGCGGACTGTTGGGTTTCAAACAAACTCACCCCCTAATTTTAATCAGTAGAACTCAGAATTAATTTAATAATTCATTTTGATCCACTAAGAAGACACTTGAAGGACCAGTACGGGTAATTATTGTAACACTATGCATATTCAGAAGTCCCTAACAGGGTGGTAACACATACTTAATCAACCGATGGCTCTCACTCAGCACCGCCCTGCTCCTCGTGACCACAGATGATTGCGAAATCAGAACTAGTTCTCGAGTCAATTCTAACCCAATTATTAGTACGGATCCAACTTCCACTCACAAGGTGAGTAGATTCGATAGAAGGGCCGAGTTGGCAAGGAACCTACCAAATTAGAAGGTCAAAAGTTGAATATGAGCCCAATGATGGTCGATTGCAAGTATCGATAATGCTATTTTTTGTTTTCAATAAAATAATAGTTGAATATGCTGATCAGTCCTGAGACTATGTGAGTTCTTCAAAAGATTCGTCGTTCACCCATTTTCCTGCTCGTCGACGATATACATGAAAAGGAGATAATACGAGCCTGATGTAATTGAATCTGTTTCTTCAACTAACATGTGTCATATCTGGGATTCCTATTTTCTCAACGCTCGCCTGTTCCTACTCTACTTTGGTATGAAGCGTCTAGCTTTCTTTCCTCTCATATCTCTGCGACGTCGAAGTAACGAATACTACCCACGTATTCTCGAGGCAACACCTTCTTTCACTACTCATCGTCGAGGCAGAGGAACTCCGGTATAGTTTACTGAGGGTTCTTCGGTTGGAGAGGAAATAGAACCGTTCTCTCGTCGAACCAATTTCTTTTAATCCCTTGGGCCAGACGGACATGATTGCCTCGCCACGTTAAGTCAAGGAACCGCCTCAGCTCCTGGTCCTCAATACGTCCTCGCGCTTCACTCTACATCCACGCTATCGGTCAATCTGGACGGCAAAATTCCACTCGAAGGAAAGAAGACTTTCGTTGGACTTCGAGGGTACTTCACGTTTTGAACTTCAAGTCGACTGGTAGCCAGCACATGCCCAGATCTCATAACACGACCTTCATTTTCTGTACTAGATTGGTTATTCCTTGAATAATCAACCTGTTTTCATGTAAAAAGTCAAATCTCGGCCCAAAATTTTTTTCGAGGCGTTTCAATGTGCCTAAATTAAAATAATCATAAGTCCGTCCGCCGTCCACACCGATTTTGGTAGTAGGTTCTAAAAATCTAAAAAAAAAAATTTTCGGCTCTAATTGGTACTCTACTTTTCAGCTGGTCGGACCAAAATGGGTCAAACTGTGTTTTGTGAAAAATGGATTTTTGAGATTTTTGGCAATCTAGGCGTGTGGGGTATTATTTTTGACTATATTTTGGACGCTGAGTCCAATGAAACGGGTCTTGGAACGACTGGCGCCCATAGGAAGAGATTATAGATCAAAATGGGTATCTACCTACCCATTTCGAATGTGTTTTCGTGATTTCTGGTACCTAGGCGAGTGGGGTATCATTTCCTACTACATTTTGGACGCTGAATCGATTAGAATGAGTCTCCGTGTTCCTGGTCCGAAAAATATGCAATCCCTGTGATAAAATTTGCAGCGTTTGTCTCTTATTTGCTCAAACAACACCGTAGAGTGCGTCATGCAAGTGTGATAATACGTTTGGATGTTTTCTAACTTTTGTTACCAAGCCCATGATCGCATCAATCTGGGGCTGCTAGAAATAAGCTTTTTCACTTCTAAACCCCCGCAAGGCTGAAGGAAATCTATTGATTTTTTTCTATTCTGTTACTAGTATCACTAACGAAAAATGTGCGTTGCCCGGAACAAAGTACAATAAAATAAAAATATAATAAATAAATAAAAATAAATACAATAAAACGCTGAAAATTCTTACACACGGGTCGGTTATTCCTCGAAACAGGCGCATGGAGACTAATTTAAACCTCGGACCAGGCGCATGCGCATGGAGGTTCATTTCTTCAACATGGGGAAAATGGGAGAAACAGTGGGTGTGGCGGGTCCCGGACCCATTCCAATCGAGTCAGAGTCCAAAATGTAGTGGAAAATGATACCCATTTTGACCCATAACCTCTTCCAGGGGGCGTTAATCGTTCTGGGACCCTTTTCATTGGATTCAGCGTCCAGAAATTAGTGGAAATTTAACAACCCAGATTACGAAAAATCCATTTCTCGAAATTCACATTTTGACCCCTACCCCACTCAAATTTGGTCCGATCGGGTTGAAAAATTTCAGGGACAAACTAAAGCCGGAAACGGGTCCCTGACCAAAAATTCAGATTTTTAGATACATTTTTAGAAATTTCTACTACTAAAGTCGGCGTGGAAGGCGGACGAACATTTACTTATTTTGATCTAGACACCTTGAAACGTCCAGAAAAAATTTAGTGCCGAATCGGACAGATTGACTTTTTGCATGATAACATAGGTTGATTATTCAAGGAATAACCAACCAAAATTCAATCACTTGTCTATTCCGAAATCACTTCAGTGTCCAATAACTTCAAAGAGAAATGTTTAAAACAAAATGAACATTCTCGAACAAAATAGAGTTGATTTATTATTACAGGTGTAAAAGATGAAACTGAAATTGTTGAATAAACATGGACTTTCCGCGACTATTAAATTATCGACGGCAAGGAAAGCACACATAATTGTGAGAACAAAACCAATTAGTACATTTTAATCAACTTGAGCTTACTTGCAAATTCCATCGGACTTTCTCGGAATTCATCGCCGTTGTAAGAAATTATTTAGGAGGGAGATTGAGAGTTGTTCAGGGGCTGATTATTACAGAGATTCTCATTCATAATTTACGTAATGTCAGTAGTTAGTGGGAATGATGTCAATTACGCCCTCTCAATCATAATACACGGAATGAAAATTAATTTCCGTCTCATAATTCGCTACAAATATAATAATTATTTGCCGCTATCATAAGGGCTCCCCTAGAGTTCAACGAGCTGTCCAACATCCTTGTTAGGGATTTCTCATTAGCCACCTATTTATAGCTCGAAAACGTTGAGGCCCGAACGAAATCCATTACAACTCGAAAAGAACGGAACTTCTTATACAACTAAGTATAACTTTTCTTATTTGTTGTGTTGCAATTAGAATGGAACAGGTCTCTGAATAAGGAATCCATTAATGAGTTGCGGCTGAATCTATTAAAAGAGCAGCCCGAGTTGTTACTGATTTATAGAAGGGAGGGAGAATTTGGTCAGGGAAAAGATGGGTTGGTTCAAACACTAATGCCTGGTAATCGAATTATGGTCACAATGAAGTGTGATGGCTTAATGAGAATGAATAGTCTCGATATTGATCTTCAAACGTAACCTATGTTTATCTACTACTTAGGTATCACTTTATTGAAATTGCGTAGGACTAGCAATCTTATTAGCTCAACTACCTCAGATGTTTTCGATTATCTAGTGAAAGATACAGCCCAATAGATACAATGTTGAAGAACGAACATTTCTTGCGACTCAAAACTTCAATCAACTTGCAGAGCTTTGCATGTGTTGTATGTGATTGTACCTTCATCATAGCAAACAATGAACCAGAGTTATTATAGATAAGGCGAACGTAATCACCGTGAGATGTCAATGCTAAAACCAACAATCAAGCAAGACTGGTATTTTCGGGCGGGATCTAGCAATAACTAATAATAATAAACTTAGGAATAATAAACTACCCACAAAGGTACAAAAACATGATAACCCAACCACAACGTACCTACCTAATCTAGAGTATTAATATACACCCATTTCTCTTCAATAGTTCTGGGGACGCACGCAATAACTTGCTCTGTTATAATTGAGCGGATATGTTGTTGTAATCTTGTTTTTGTTTGTTCATCATACGTTGTTTGTAATTTCCTAGGTGAAGATTGTTATTCTCGTGCCTCGTCGAATACACCATCCATCATGCCTATTCGTTTTGGCACTGCTAGGGTTACCCGATGGAAATATTCAAAACCACATTCGGATAAGAAAACGATGCACATTCCCTTTAAGGGGTTAGTTATTTTTGGACCAGGAGTATGGAAACTTATTCCAATCGATTTAGCGTCCAAAATTTTGTCTCCAAATACATGAAAATCCATTTTGGTTGGTTATTTTTTTGAATAATCAACTTATGTTTTCATAATAATGGTCAACCTCTTCGATTCGGCTCAAAATTTTTTTCTGGACTTTTTTGTAAAAGAAAATTTTCTAAAAATCTGAAATTTGGGTCAGGGGTCTGTTCCCGGCCGAGACGGGTCCTCGAAACTTTTCAGCCCGTTCGGACCGAAATTGTGGGGGGTGGGGGTCAAAATGTGTTTTTTGAAAAATGGATTTTCGAGATTATGGGCGATTTAGGCGAGTAGGGTGTCATTTTCCACTAAATTTTGGACGCTGAATCCAATGAAACGGGTCCCAGAACGATTGGCACCCACTGGAAGAAGTAATGGGTCAAATTAGGTATTTATTACCCATTTTGAATATGTGTTTTCGGGATTTCTGCTACCTAGGCGTGTAGGGTATCATTTTCCACTAAATTTTGGACCCTGAATCGATTTGAATGGGTCCGGGACCCGCCACACCCACTGTTTCCCCCATTCGAGGAATAACCAACCCGTGTGTAAGAATTTGCAGATTTTTTGAAGAACAATTTTGTGATTTTCGGTTTGGGTAGTGTACGACGGACGAACATTTGCTAATTTTGATCTAGCCACCTTGAAACGCCCAGAAAATTTTTTGAACCAAATCGGAAAGATTGACATTTTGCATGAAAACATAGGTTGATTATTTATGGAATAACCAACCAAAAGGAGGTCTGGTAATCTTAGCCACTGCCAAGTGAACTTTATCTTCATAATATTCTTGTCCCTTTTCTACTGCGTAGTCCGACGAAGGCATACGAATACAAAATCGATGGGAACATTTTGAATGTTGGAAGAACTCTTCATTCACACATAACAGCACGTTCAACATAAAGAAAAACGTCGGACGCGAAACTAATTTACGGCGATTCGGTGATTCTCTAAAAGGTTTAGAAGCAGAATTTCGTGAAAATCGATGGGCAGTAATGTTTATTTCCGGGATGAAGGTTGACGTTGAACGAAATATGAGGGGCACTCTGTGCAAACAGTAGAATAACAAAGACGTTCTTTCCGGTCCTAAAATAATGGTCCTAAAACAATAATGAAGTCTCCCGCTAACCTGTTACGACCATCTGCGCTCAAAGGAGCCTATAATCACGGATTATTTTTCACCTTCCTAGTCACGCCATAATCGACAGAGATTATAACAACGCGACGGCAGTATTATAATAAAAAACAGCGGAATACTCAGTCACACGACAGAACGGATAATGGAACCAAACCTACCCATGCAAATTCATCCTCAAATACGAACTGAAAGACGGATAATTTTGTATCGCCAGGTAATCTTGAAAATAGCAATGCCAATGTCATCATGTGACTCAACAACAATTCAATACAACATTTTCACAAATAGTATGAAATTGTATTTTCTGCCTATCATCAGCTGACTGATAAGAGCCCCTCTCTGACGTCTGTCAGATAAGAGATACACGCCCCCGTCCACGGCCTTGTCACGCCGATACGTGGGCACCGCTATCACGGAGACTGTGAACGTCAGAGAGAAGGGGCAAATTTTACCGCGAATATACCAATTTTAAAAAAGTACCGCGAAAATACGTTGGCAGCGCTATCACAGCAGACCAGAGGGGGCAAATTTTAAAAATTACCGCGAATATACCCGCCAATTTTAAAACAGTACCGCGAAAATATGTTGGCAGTGCTATCACGGCGGACCAGAGGGGGCAAATTTTAAAAATTACTGCGAATATACTCACCAATTTTAAAATAGTACCGCGAAAATACGTTGGCAGCGCTATCACGGTGGCCCAGAGGTGGTAAATTTTAAAAATTACCGCGAATATACCCGCCAATTTTAAAATAGTACCGCGAAAATACGTTGGCAGCGCTATCACGGAGGCCGTGGCCGTGGACGGGGGGGCGTGTATCTCTTATCTGACAAGGCCGTGGACGGGGGCGTGTATCTCTTATCTGACAGACGTCACAGGGGGGCTGACGTCGGAGAGGGGCTCTTATCAGTCAGCTGATGATAGGCAGAACATACAATTTCATACTACTTTCACACTACTTTCAAAAATGTCGAACATGGCAAGAATGGGGGAAACTGTGGGTGTAGTGGGTCCCGGACCCATTCCAATCGATTCAGGGTCAAAAATTTAGTGGAAAACAATACCCCACACGCAAAATCTCAGAAACACACATTCGAAATAAGTCGATGGATACTTATCTTGACCCATAACCTCTTCTGGTGAGCACCAAACGCCCCGGGAACCATCTAATTGGATTCAGCGTCCATAATTTAGTTGAAAATGATACCCCGCCGAAAATCACGAAAATCGGTTAGAAAAACATTTTGGGCCGAATCGGAGAGGATTATTCGAGGAATAACCAACCAGAAAGCAGCAATGTTTTCAACAGATTTCTCAATATGGCGAATCTTCTTGCTGCTTTGCTATACAATGTTTCCTAATTGCAATACTCGCACCAATTTTTCGCATAAAGTTTTTCGATTTCGCCAAGGTATCTGCACTATTGAGAAACAATGAGATTTTGACGATTTGATTGAAAATTAACTGTAAACTCCACGATAGTATTAGACTTTTTGTAGGGTTTACAGAGAACGGAGATCTCTTACGAATTTAATATAATTGAGTAGGAAATAGTCTCGGGGCTCACCTATAACGAGGAGATTTGACGAGCGTATCATCGTATGGAAGTAAGGCGCGTCAGCAGACACTTCGCATTTGTAAGTGCCGCTCATTTCTTTCTGCACATTGTTGAGCGTTACGACCGTTGCATTGGACTGGTAGACCTGTAACAGGCGAACGAAGAAACATAAAAATACGGCAACTCTCCGTAAAGGCTGTAAACGACAAAGCGTGTCAATCTAAATCTCAATGAAAATGTGTTAAATCGTACACATTATAAGAGTCCATCTAGCAGGCTCGATTCACGTCGTCAGACGTGGATAGATGTCGCCGTCCATCACAAATTGACAAACAATATAATTACAGTTAAGATTTATATCCGGGCCTCTTTTGGGACGGGCTCTGGGCGGTGTTTGTAAGTTCATCAGACAACAAACTGTTGCATCTCATTTTTCTACGACGACAAAAATACGTTCGTGAGGATTTGGCTCGGGAATCGCCTCAGTCGTCACGCCCTCGGATAAAAGGCGACAACCTTATTGTTGGGGCCGCTCGAGGCGAAGATTCGGTGTTCATCGTTTCATTCCGAACAAACAGAGAATTTCGAGTTCAGTTAGTTGAGACCAAACTTGGGGGGGGGGAGGGGTCAAAATGTGTTTTTTGGAAAATGGATTTTTGAGATTTTGGGCGATCTAGGCGAGTAGGGTGTCATTTTCCACTAAATTTTGGACGCTGAATCCGATGAAACGGGTCGCAGAACGATTGGCACCCACTGGAAGAAGTTATGGGTCAAATTGGGTATTTATTACCCATTTTGAATATGTGTTTTCGGGATTTCTGCTACCTAGGCGTGTGGGGTATCATTTTCCACTAAATTTTGGACGCTGAATCCAATTGAATGGGTCCCAGAACGATTGGCACCCACTGGAAAAGGTTTTGGGTCAAATTGGGTATATATTACCCATTTTGAATATGTGTTTTCGGGATTTCTGCTACCTAGGCGCGTGGGGTATCATTTTCCACAAAATGTTGGACGCTGAATTCAATGATGTGTGTCCCAGAACGATTGGCACCCACCGGAAGAAGTAATGGGTCAAAATGGGTATGTATCCACCCATTTTTTATGTGTCAGGATTTCTGGTGCCTAGGCGTGTGGGGTATCATATTCCACTAAATTTTGGACCCTGAATCGATTGGAATGGGTCTGGGACCTGCCACACCCACTGTTTCCCCCATTCGAGGAATAACCAACCCGTGTGTAAGAATTTGCAGATTTTTTTGATCCAGACACCATGAAACGTCCAGAAAAAATTTTGAGCCGAATCGGAGAGGTTGACCATTATCATGAAAACATAGGTTGATTATTCGAGGAATAACCAACCAAAAATGGGGGAAAAGTGGATGGGGTGGGTCCCACACCCATTCCAATCGATTTAAGGTTCAAAATTTTGTGGAAAATGATACCCCACACGCCTAGATACCAGGAATCTCGAAAACACATATTCAAAATGGGTAGGTAGATACCCATTCTGACCCATAACTTCTTCTAGTGCACCAATCGTTCAGGGACCCTCTTGATTGGATTCAGCGTCTAAAATTTAGTGGAAAATGATACCCCACACGCCTAGATTGACAAAAATATCGAAAATCCACTTTTCGAAATACACATTTTGACCCCTACTCCGCCCAAATTTGGTTCTATCAGGCTGAAAAGTTTCGAGGACGAACTAGAGCCGGAAACAGACCCCTGACCCAAATTTCAGATTTTCAGAAAATTTTCTGATGGGGTCTGGGCTAAAGGTAACTCACCTGACAAGAGTATGGGTCAAAATAGGTATTTTGGAAAAAAAGTTTTCGAATTTTGAGACGTGGGAAATAGACATGAAAAAAGTGGAATTTTCGTTGAAACCGGAAAGATTTTTTTCAAGCATAGAAACGTTTGTGGCACTTTCTACAGAAATTGCGAGGGTAATTTACGAGTGTGGGGATGTTGAATCCAATCATCGAGACAAGTGTATCGCGTTCTCTCGTTTCAGTGACAATTGCATCTCATTATGGTCAGAACACTTGGACCGAAACGTGAGTGACGTTTTCAGCTTCCATTCACGGGTCTTCGATCGTGTTTTTAGGGCAGGTACGCGACGTTTTGACATTCAAGAGAACATCGTGCATTCAAGAATTTCAAGAGCGAACGCCCCTAGTTCATAAATTATTCAATTTCTCGCTCCATCGCAGCGGGCCCTGCCAACGACCGGTCATGTAGTCTGTTGGAAGAAGGGTCAACCGGGAAAGGATTGGCCACCCTTTCCCCACGGGGGTTGTTGGGAGTTCGAAATTGGATCTCATGTTATCACCTCAGTGGCAATCATTTTTGAACTGGTTCATTTTTCATTGCGGCACCACAGCCCTCTGGGAAGCCGTGAAAGACCTTCCGAAAATCGATACTGACATTAACAAACTAAAGTCGCGTTCACACGAAGCCATCAGCAGGGCAGTTCAGCGCCAGCGGTAGCAGAACAGGGCTGCTGCTTCCACCTGTAATAATAATGCACGAGAAATGTATGTACTGTCAAAACAAGAGGCTTCCACCAGAATTGAGTCGGTTGGTATATTGGAGCCGTTGCAGGCACTGCTCCTATGAGCAGCTAATCGTCGGCTAAAATCGTCTGAATCGTTAATCTAATCGTTTTATCGTTAATTTTCTGCCAACCGGCCGGCTGTTACCGAAAAAATCGAGAAAATATCCGGAAATTTTCTTGAAGCATCTCCAAATGGCAAATCATGAACAACAAAGTATTTATCATGCATACCTCAATGGTAGAGTGGACATCTTTTACGAGTACGTCAGCTGATACTCGTACACGTGTTGATTGCTCAGTTTAAATTTAATTACTGTAATCACCCATGGTATAACATTAATGGGGCATTTCTTTTGTCCAGCCCCGCTTGTTGGGTGCGATCATGTTTCTACCAAAAGAGAACAATCGGTGGTGTTCATGCAACGCAAGTAGGTACTCGCACTTTGGTCGAAGATACCCGTAGCTAGACGAGATTCTGGGTCGGATCAGGTCGAATACCAAAGATTAAGAATTCAGACTTCACGTGCATGCGTTGACTTACAGGGTGGTATTCACCATTCTTATTTCGGGATGTTCTATGGCTTTAACAAATTGTTTGTAATGGAGATGATACAGGAAAGTGGGACGTCATTGTTTTGGAGTATGATATCAGCCCGCGGCCTCAATCCTGCAGGATCTGCGTAGGTTCTGTGCGTGGCACGGATTTTTTTCTTCCTTTTTTCAAGCAGAAATTTGCCGGAGGCGGAATAACGCTCTAGCACCCCTCAGTCGAGCTTCATCCTTTTTCGACCCTGAAGGCCTGAATCGTCGTCCCTTTGTGAACGTACTGTGGAGGAAGATGAAAAGAGTAACCAGCTTCACGGGCGAAGTCTCTGTATGAAAAGTGATGTGAATTAAATCAATAACATTAAAATTGTAAAATAAAAACTCAATGAAATATTCAACAACCGAAGAGTTCAAGAGTTTTGCATATTAAGTACGGACGATAGATTAGGAATTCTTCCATTTTGACCTTCGGAAAGATGGGCACTAGTCTTTATTCTGAACTTCTTAGCCCAATTGGCCCAAAATTAAAAAAAAAAAAAAAAAAAAAAAAAAAAAAAAAAAAAAGTTTTTGAGATTTTTGGCGGTCTAGTCGTGTGGGGTATCATTTTTTTTGTTTTAGGTACAAGTTGTTCACATGGGTTATATTACATTGGTAATGTTTTTAATTTCCACAGCTGAAAGTATTAGGTAAAGGACCTGTCCAGGCCCGTTTCCACATTTTCCACTAAATGTTGTCAAATTTTTGGACCAACTAGAGAGGTTGACCCACATTACCTTGGGCATGATTACCTAGGTTGATTATACAAGGAATAACCAACCAAAATCATAAATCAACTTTATTGCTCTTTACTATGATATGTTTTGTTTTCATTTTTAATTTAAGAGAAAAGTGAATTAGAAAGATTTAAGAGAAGTGAGAAATATAACTTTTGCGCAAATAAAATAGGCAGTGTCGGGTGCTCTGAATACCGTGAATACGAAGGAGAGACAACAACAAACAATTTAAAATACGTATTGGCTACAAAATTAGCGTTATGATAACCGTATACGTATGTGAACGCAGGGGTAAGTGGACCTTGCCACTGTAATCATGTCATTTAAAGCAAGGAAAACATCTTTCAATAGCATGAACAGGAAAGGATCTGAAATCGCCTCAAGGTTTCTAGGTTTTCCTGGAGTATTCCTCTAAACATGATTCTTCCTCCATAGAATGACAAAGTGTTGCCATTTATTATTTCTCCCGGGCGAGGATACAAAAGATGGGCGTTGGGGCAGTTGAGTAGGTAGGCTTCTCACACGGAAGCCTCCAACACATCAGTATTCTTTTCGTCTCAGCACAGACTGAAATATATCTTTTTTACTCGCGTTGAAAGGAGTGAACGCGCTTATTAGAAAGCGAATGGAATTCGCCATTGTCTACATTTAGAAGCCCGCACACGTTCTTGTACAAGCTTGTACTCTCGTTACCTCGTTCATTGTCGCTTTCGCACCCAACCAATTGTGATTTTATGAATGGGCGTCTTTCTTTGATGCAATAAACTATAATGAATGGACATATTTAGGGACTATCGTTGCGAAGATTAGGAGAAACCACGTACTTGGATGCTTGAAAGTTGGCCACGTTGACAAGGCCAGTTAAGCCCTCAAAAGGCCCTTGTTCTTTTTTTTTTAACCAAGTTATATTGTGGTAAAGGGATCCGTAGTGAAAATATCGAAAATGTGGGTAGAAAATAGGCGGGTAGTGGGCTACAAAAAATGATGAAAAATAGGTTTACATAGCTGGTTCGGAGAGACGGCAGGAAGCAACTTAACCCTAGAAAACTAACCCTACTTACCCTAGTGTCCTACCCTTACTAACCATACGTCGATTCAACACACACCCCTCAAAAATGGCAATTTTTCACCATTTTATGGCAGATTTGAACGCATGAAGCAGGAAATTAGAGTTATACCTTGTACGAACAATCTTTAATATTAAAATAAACAATTTTGAATAGTATTTTTACAAAGATAAACACTTTCTTCCGTAGGTAACTCAAATAAGTCTTCGAGCAACTTATCAACTCGTAACTCACTGAAGTGAAGGAAGAAAACCTTATGACTTAACCCTATGAGTTGAATGAACAATTTCTAATCATAAAACTTATCGTAGTAGGTATCTCGAATAAACAGTAGAACCACTTATTGTGTTAGGTAATTCGCTCAAATAAAGTACAACACACACAAAAAAAAAAAATAAATAAATAAATAAACAATAAAAAGAGATGAACGCTGGTTTTGGAACACCAAAATAAATAATCTCTTTTGGTAGCAAATGAATAATGCATGAAAATGAATGTATACATGCTTACATGTAATTTTCCGTCTTTATTTGAAAAACTATATAATATTTATAATTTCAAAAATAAATTTTTACTTTTCTTTGAAATAAAGTTTGAATGACTAATAACTAGAATAAACACAGCACAAACGTGAAGAATGCAAAAAATACTGACGAATCGATTAATTTTCTCCCTCAAATGTGTAGCAGAACTTTCAAAATGGAATCCGTCACTCAAGATTTTTTCCTCTGGCATGATGTCAATGTAACCCACACTTAGCAATGAGGTGCTCTCCAGAAACAAAGAGCTAATATCTAAAGGAGCAAAATGATTTCGACAACCAAAATAAGTATTTTCATTCTTACACAAAATTTTTACCAATCAGCAAGCTCATTGATTGGTTTGTTTTTCCATTTGATTCTCAGTCTCCCATTCTCTCTCTCAGTCTTTCATTCTTCAGCCTCTCAAAACAACTTTAGTGTGATGCTTCCCACAGACATACAACTTACATAAAAAGCAAAAAGATTACGTCAACCTCCTCTTTTTGTAGCTGCAATAAGAGCAGTAGTGCCTGTTACCATCGATGTGTTGTGCTGCTTCTTGCTGCTGCTGTGTAGGTTGGGCAAGCAATTCCACGAAGAGGTGATTCAAAAAGACGTACAGAGACTCCACCCTAGTTACTAACAATATGTCACTTCGATGCATAACAAATGACCTCCACAACTAACCACACGTCGTTTCGATACACTAAGTTCTAGGAAAGTAGCTGCTGTTACCTGCCAAAGGGCGAAACACGACCGTCTTCAGCTGTAAACTGAACATAACTGATGGCTCAAAGCACTCCAGGAGCCTACAGCGCCTACTGCGCTCTCTCGCGTCTGGGGGACAAATCAAAAATGACTGTACGTTGAATCGACGTAGGATTAGTTTTCTAGGGTTAAACAGTTCGTGCAGACGGTCTCCTTGCGATCACCTCGATGATCGATGACTGAACTAATACTGATTCTCACATAATCGAGGATAAAATAGAGCGTCCAATGCCCAGGAGTCCAGGTTGCCAAAGCCATGCACACCAAGGTCTGTAAATACAGAAATATGATTGATACTCGAAATTGAGCTGTTCAAGCAGATGATGAGAATGTAAATAGCTATGAGACAATTTATTGTGTGTATTATTAGGTTGGTGGTCCATGAACAGTTCAGGAGCCAAATAATTATTCCCCAGAAGCCATAGCGCCGGTATTAAACAACCTTCCTTCCCACGATCTTCGAGAGAGTTCAAACCCTCGGTCGCTGCGAATTGTGTCTTGAGCTATTTCTTCGGAAAAGGAACCCATGAAACAAAGCTTTAGTGAAGGCGTTCTACAATGTGTGGATCCGAGTTTGACGAGAGGAGGTACACTCTGAATCACCCTTAAGTAGCTGGCAGGCAGGCGATGCAGCTTTTTGGCTGCTAGTTAGAAATGGCAACCAGCAAGGTTAAAAAGCAGCGTGCGCAAGGCATCGAAATCTTATTTCTCAAATCACTCAAGGGTCGCTGCATACTGAATGTTATCAACCGAACCCATAATCAATAATCCTCCGGAGTACGCTTTGCGTACGTGTGGTGTGCTACATGAGAAACCAATTAGAAATGCACGCAAACTTGATGGGAGTTTCCACGGATTGAAAAACTTCATCTGCCAGCGTGTGCTTAGAAGCTCTCCGAGTAAGGATAAACGCGAATTTCCACTCGCTTAGAGGTTGAAGAGAACCGCGCGGAACGACGCGCTGGAGAAGAACAAATCGCCAACTTTGTTCTGCCCTGAGGGCGTCTTTCCTTGGAAGTTGAGAGCGTCTCTCGAGAGCTGGCGAATGACACCTCGTTTGTGAACCAGTAACCCTTTGTCATCTCCTACATCCTTTCATTTAATTATTTATCTAAGATACACCTCATTACCAGTGGAGCCAACCGAGAGGATTACGAGTGAGCTGCAAAACATCAACGAGACAACAGAGACAAAATTCGGATTTATTGAATCATACGATAGCTGTTGATCCTGTGAAGACAATTTGAAACGATGATTTGAGCTAGAAAAGATCTGAGTGGGCAGCGAGTTTGTTTCCAAAATCAGAACGAACTTTGAATGAGCTGGAGCAACTTGGGCTGTCACCAACAAGATCTCAGGGGTCGATTCTCAGAAACTCATCACACCTCAAACTTTGCAACTCTTTATTTCATGCTCATCACTTTGGAAATTATGAGTAGGAAAACATCCTGTTCCTAGAAACCTCTCACTCCAACTCTCTTCTTCACCTCAAAACGCTGAGCGAGTTGAAGAGTAACGCATATTAACGGTACCTTTCTCGCGCTCAAGACACCTTGACGAACCGCACTTACAACTACCACCATCACACTACAATGGCGCTTCATGCTGTGATAAAAAACCCTGCAAATTATTACACACGGGTTGGTTATTCCTCAAAAGGGGGAAACAGTGGGTGTGGCGGGTCCCAGACCCATTCCAATCGATTCAGGGTCCAAAATTTAGTGGAATATGATACCTCATACGCCTAGGCACCAGAAATTCTGACACATACAAAATGGGTGGATACATACCCATTTTGACCCATAACTTCTTCCGGTGGGTGCCAATCGTTCTGGGACACACTTAATTGAATTCAGCGTCCAAAATTTAGTGGAAAATGATACCCCACACGCCTAGGTACCAGAAATCCCAATAACACATATACAAAATGGGTAATAAATACCCAATTTGACCCATTACTTGTTCCAGTGGGTGTCGATCGTTCTGGGACCCGTATAGTTGGATTCAGCGTCAAAAATTTAGTGGAAAATGATACCCTACTCGCCTAGATCGCCACATTTTGACCCCTACCCCGCCCAAATTTGGTTCGATCGGACTGAAAAGTTTCGAGGACCGGGAACAGACCCCTGACCCAAATTTCAGATTTTTAGAAAATTTTGTACTACCGAAAACGACGCGGACGGTGGACGGCGTGCGGCGGACGGACATTTGACAGAAGATAAAAAAATCTTGACACCATGAAACATCCTGAAAAAATTGTTGAGTCGAATCGGAGAGATTGACCATTATCATGAAAACATAGGTTGATTATTCAAGGAATAACCAACCGAAATGTGTGGTATCAGATTGGCGGCGAGGATGGGATCAGTTTGTGTCAGTTGTTCGAGTGACTCGCTATTCGGCTTTATTTGGTTCATGTGTGTGTACTTTGTGCTACTACGACCAAAATCTTCTGTACTTGACTGCTCTGAACTTGCTTCATCTTGAATTCCTATGTAAGATTCACGTCCATTGCACCAAACCACCATTAGAACTACACAATCAATAGCAAAATGGATGATGCACAATATCGCCAATTTGTTATAACGAGGGAATGCAAGTGTGCAGAGTGAGGATTGAAGAGTTTCTGGAAATATACCCGAGGTAAAGCAAAAGAGGGTTGCTGGTATTCATGATTCTTTTTCAATTTCTACACGTTCAAGTCTGGAAGTAAACACTTGAGCGCTCTTCAATCAAGAGAAAATCTCAAATGGATGATGTTTCAGGACATAATAAACGGCGATACCCAATCTCAGCAATACGGTGCCACTGAAACATCCTATTACGGATGGAGAAAATGAGCCGTTATCAGAAGCAACCTCTAGTTGGACAGGGACCAGATCAGATATCTCGATGCTCATTCAGTAGACTTTGTAGATGCCCACCACGTAGTGTCAGGGTGCGCAACATCAGAAACAAGCTCACATAAACGCATGAACGTCGGAGAGCCTCGGGGGTTCTCTCTATTTCGGAGAAGATTCAATAACGTGAGTGACATTCCTGAAACCCTCCATTTCGGCGAGTCATCTGAAAGCGAAGCTATCGGTGATCTTTGACTCCCCTGTTAAGTTGATGTGGCAGTGTTCGGTAACACAGGTAACTCTCTCCAGTAGGAGACGATTCATTTCCTAGGCTACTGATGGTTCAGATGAGGTCCCCCCGTATGGTTGAGCCACGCCTAATTGCCGGACAATATCCAGGGAGGAGTTCGTCCTGATAATGCCAATTGGTGGTAGAACGTCACCGATCAATGCGGCTCCTGGCCGCAGGTTCGTCGAAGAGACAACGGATCGAGGTTCGGTAGGCCGCTGGTTGGCAAGTGATGTTTCGCCATTCCGTAGGAAGAACACTAACTATTCGACCGCACCAGCTCGCTCGTTCCCTGAATCCTCTGAGAAATAGTTTTGTATTTGAGCGACTGGGGAACGGAGTTATTTGTGAGGGAGGAATCATAGAAGCAGCCCGTCCCATCTATAGTTCAACTAAGAATTCCAATATTGTTCTACAACAGTACACACTTCCAAGTAAATAAATGTGTACCTGCTTATTCCTCGCTAAATTTGTTTACGGCAGAGAAACTGAAAAAATTATATTCATTACAATTCAATCACAATGATCTCGAGCAAAATGACTAATGCACCACCGGTACAGAAATACTTGGAAAATACTGAGAACTACTGTATCCCATAGAATAATAAGGGGGTTTCATCAAAGGAAGTTAGGTATATTGAATATTATGAATAGAATCATTCAGTTTTCTAAAAAGAACCAAATGAAATCGATCAAAAAGTGATTTAAGATTACGTCGGTAAGAAACAGCAGCTTCATTTTTGGCTGCTCTTGCATAAAGCTTTCCATCAATCCCTGTCATAAACCCCGTCACATTCGCACTAATTATTTAAAAATAATGTGCAGAGCCTTAAAATCTCCTCCAGCTGTAGACGATGGTGTCGATATTCGGGCAAATATCTGTAGATATGGGTCGCAAAAATCAATCAGATTGGCTACGCAGGTAGTATGGCGCATACTGCTTGAAACTTATAGACAAATATTGGGTTTGTCAAATACAATGCGTATCTTCCAGGGGAATTAAACCACAAGGAAGCTACTTGGCCGGCTTTTGAACTTTCTTTGCACCTGTGACTTGTCAAAAACAGAGGATAGAAACGCCGCAAATTCTTTCACAGGGGTAGATTATTCTTCGGATGAACCATGGAGGCTCATTCCAATCGATTCAGCGTGAAAGATGATACCCCACGCGCCTAAGTACCAGAAATCTCGAAAATCCATTTTTTGAAGAAAAACATTTTGACTCCTACCCCAATATTTGGGGATTTCCATATGCCAAGGCAATAGAGAAATCATACAACGCATTCAAAATGATATGCTGAGGTGCACCACAAACGTGCCATGGTACTTCCGAAATAACAGACTCCATCGTGACATGTAAGCGGATACAGTTGTTGAATCTATCGAGTGACAATCAACAGCCTATCAGATAAGGCTACATGATCGTGTCATTGAAGAGGTTGTCCAACAACTTGACGTCGATGATATTCTCCGGAGACTCGATGGAACTGAACCTCACTTCACAAGAAGACTTTGGGAATTGGGGTCGCCTCTAACCCCCTCAGGTCTTATCGTCAGATGTGGTGGTGGGTGTTCCCGAAGGGTAGATGCGGGGAGCTAGGGGTGTGTCGGTCCAGATAATTCTTAGGAACGGTTACAGTGACAATGACATAACCGTTCCAACTTACCGGTACAGTTCCCTTGCCGGTACAGCAGGGTGTAACGTGGCTACCCCCTCCCACCCTAGAGAATCATTCTGTTCCCTAGGTATTCATCAAGGAATTCAGATGAGTGTTACAAAAAACATGAGAATTAAAGGGAATAATAAATTAGGTATATTGTTATTGGTACCTACTTACAAGTTAAAAATAATTGACGAAGGTACCTATCATCTCTCCATTTTACAGTAAAAACAGTTTTTCATTACAATTTAAAAAAAGCAGCACTATTGTTTTTTTGGGTGTAAGCGAACTCCTCCTTTCAGACAGGATCAACCCAGCTTTTTGAGAAAAGCTGCTCGCAGGGTACTGTCGTTGCAACCACGCACAGTCACTCTTTGGCCACTTTTGATAAAACAGGGAATGATTGAGGAGAGGCGGACATTTCATCAGAATTGCACTAAAAGGATACAGAGCCCAACAAAACTCGGAATCGGACCTTCCCGGTTCAGAGTTCCGATCATATCGATACCGAACCGACCCCTTGCCGGTCCGTGGAACCACTCGCACTTCAGCTGTCAGCTCCATCCTTCCCGGTCCAGTCCCAACCTTCCCGGTCCAGTTCCGATCTTATCGATACCGAACCGAACCCTTGCCAGTCGTGGAACCGTACCGGTAAAGGCCAGGGTCTTGTCACTGCTTGGAACCGTTCCAATGTGAGACTCGGTTACACAGTCCCGTACCGCTGTACCGACACCGACACACCTCTACGGGGAGCTGACCGGATATCAACTTCACAAGCTCGCTTAGTCAAACGTTCATGTAAAATTTGCAGTGAAAACAAAATCGTTCTGTGCTTAAGTTTTGTGAAAAATACTTTAGCTACATTTATGTCCGAATTATATTTATTGTTAATAAGTTCTGTAACATGGTGCAATCAAGTATGAACGAAATAAGAGCAGAAAAATGCAATTCAACAAGAAGCGCACTATTCAGAAATGTATGCTTTTCAAGACCAAGGAGGCCGAATGCCTAAATCAACAAAATTCATGTACATTCAACGTTTGTTTTTCTTTTAGTACCTTATTAAAATTGAGCATTAGCAACTCATTTCGATTTATTTTCTTGAGAAAATGTTGATCGATAATTTTGAAAAGTGCCATAATATTTCCTTTGAAACCAATCGATTAGCTTACGGGAAGCACAAGGGATTCTTAACGAATCCTGATGCATGTGCGGGATAAAAGATCCCCTCCCCCTCCTCTTGAACTCCCTTAGTTACCATTCAGTCTTCTCCAAGATCTTCGATCGGTTGGGGGGACCAATTAATTCAAACGGTTTTGAACTGTTCTAACTCTACAAGTTTGCCGACGATTTTCTCTTTCAAATGAATTCTAGACTTGATAATTCGATTCGAACTTCTACCGTCTTAATGTTGCGGAGGTGGAAGGCAGGCTGTAGATGACTAGGCTCTCACGTGCGCCGTGTAATTTTCGCTACATCCCTCGGTAAGTATCTGGCCCATACCTCTGATCAACTACCGACGAGCAACAAGAGGGCACCACCCCATAACCACTAATAAACTGTTGAGTTCCCTCTTAGGACGTGCGGTGATTAAATGGCTGTTTACAAGGATTAGCAGAACAATGGGTGGTGATGAAGCAGCCCGCAGCCTCTAATTCATACAAGACGGGGCCTTGTAACCTGGTCAAACGGACTTTAATTGCCTTGCTTCTAATTTGTCGGCGACAATGTCAATATTGAAAGAGGCCTCCGGGTGCGGTTTCTATTTTTAGGGATCTTTCTTAATTTATTTCTCTTTCCCCAGGAAAAGTCGTTCCTCAGATCCACAACTTTACCCACTTGGTAAAGTCTAAGGTTGAAGCCGAATTTCTTCAAATGAGACCTCAAAATTAACTGTTCTGTTAGAAATGGTGATGTGACAAATAATTGCGCTGACGAGTGATGCAAAAAATACTAATTGCACGTTCCATCCCATCGTGTTGGCTCTTTGCAGGGACTGGGGAGGAAGGAACCCGAGAGAGGCAATACCCACAATACACTTATTTCTGTATCAGGATGAAATTTTTTGCAAAAATTCAAATATGATAGCAAGAAACGAAGTTACGAACTATGAAGGAATGAGTTGCACACATGATGCATAGACAAATGTATTGTTGCGAGATTGCACCTGCGCCCGTCAAATGGGCTGCCAGCGTTGCAGGGTCAACGACTTGTGGAGGGCTAAGGGTCCCTCTCGAACATTCGTGTGTTGTATCAAATTGGCTGGAACCTTCCCGCTTGCTTGAGACAACACGTTGAGTTCCCAGAACCAGGGAAGGTTTGAGAAGGTACTCGACCAAGGCAGCCAGTATAAAAGAGACCCAGGAACCCAGGAGTTCAGTTCAATTTGGAGTCCAAATATAGACGCTTTGGGTTATAAATCGTGCCGTGCCGTGTAATAAATAGTGCGACAACCGCAACTTGTGCTTTGTGATTGTGTAAGTGTGTGAACAAAGACAGTGTATTTGAGTGAACAATCGTAATAAATTATTTACGAAGAATATAAATCGTTACAGTATATACACACAATTCAGTAGTTAAGTCGTGGTATTTTGAAGTGACTTGGGTATGCACACTACAAATAATGTGATGCATTAGCGTCATAAAGCGAATTTGAAGATAAGAGTGTTGAAAAAAATGTATATGTATTCAAATATGCAGATGATTAGTAGACCGGTTGTTGTAAATATTTAAAAAATATACTGTACTACACCATATTTTTGAGGAGAACTGGGCTCAGGCGCTTCGAAATATTCAACTGGAACTGGTGAACACGTCCGAGGGTACAATCTACCAATCCATCACGATTTGACGGGGTGAAAAATCCCGAACGAACGTGAATAGCGATAATGAATTGCGTTCTCGTGGCTTGAAAACAAGGGAGATCAAGAGGGTCTGATAGGAACAGCTCAGAGTGAGCAGAGGAGCGCCAAAACGAGGAAAATTGATCGGAAACAACGCGTTTCCCGAGAGAACACATTTTACTCAATACAGGATCAATTTGACAATTTTCATGAATTCTTATCGATGACCACGTAAGAACAATAGGAACGGTTCTGTGGTGAACGTTTCTGATTAGAGGGAGCTTAGGTTTATGGATTAAACAAGTTCAGTTGTTCGATGTTGTATGCGACAAATCCAAAATCATCTCATCATAGTGCATAGGAAACACTAATCTCAGCTACGTTCTACCTGAAAGCTAGTTGTGACGGTCAAATGTGCATGTGCATGGCCTCCATAAGTCATCCTATCCAAAGGTTTTGAATCTAGCAGTGCACCTGATTGAAAGGAGTTACACTTATTATGCAAGAATGTTAACGTTTGCCACTGAGTCTGAGATACGAGCCAACCAGAGTAGCCGAAATCTCTGCGTTGAAGCTCGCCATGTCTGTTGATTGCTCGGATGCAAACTCTATGCAATGAATCTTCGTTCGACACCCAACATGAAATTCTCAACTCGCCCGGTCAACAGTGAGCACTGTTCACCAAGTATCAGCTCAAGTACTGCAATGTTACAAGGATGAGTAAAATAGTTTCGTCAGTATTACGTCAAACAAGTATAACTTAACGATTCCCCGCGGTGTGTTCCTGACTGATGTTCCTTCGTAACAAGCGGTAAGCTCGAGTTAATCCTCGAAACCACAACGTCGGCTCATGCCTAACTATTTGTAATGGGAAAGATCCATCCTACGTACCACGGGGAAATGATTGATTATCCATCAAACGATATCGTGGATACAAACAACGAGATGAACACATTCAAGAGGTATCTCATACTCCCTAAATGAAAACACCACTGCAATCATGTTACCAGTATTGTTTATAATCTGTAATATACTTTCAAATGGTGGACGTTATAAACACAGTACCATCTCTCATGCCCTACGCATGTTTTTTTCTCAGGTAAGATTGTACATATTTCATTTGTCACGCAATTTTCCAAGTATTACCATCTCAATTGAGCATGGGAATTAATGTTAATATGGAGCAACCTCAAGGTCTCCTTGTTACTGAAGTTAATATGTATGGCCTCCATTACGATCGCTGGCATTGTTCGACTCCGTTGGTTCATTAGGAAATTAGATTTCCATCAATACAGACAGACTGTCTACTCCTTGTTGGGTACCTACATCAATTTTGATCAACGAAAACAAACTTTGAATCAATGTGTACACGACTGAAGTGAAGATACATTTTTGGTAGGTTTGCAGAGCCAAAGCCACTGACTTTTTTGGATTACTTGATTCCCAACCTTGAACGTGCATGGTCACCAAAGTGAGATACAGGCACTTAAGCGAGTTTAGTTGAAAATATTTGGTTCCGCTCTCCTTCGGTTTCAATTTATCGAAATGGGAGACCCATTGAAGAGTAACCCATTTATCTCTGACAGTGGGAAAAGAGCGAATAAGGTCACATAGTAAGCCATCTTATCCAACCTTCGCTTTGACTCCATATTTTTTCTCTGTCCATATAACGAGTTTTCACAAAGTACGTTTCGTTCATGGTGTTTCCTCTGGGAAAAAGTTGACGCTCGCTCCAGTTTCACGGGCGGTCAAGCGAGGACAAGAAGGAAAATAACTAAGTTTTTCCAAGTTGGTGATCCGGCCTAATTGGGCAAGAAATCGGAAGTTTGTCAAGAGGAAGAACAGGATCGGAGAACGATGGCAAAGAGTGCAAACAGGATGGATCGAGGAAATGAAGGATTGGGTACGACGTAACCGTCGAAGGGTGAGAAATGGGAGGGAGAGAGAGAAAAAAAAAGAATGATCCAGAATAAAGGGACAAAAACGGGAATGAAAGACAATTCATATATTTCTTTTGAGCACTGGCGTTGAAAGAAAAGCCGTTTAGAGGGTATTTTTCTCACCTTGATTGGCGAGATTCCGCTGATGGAAACTGGAAACGAGTTGAGATAAACTTATGAGTTTCATGGAGTTTCTCCGTGCAAGAATTTTATTCCATTTGGTTGACGGAAAACGGAACTTAACGCATAGAAGTGTTTAAAGTCTGATGTATATCTTATATATTAACCTGTCACTCAAATACTTGGACTTGGTAGGCTGATGGCTCTCGCATGTAAAAAAAATTAGATACCTATATAAAATAAGTGAGAAAGCGAGCCTGAGCTCAAATAAGCGAAAAAAAAAATCACTCATACTGGGTTTAAACGGCTTAACCTCTGAATGCTTCTTGTGTTCAGTGTATCACTCATAGGAACTCAGCGGCTCATCGGAAACAGACCCCAGTAGAATTCTATGATTGCACTGATCTCTGCAAGCCGGGTTCGGAAATTTCCAATTGAAAGATGAGAAAAAGGCGCCGTAGAACATAAATAAAGACAGAAGATTGCTCCAAAAATTGGTCGAGAGATGAAAGGATCGCGGTGATTGGTAGGATGCGGCAGCCTAGCCTCTACACCACAAGGCCCGTATTTCTCCGTCTCCCAATACCCTTTTCTCCGAAGTATCGGTTCGTTTTAGTCCCTACGCAGCTTGATTAGATTCCTCTCTCTCGCAGAAGATCACCCCCATATCATTACATTTAAGGGGGGGAGGAGGGGTAGAAATAGACCGGAAGCGTCGACTGGAGCCAAAATAACATTACCCTGCAGCGAACTGTAATAAAATTCCTAGGAAAGACAACAGCAGAAGGAATAAGCAGACAAAAACATTTCTGCAGAGATTATAAGCAACCCAGTTTGTTCAATATATTTCCGAATAAGACCTGGATTGACCTAAAAAGACTTGAAAGGAATGATACATTCCATGTCTCCTAACAATATTTATTACGTCGAGAGGAACTCCTCACCTTGAAACGAGGTACATTGGCGCCTCATCAATGTACAATGTCAAACGCATACGCTAGTTGTCGAGCTCTTTATTGAAATTCAAGAGGTTTCCTCACCAGTGTGTCTCTGTCTCGAATGAGTGCCACACATTAAACAGTCGAACGAAGTAGCAAATCGCGGCTACGGCCGATAGCCCTTGGAAACAATCATAACTCGGGTTATATTATTAGGTCTAATCGTTTCGCGATTTTTAGATTGAACAGATTGTACATCTTGAAATATCAGCAACACAAAGAAAGAATCTATTGCTAGCGTCAGATTGTAACAGAACAGACAAAAACAACATAGGGAAGATGGAGGAAACAGGGGGTGTGACGGATCCAGGACCCATTCCAATCGATTCAGGGTCCAAAATTTAGTGGAAAATGATACCCCACACTCCTATGTACCAGAAATATCGAAAACACACATTCGAAATGGGTAGATAGGCACTTCACACAGGTACCTCACACACCCAGATTGCAAAAAATCTCAAAAATCCATTTTTCGAAATACACATTTTGACCCCTATCCCACCCACATTTGGCCTGATCGGGTTGAAAAGTTTCGAGGACCAACGAGAGCCGGTTACTGGTCCCTGACCAAAATTTCAGATTTTTAGAAAATTGTCTACTACCAAAGTCGGCGTGGACGGCGAACGGCGGACGGAAATTTGCTAATTTTGATCTAGACACCGTGAAACGTCCAGAATAAAATTATGGGGCGAATCGGAGAGATTGACTCCTTGCATGAAGACATGTAATGATTATTCAAGGAATAACCAACCAGTACGAGATGGTATGAGGCTCTACGATTACGGTGAATTGGAAAATCTCCTCCCTTTAAGATATAATCTTTGGACCTCAATCTACTGGATGCGTGTAGACATAATCAAAAGGAGTATGCGAGAGGTAGAATCGACTTTCCTGCCGAGGAGAAGCTCCTGTGGGGGAATAAAATAAATAATACCGGACTTCTTCTGGCTGTGCTCTTACAGATAAAAACAAATACCCATTCCATATCCATATATGCCCCAATATTCCATCACAGTTGAGGTGAAAATATAAAACTCACTCTTCATCCGTTCGAAGTAAGTCAGGCTCTTGGTTGTTTTATATTAAGGCGATGTGTGACTCTTTCTGAGGGATCGCACTAACACCACTACTGCATTGCTCGTATAAATCTGCGGTAGTTTCGGAGATGTAAAACTTTTAATGGACGATTTCAGGAGCACTTCGAATGGTAATTTAAAACTTTAATTATTGAAAGATAAATCTAAAGTACTATCAACCAATCTAGAAAACGTTCTCTTTTAAATGTATTATCGGGATGTTTTCCGTAACTGAGGGGTCCATTGAGTAGAGCTTCACGTCTCAAGTTGAGTTGGATGGCATCCATATCACTGTTTTTAAGCACTTACCACAAACCATTATAGTTAGATTATGAAATTAGATTTCGTTCGTCCCTCCTACGTACGTACGAGGCTATCCGGCTTGATCAATGCCCAAATACATTCGTTCAAAGAAACTTTCCTTTTATGATAATAGTGAAATTAAAAATACTCTCAGATCGTAAAACCATAGAACTATTCATCCTCTTAATAAACAGGAAACATTGGAAATGGGATAAAAGTGGAAAAGTTTGTTACAGTCTACTAGACAGGGCTATTTGCCGTCACAGCTATCAACCAGCAAAGGCCAGGGGCGCCAGAGGCTGCATACTGTCCAACTGCCAGGCAGCACTCAAGGCTATAGAGGCTATATCTCCACAACCAAGCCTACCTGAGAGCAAGAACAACAGGATGACACTTGTGCTTGGGGAATAGGGATTAATCTCTCACCAAGGGTCGGCTTCTGAACCCTGAAAAAGGACCAGCAATAACAGGATATCATAGGGGATATTCCAATTTGCTCTGAACTGCAGGCTAACAGATCTCAGGTCGTTTAAAGCTGTTCATCAATCGTCATAATTCTCTTCTCTTCTTCATAGGACATTGCCCTCTCCAGTTGTACTTACACAAAGTGGGCAAATCCTACAACAATCGGGGCTCCACGGCCTCCTTACCAGCTCTGACACGGTCTTCGAGGCAGCCCCTGTAACCCTGTCCTACCTCTGTGAGACCGGGCTCTCTCCAACCTTTGACTAGCTATACAGCAGTCAACAGGCAGGGCTACCTGGCACGATAGACCCATACAGACCATGGTGTTACAGGCGGCACAAGGGAGCCTTCATTTCAAACAGTTTTTGCTCTCGTTCGAACTCGTTATGTAGGCATTCCTTGTGCAGGGACAGATTATGGATTGAGAAAAAGAACATGGACAACGATCGCAAACTAATGACCCCTCCAAAACTACAATATCCATACTCACCTCAGGAACAATCGAGTGGAGAGAGTCCCGAGATTATTCCGTTCCTATACTTCACGAGCACATCTCACATCAGATGTCCGTTCTGCCGCAGAGATTTAAACCCGAACTCACGAGGTCTACATCACGCGTTGAGCACAGGATGTGGGTAGAATTCTGATCAAAGTGAGTAGCGATAACTGATATCGCGTTTCATCCGTAGTGCACTAATGGATGTTCTGAATAGGTTACTCACATGCACCATTAAAACTGGGACTTCAGGCCGTCTCTGGAGGCCTAATTACATGGTACCTAGGAGTAATAGATCTTCCTCGGGATTTGCTGGTCCCACGTGCGTGAGAAATGTATGAGTTTATGCTCGCGCTCGAACATGAATAAATATGGTCGTGTAGGGTGTTACGCGGGTCTATCACAAACTAGAATATGTATTATTCTTTGATATTTCCAATTCACAGAAGACAAAAAACTCTTAATTTTAAGTTCTTTTAATGAAACCGAGTATCCTGAAAGAAAAATAGGCCAGAAGTTATCAGCTAGCCTCGTAATAAATAGTATTCAGTATAATAAAGTATAAAAATAGTTATTTATTAGTGTTGCGGGATTGCACCTGCGCCTGTCAAATGGGCTGCCAGCGTCGCAGGGTCAACGACCTGTGGAGGGGTAAGGGTCGCTCTCAAACATTTGTGCGTCATATCAAATTGGCTGGAACCTTCCCTTTCACTTAAGACAACACATCGAGTTCCCAGAACCAGCGGTACAACTGTGAATTGTGCTTTGTGATTGTGTAAGTGTGTGAACAAAGACAGTGTATTATAGTGAACAATTGTAATAAATTAATTCACTAAAAACATAAATCGTTACATTATAAATAGTTATTTATCATAAATAGTATTCTAATTCAGTGCAACGGGGAGTTGCGAGAACCTCGTAGGGTATGTTCAATAATTTGGAAAATCAACAGGTGAGAACGTGAGAATACTCTAGGTTAGCTGAACATCTCATTTGGGAACCATAGATTAAACATAGATTCAATCAGATGGAGGGACAAGACTGAAAAGTTCAGTATAATGTGGTGATAATATAAACAAGTGACTAATTGCCACAGCACCAACATTTAAAACCAATTTGAATTTTTTTAAAAACATTTAGATAGAAGATAAAACTATTTTTAGGAATACTCTAGAGCAACTAAATCTTTTCAACCTAGAAGTGTCCAAAGTTCAACCTTTTTGTCGCATAAAAAAAGGTGGGTCCATCGAGGGTAATTTTTCGTCCGTCACACGGAAAAGTACTGCGAAATCTCCTCGCTGACACTGAGCTCTTGGTCCCCTGGGAGGCCGAAAGGACCCGGGTATTCTAAATGACATTAGATTTCTGAATCCCTTCGCCATGAGAAGGTGACAGTCCCTGAAACTGAACCCACTCCTTCCCTGATGGATAAACTTGGTTCGCCTTTAGATCACATGGGGCAAAAAAAAAAAAATCTGCAAATTCTTACACACGGGTTGGTTATTCCTCGAATGGGGGAAACAGTGGGTGTGGCGGGTCTCAGACCCATTCCAATCGATTCAGGGTCCAAAATTTAGTGGAATATGATACCCCACACGCCCAGGTACCAGAAATCCTGACACATACCAAATGGGTGGATACATACCCATTTTGACCCATAACTTCTTCCGGTGGGTGCCAATCGTTCTGGGACACACATCATTGAATTCAGCGTCCAAAATTTAGTGGAAAATGATACCCCACACGCCTAGGTAGCAGAAATCCCGAAAACACATATTCAAGATGGGTGTATCTATGGGGCACTACGACACTAATTTACTAATATAATATTGAGAAAACGTAGGTAATTTAGAAGGCTATAATAATTGTATTAAATTGAATTGAATGGTACGGATAAAAAGCTCGGACAGTAAAAAGAATTGTAGGCAACTGCTCAAAATTGGTTGCTAAGTTTAACAGCTGGTTATAAACAACAGGATATGACGATGTGTTTTGTTTGTCTATTCGGCTGAAGTCACCCACATGGGTAATAAATACCCAATTTGACCCATTACTTCTTCCAGTGGGGGCCAATTGTTCTGAGACCCATTTTATTGGATTCAGCGTCCAAAATTTAGTGGAAAATGACACCCCACTCGCCTAAATCACCCAAAATCTCGAAAATCCATTTTTCAAAAAACACATTTTGACCCCTACCCCTCCAAATTTGGTCCGATCGGGCTGAAAAGTTTCGAGGACTCATCTCGGCTGGGAACAGACCCCTGACCCAAATTTCAGATTTTTAGAACATTTTCTACTACCAAAAACGGCGTGGACAATGGACGGCGGACGGCGTACGGCGGACGGCGGACGGCGGACGGCGGACGGCGGACGGCGGACGGACATTGACCTTTTTTGATCAGGACATCATGAAACGTCCAGAAAAAAATTTTGAGCCGAATCGGAGAGGTTGACCATTATCATGAAAACATAGGTTGATTATTCAAGGAATAACCAACCAAAACAGGCCTTAGATTTATTTGTCGCTAGCCTGAAGTTTGTTGACAGCGATTATATGAAGTACCTGGCGGAATACAGGTACACAGGTCTACAGAGACACATTTGAATGGTGGAGTGAAAAATCACGGGGCTGGTTATTCCTCGGACGAAGAGCATGGAGACTCATTCCAATCGATACAGCGTCCAAAATTTAGAGGAAAATGGCACCCCACACGCCTAGGTACCAGAAAATCTCAAATACCTGCATTCGAATTAATAGGTAGTCACTCATTTTGACCATAACCTCATTTGGTGGGTGCCAACCGTTCCAGGACCCGTCTCATTCAGCGTCCAAATGTCAGTCGAAAATAATAACTTACACGCCTAGATCTATTTTTCGAAATTAACATTTTGGGGATGGTTGGTTGGTTATTCCTTGAATAATCAACCTATGTTTTCATGATAATGGTCAACCTCTCCGATTCGGCTCAAAAATTTTTTCCGGACGTTTCATGATGTCCTGATCAAAAACGCTGCAAATTCTTACACAGGGGTTGGTTATTCCTCGGACCAGGCGCATGGAAACTGATTTAAAAAACAGTGGGTGTGGCGGGTCTCAGACCCATTCCAATCGATTCAGGGTCCAAAATTTAGTGGAATATGATACCCCACACACCCAGGTACCAGAAATCCTGACACATACCAAATGGGTGGATACATACCCATTTTGACCCATAACTTCTTCCGGTGGGTGCCAATCGTTCTGGGACACACATCATTGAATTCAGCGTCCAAAATTTAGTGGAAAATGATACCCCACACGCCTAGGTAGCAGAAATCCCGAAAACACATATTCAAGATGGGTGTATCTATGGGGCACTACGACACTAATTTACTAATATAATATTGAGAAAACGTAGGTAATTTAGAAGGCTATAATAATTGTATGAAATTGAATTGAATGGTACGAATAAAAAGCTCGGACAGTAAAAAGAATTGTAGGCAACTGCTCAAAATTGGTTGCTAAGTTTAACAGCTGGTTATAAACAACAGGATATGACGATGTGTTTTGTTTGTCTATTCGGCTGAAGTCACCCACATGGGTAATAAATACCCAATTTGACCCATTACTTCTTCCAGTGGGGGCCAATTGTTCTGAGACCCATTTTATTGGATTCAGCGTCCAAAATTTAGTGGAAAATGACACCCCACTCGCCTAAATCACCCAAAATCTCGAAAATCCATTTTTCAAAAAACACATTTTGACCCCTACCCCCTCCAATTTTGGTCCGATCGGGCTGAAAAGTTTCGAGGACCCATCTCGGCTGGGAACAGACCCCTGACCCAAATTTCAGATTTTTAGAACATTTTCCACTACCAAAAACGGCGTGGACAATGGACGGCGTACGGCGGACGGCGTACGGCGTACGGCGTACGGCGTACGGCGGACGGCGGACGGACATTGACCTTTTTTGATCAGGACATCATGAAACGTCCAGAAAAAAATTTTGAGCCGAATCGGAGAGGTTGACCATTATCATGAAAACATAGGTTGATTATTCAAGGAATAACCAACCAAAAAGGTCAATGTCCGTACGCCGTACGCCGTCCGCCGTCCATTGTCCACGCCGTTTTTAGTAGTAGACAATTTTCTATAAATCTGAAATTTGGGTCAGGGGTCTGTTCCCGGCCGAGACGGGTCTTCGAAACTTTTCAGCCCGAACGGACCAAATTTGGGCGGGGTAGGGGTCAAAATGTGTTTTTTGCAAAATGGATTTTTCGAGATTTTGGGCGATCTAGGCGAGTAGGGTATCATTTTCCACTAAATTTTGGACGCTGTATCCATTGAAATTGGTCCCAGAACGATTGGCAACCACTGGAAGAGGTCTGGTAATTGGTCAATTTATGGGTAAAAAAAAACTAAATCAGAAAACAATAATATTCGCTCCCACCAAGGCTCAAACCCAAAACTTTTGGGTTACTGCCGAACGCGCTAGCCACTTGCGCCACGGTTTGATCTGGCCTTGAACGAATGGCGTGTGGGATATCATTTTCCACTAAATTTTGGACCCTGAATCGATTGGAATGGGTCCGGGACCCGCCACATTCACTGTTTCCCCCATTCGAGGAATAACCAACCCGTGTGTAATAATTTGCAGGGTTTTTTTGTTGTTGCGTTTCTTGTACAAAGGACAATATAGAGGATCGTTGAAAGAAGAAAAACTCTTTTATGTGGAGAGACGTGGTGGCTGTCCTCAGCATCCCTTGATTTCTGTCCCTCTGAGACAAGTTAATCTTCCCACGAGATTTCATTTTCAAGGATGCACGAGGAGGTGGGAAGTGATGGGTTGATGAGTACCGACTTTAGGGCGCTCGTAGCGCCAATCCAATCGTCTTTCGCAGAAAACCTGTTTCAATCTCCGCAGGTTGGATGAGTTGTTTGGGGACTCCACAACCAAAACTTACAGTGCGATAAGAATCTGACCCACTCGAAACCGCAGTTGGTAGGGGCGGTGATGAAACCACGAACTTCTCTCGTCGTGGACCAATGAGGGAAGTCCGCATTGTTCGACGATAAGATGTGCTTGAGGAAATCCAGCCTCGTCCGGGGTTGACTCATAAATATATTGAGGGAAAACACCAACCCCGTTTCAACAATTATGGTCACAAAGCTGATTTCGGGAGAATTTAAATAGTTGAATGGATTATTTTGGCCAACCAATGACTCACATCCATGTACGTACTTCTTGAATCGATTTTGTATTTATATAACTAATTTAGTATACGTCAGTAAGTTGTGTTGTGGATGAAGTGAACTCGTGTACGTTGAACTCTACGACCCCACTCTTCAGTCACACGAGAAGAACCAACAAGGCACCAACGAAGGCCG
>CM033998.1:4884328-4905425 GCA_019603395.1 Cyrtorhinus lividipennis
ACTTCGATGCTAATAAGCACATCTATGACATTTGCTCCAAACCTTGGTGCATTTTTGGTTGGTTATTCCTTGAATATCAATTGATTCGGCTCAAAATGTTGTTCTGGACGTTTCAAGGTGTCAGGGATTCGTTCCCGGCTCTGGTGATCCTCAAAACTTTCCAGCCCGATCGGACCAAATTTGGGTGGAATAGGGGTCAAAATGTGAATTTCGAAAAATGGATTTTTAATTTTTTTTGCAATCTAGGTGAGTGGGTTATCATTTTCGACTAAATTTTGGATGCTGAATCCAATGAGGCGGGTCCCGGAATTATTGGCGCCCGCTGGAAGAGGTTATGGGTCAATATGGGCACCATTTTGAATGTTTTTTCGAGATTTCTGGTACCTAGACGTGTTGGGGTATCGTTTTCCACTAAATTTTGGACGCTGAATCGATTGGGTGGGTCCGGGACACAACCCATTGTTTCCCCATGATCGATATTTGACGATTTAGCGTGTGGAGTATCGTTTTCCACTAATTTTGGACGCTGACTCTATTGGAATGTTCTCCGTGCACCTGAACCAAGCAATAATCAACCTCTTGTAAAGAATTTTTAGCGTTTTTTCACTAATGCCCTTGTCAGGTTTTTTTATTGGACACTCTCCCGGTCAAATTGTTCGAGCGTTTTGCCTTTAATTTACTTATTTATTCACCAAACAGGCGTGCACGAAGCAATAGGAGAAACAAATGATGCAAATCACAATCAGCTTGAATAAAATATTGACTTTTTGAGTAAGGGGTCGGCAGAGTGTGTAGGTACAGGTAAAAAAGACTGAAGCTCTGCGAAGAGGGTTGTGTTAAGTATAGTGAATAAGGTGATATCATGCGCTGTTATGCGCAAGATATGCTCTCACTTTTCATAAATTAGTTTCGCAGCTTAATGAAACTTGTGTGTGTGTGAATATTTTTGAAAAACGCTGTAAATATTTTTGAGGTTTTTTGCAGACCTAAAATTAACGTCTAAAGCTCGGACAAATAATGGTACGAATGATGTTGTTACGTTTATTTGTACTGACGTACAATAAAATAAACGTACGACGTCAAATAAAGCCGATGCCGAAAAAGTAAATCTCGTGGTTCAATGAAATCTTTTGTCTCCTTGAAACACGATTTTTTGGAAATGTGCCACTCAAAAGGCGGAGAATGTCTATTTCATCTCTCTGACGGGTTCTTATATTCGAAACCTGGTAACCTAGCGGTAAATCACCCCCACTACCAGTTCAGTATCAGGTCTGGCACGCGAAATTTGAATTAAGATTTCGCAGACCTTCCATTTGAGCTTTAAACCGAACTAAAATCTCATCGAATGCCGATGAATCCTGCGACCTTGTTTGTAGGAATAAAATGCAAATCAATTCCTTTTGAAACGTTTTCTACTGTGAAATGAAGATGCAAAGATTTCGGTTTGAAGGATAAGTGAAGAAGAGCGAGAGTACCAACAATTTGAAAACAACTGAAGCTCTTAATACAGTGAAATCCCCGGTCGAAGAGGAGATTAGTGTTGATATCAGAAGAAATCGTTTTCTCGAGTCTCGCGAGCTGAAACAGCAACCCTGGCGTACAATAAAACTGAGCACCTGGAGCATCAGGTTTTTATCAAAATAATGGAGCTGTCGTTTTCGTCCAATTTGTGAAAGTACCCGGGGTTGTTAACACGCCTCCTACAAAATGAAAAATCATCTTCCTTCCCAGAGCCCCTCCCTCACTTAGTTCATGTAATCTGAACTCGCGGCGTGCACACAAATCTTACTTTTCATCTTCGGGACAACGGAAAGATTATATAAATTACTATTGTAACATAATTATGTTTGCGAATATTCACTACATTGGCGTAATATAATTGGCATTTCTGATATCGCTCTCATGTACCCAAGGTTCCTTGGTGGCTACTCAGATGGGTGGCCGTTAATAAGAAGGGCTACCGTCCAAGAAGTTGTTCGCGTGGCTGACCCACTGGTGGCTGAATCAGTCTCTACTCAAGGTAAGGCAATGAGAACCCTTGAGCGAAATGGTAAGCACGAGTTCTGGCCTTTCGGAGGATCGTTGACCTCGTCAACGTAAAGCCCTAGTATGGAATGCCTATTTACCTCTTACTCACTGCTTCATTACTCTGATGCGCTCTTGACCTAATTACTCTCAAAGGTTCGTGTTGCTCCTGCTCATGTGTGTCATTCCTGTAAGTTCCGTCGGTATTATAGCCGAATTCTGTTACCAGAATGAAAGAATCCTTTTTCCATGCGATGCCTTATTTCTTAAATCGGATAGCCCCAAAAAAAGATTGACGTCATTTACACGACAAGAAGAATTGACCTGTGAAATCGAAGAATAATAAAATAAATGAATAAAGCGGAAAGCCCTGAGAGTCCATTTCTACCTGGAGTTTGAAGCTGGATTTATAAAATAAATTTTTAAATGTACGAAAACGCTCGGTTGGGATTGGTTTTCAATAATTCGACAAAGAAAACTACGAAACAATCCCGTTCGTTCATATTATCGTTTAAATAATGTAGTTGAGTTTATACTTAAACGATTAAATTAAAATATTTTTCTAAATAATCAAATAAACGCTGCAAGTTCTTTCACACGGGTTGCTTATTCCTCGAACCAGGCGCATGGATGCTCATATCTTCAACATGGGGAAAATGGGGGAAACAGTGGGTGTGGCGGGTCCCGGACCCATTCCAATCGATTCAGCGTCCATAATTTGGTGGAAAATGATACCCCACACGCCTAAATTGCCAAAAATATCGAAAATCCATTTTTCGAAATACACATTTTGACCCCTACCCCGTCCAAATTTGGTCCGATCGGGTTGAAAAGTTTCGAGGACCAACTGGGAACAGACCCCTCACCCGAATTTCTGATTTTTAGAAAGAAAATGTTCTACAATAAACAGCGCGGAAGGTGGACGGCCTACGGCGGACAGCGTATGGCATTCGGTGGACGGTCATTTGACTTTTTTGATCTAGACAGCTTGAAACGTCCAGAAAAACTTTGAGCTGAATTGGAGAGGTTGACCTTTTGCATGAAAACATAGGTTGATTATTCAAGGAATAACCAACCAAAACTGCGATTTTGGGATTCCTCAGGGAACATGCCGATGGCTACATCCTCTACCTCAACCGACTGTTGAAAGCACAGCTGTTTCATAATAAAGTGCAGACCAATAATATTAGTCTTGTAACTTGTACATGGTGCTTAGGTGCATGGCGGTTTCGTGCGTTTACGCCTTCTGAGGAGATCATTGACGTCAAGAAGTCAAACAGCCTCTTCGTTGGCATGATCTTGTAGCCTATGGAGATGGGCAGCTGCGTGAAGCCTGATGGTTTCGTTTACTGTCTCAACTTGTAGGTCATGGTGTAACCAGTCGTTTCTGAAGTACCACGGAGCGTTCGTGATGCACCTAAGTACCGTATTCTGGAATCTCTGTATCATGTTTCGATTGGTTTGAGCGGTGCAGCCCCACAACTGCACTCCATAAGTCCAGACTGGCTGTAGGACTTGCAAAGGATCATCTTGTTGAGGACGGACAAATTTGATTGTCGCCCCATTATCCAGTACATTTTTCTGAATTTGAGTGTCAGTTCTTCCTTTTTCATATTCACGTGGGCTCTCCATCTGAGCCTTGAGTCATACCGAGGTACTTAGCTTCATTGGCGTATGGAACCACCTTGTTGTTGAGATGAGTTGGAATGTGGCTAACCTTTTTGTTGGTAAAGTCTACGTGCACTGAATTGACCTCATTCATTTTACTTCCCTTGGCTGTCCATTCTTCAATTTGGGAGATTGAGAGGTTGAGTTTTGGCATTGATTCTTCATTGCTGTTTCCCACAGCCAGAATTGCAGTGTCATCGGCGAAGGTTGCTGTTGTGTTTTCGTCATTTTCAGGTAGATCACTGGTGTAGAGGAGATGAAAGAGATATAAAAATGTACAAAACATGCATTCAAGTTGTATGCGTGGTCCAACGTGAATATTCACTCCTTTAATAGTCAAAAGCTCAATTACAAGAAAGAAAAAATAACTGATGCCAAGACGGTTTCAGGGACTCTTCGGGAGCAAAGCTGAGTGTAATGCCCAAGTTCCCATTCAGGATGTCATCAATACTGCATAGAATAATTAATACTGAAGAGAGGTAAGGAACATTTCTGGTTAAAATATTCATCACGGATCTCTTGGAGTCTTTGGTATATTGTAATGAGCAGGCGAACAAGTCAAATATTCTTTGACTGCCGAATACCAACCAGTCGTGATTCCACCGCCTAATTGAGCTTCCAATGCAGACTATTGTCGATACTTTGAAGAGGATGTCCGAGCCCATTTCACCAGAATATCTGCATAGTTATAATGCTCCCACTGTCCGCCCAACTGAACTACTAAGCCAACAGGGCCATTCAATCGAAGCCGCGAAACGAGGGTGCCATTGTCGCCGCAAATGGAGCTGAACAGAAACGAATGGAACTTACTCAGACCCCCCTCCTTTCATCCCTCCAAGTAGATTTAATTTCAGTTCAAGTCCACTCATGATTTGTGATTCACTTGGGGTACTACTTCTTGTACGATTCGTCCTTTTCGTGCGTTTTTTACCGGCTTGGTATCGAGATTGAAGTTCTCTTATCCTTCCATTGCAAGAAAAGATGAAATAATGTTCTTCGAAAATCCTTCCAATCTCTTTTATTAGCACATTACTAAGCTTTTCATAAAAGGAGATGGCTCCGTTCTGTATTATAGGTTTATGGGTCGTCAGAATACGAAATCCCCCACCAATTTGTGTGGCCTTCGCATCATTTCCTGTAACATACCTTCGCCCCTTTCGGAGTGCCAAAAGATATATACCTGTAATGCGGAACGAGCTCGATGAAACGAGAGATCAGCGATTATATCCGCCCCGTCAGTTATACGCTCAGTCGATAAAATTGGAACGTGGACGGATCTCCAGTCTGTGAAATGGGAGGATTATTATGATGGCATCAATCTCCTCTGCGGAAACGAGGAGTGGAACCGGTTGGAACATCGTAATTCACTTCAGCAACAATAGTTTTCTCGTTGGTACGACCCCCACGGCCTTATCGATTTCCGAACAAGCACTCTGTTTTCGCGAATCGTCCATGTAATTATAACCCCGTGCGGTTCGTGATCACCTGTGTCCTAGTTGGCGTGAGCGTCTGTTCAGTAATGACCCAAAGGTGATATGTGGATAGCTATAACTGACCCGTTCTTTCACCCGATTCAAGTAGCCACAATATTAAAAGAAAAAACTTGCACAAATTGTCCCGGTTCCAACCTTAGCAAGTCATAATTCAAGTAAAACAATCGTTGGAACCACTTTCTCGAATCTCATTTATGTTTGAGCTGGAGAGTGAATAAAATTATTCCGGAACTTGCTTCTTGGAGACCGTTTGTTCCTTTGGTAAGGCGAGAAACTGTCCCTAACTAGCAAACTCAATGACCGGAAAACGCTTTCTAATGCGCCCCTCCGAACTATAATGTAGCCACTGGCTTCAGTGATCTTGACGTCCGAGATCAAAAAGATCCGATAGCAACAACGAAGTTTAGAACTTCGTTCGAAGTTGAAGGCTCATTGTCTTCCTACTAGAGGTTAAATTCAAAATGTAGCTTCTGATCCGATCGAATGTTGATATTTACCACAAATATTGTTTGTATTGTGCCTAAAATAATGGCATCGGTTGTGGCAAGATGACGAAATTATAGCCCTTCTTAACCTACCATGACTCCACTTCCCATTTACCACCTTTTAAACCCACCCTCATCAAAAGGATGGTTATTTTCCAAGTAGGGGTAAGCGTTGATAGCTTAATCACGAAGTTGCTTCGAATAAATTCAACTGTGGCTCGATCTTTCCGGCACCAACCTAAGCTGATCCGAGCTAAGCTCATTGATTTTGTGCAAGTTTTTAAAGCCATACCTATCACCACTGAATAGGTTAATACGTAATGAATTGTGTTTTTGGAAGAGAATTATGGAGCAATAAATGTTTTAATTAGTAAGGGGTATTAATGGATCAAATATTCACCATCGTCGTATCGTGATAAATTGGTTGCTGTGTTAAATATTAGTGGTCAGCGCGCATGCGCCGCGATGTGAACAGCTAACGACTACACGACAGAAGACACATCAGCGCTCCAAACGGTAGAAATCCCTGTTGAAAGTTATTTAATTACCGTATTTCGTACCGTCTTCCACATTGTGATGAGTACGGAAAAGATTACCCAACGCGCCTAGGTACCAGAAATCTCGAAAACATCATTCGAAATGGGTGGATAGGTGACCCATTTTGACCCATAACCTCATCCAGAGGGCGCCAATCGTTCCTGAGGACCCATTTCATTGGATTCAGCGTCCAAAATTTAGGAGAAAATGATACCCCTCACGCCTAGATCGCCAAAAATCTCGAAAATCCATTTTTCAAAATACAAATTTTGACCCCTACTTTGCCCAAATTTGGTCCGATCGGGCTAAAACGTTTTGACGCCCAACTAGAGCCAGAAACGGACCCATGACCCTAATTTCAGATTTTCAGAAAATGTTCTACTACCAATGTTGGTGGGTGTGAACGGCGTATGGCGTAGCGGACGGAAATTGACTTTTTTGATCTAGACACTTTGAAACCACCAGAAAACAATTTTGGGCCGAATCGGAGAGATTAACTTTTTGCATGAAAACAATAACTAACCATAATCTTCCAGCTGTTATTTTTCCACGTTTTTTGGAGTGCAACTCATCTGAAGTAACCGTGCGTTGACCAGGGCAAAGTGATAGGCGTCTTTGAGAAACTATTATAGTTATTTACCTACTGATCAAGAATTGAACTATTTTTCCATCTAACTTATTGGAGAAAAACTTACCAGGTGAGACCAGGAGCCGACCAGGAGGGTACCATATAACCTTTTTTGTTTTAATAATTGATTCGCTCCTATCCATGCCTGGCTGTTCACAATTACACCTGTTGAACAACACCAATCATTTGATGAGGGGAGTTTAGAGTCGCAAGTTATGCGAACAAAAATGTAGTCTTCACGAGTGTGTTCGAATTTTCACCTGAACGTTTCGTGGAGCAAAATGACGCAGAAACCATTTAGAAAAGCCGGTCACCGTGATGGCGAACCTTCTGTGATGTTCCCCTATTATGCGGCGCTAATGAAAAGCCGTTAATTGATAGTTGGCAAATCATACAGGAAGGTGGTTTGTATTGGCAGGGTCGGCATGTAGGTGGGGGGAGGGGGGGCATCAGAGAGGAACCGCTGGCTCTCGGCGAATGGCAACAGAAACCCCATCCATCATGTCCCTGTCGCCCTTTCATAAATCCTAAACCCGAGCGACCAGCCCTCAGTCCGCTTCTACATCCGCCCCTGCCCTGTTCCTTCCCGCTCAATCGGACCGCACCGAAGGAAGAGTACAGTACTAATTCACTGTTGAAGACCGTTGAAACAATATCCGCTGTCCTCCTTGTTATCAATATAAATAACCACTTACACGACATAAACTTACCATCTGTATTCATTACCTCAGTGTACCTACTTTTCCATTCTCATCGCCATTTCTCATATTTCCTGCGAGCTTGCGATCACGTCACGAGGGTGTTCTGGTTGTTGTATCTGGCAAGTCCATGCGGATCTTTGGTGCGCTACACTGGCGAACTCGTTTCTGAACTCATAGGTTCACTCATCTGACCATACAGTAACAGTAAAACACGGAGGAAATGGGGGAAACAGTGGGTGTGGCGGGTCCCGGACCCATTCCAATCGATTCAGGGTTCAAAATTTAGTGGAAAATGATATGATACCCCACACCATATGATACCATTAATCTTGAAAACACACAATCGAAATGGGTAGATAGGCACCCATTTTGACCCATAACCTCTTCCAGTTGGTGCCAATCGTTCTGGGACCTGTGAGCTTCGGTTTCGACGAGACATCTAATCCCAAAGCTCACTGTTATTTTTCCCTAGGACTGGCCAAGCTATCATAGGCCAGTCAGAACGGGACTTATCCAGAATCCCCGAAATTATTAAGCCCCGATAGATGTTTTCAAAACCCTGCAACACCAAAAGGACTCCAGGTTCGCACAAATCAAAACCAAACCAAGAATAAAACATGTTTATTGTCTTGTCGGGAATTTGTTATGACTTTACGTATGCCGAATTCACTGGTACCTTGGAGTGGTTCGTGTTGGTGTTCGGGCTGCGTTGAGGTGGCTGGGTCTCAGCGCAGGACAGTGCTCAGGCCAGGAGCTTTGTTGATTCCGGGACGATGTCGACGAGAATGATCAAAAATCCGCCGGAGGTTTTTCAGGAACTTTAGATTTTCCGGCGCGATGGTGGGGATCGGATTCTTCACCGGAGGTGGGAGACGGTGGCACTTCCCGCGGTTCGGATCTGCTGATGTCAGCGCTCCCGTTGTTCTCCTTTTTTTCCCGGACGGCCAAAATTCGGTCTCACAGGACCCTTTTGATTAGCGTCCAGAATTTAGTGGGAAATGATACCCCACACTCCTAGATTACAAAAAATCTCAAAAATCCATTTTTCGAACTACACATTTTGACCCCTACCCCACCCAAATATGGTCGATGCTAATTTTAATCGATTTTGATTGAACTCAAGCCGATTACTGCACCGAAAGTGAGAACATCAAGAGAATTTTGAAAATGGTTGGACGTCAAGAAAAATTGGAGGAATGGAAAATTGTAGGGATTTTTAAATCAGAACATCTTGAATACCAAATTTGAGTTAATCGGATGGCCGATCTTGTGCATAGTAAAGCGAAACAGTCAAAACAGAATTATGAATTCTTCTCAAGTGGTTAGGGGGTGGTAGCGACATTGGCAGAAGATCAAAGGAATGTAGCTCGGTAATTTCTCTGAACGTATTCATGGGTGTACCGTTGCTAGTCACAACAACTTCATCAAACCTTCCAAGTAGAAAGATAAAAGCGCACCCGTGATAGAATTCTTTGAGCATGAAAAGAATAACGTTGTGTTTGTGTACGACTATTATATAACTGTGGCAAAAGCTGAAAGATAGGGTCGGCGATATTTCGGAGGACGGGCTGACGACTATATTTTCTCTGTATTTCGTTTGTACGTTCCTACTCGCAGTGAATGGAAACGGTATCTTGTTCTCCTGAGAGGATTCCCAAGCGGTTAGTCTTCAGCTAGAAGAGAAGAATTTATGCCATGAATACCGTTTCGTGTGAAAGATTGTTGGGACATTTTATCGTAGAACGTTGTGGTCTATCCTTTACAACTGGCTTCGAGGTTCCCGTATGCGTTTTCTTTAATTAGGATCAAATTGGTGCTGAACGGAGCTTATCAGAACAAACTTCATTCCTTTAACTCTTGAGAATTTGATATATTTCAGGTCACAAGGAAATCACTTCTGCCATTCTGGTTTATGAGCTCTAAGGATTGGATCGGTAAATAATATTGTGAATTAACTACAGATAGACGTGCCATAAAGTTAGGTAAACTCATAATTATATCCATCGCTTTTCATAGGAAGTTGTGCGAAGTACTGTGTTGTGACCTCCTAATCAAGAACAATCATCCATCAGTGGCATTAACAACAAAATCATATTTTCATAAAATCTTTTATTTTCAATTTCAAAGGTGTTAGGTATTTTGGCAAACAAACCGCGTTCTCAAAAAAACGCTGCAATTCTGTCACAGGTTGGTTATTCCTCGCACCAGGCGCATGGACACTCATATCAATCAATTCAGGGTTTAAAATTTAGTGGAAAATGATACCCCAAACGTCTAACCTCTTCCGGTGGCCCATAACCTCACGCATCGATCGCCGAAAATTTCCTAAATTTATTATTCGAAGAACACATTTGGACCCCTACCTTACTCAAATTTGGTCCGATCGGGCTGAAAATTTTCGATGATCAACAAGACCCAGAAACGGGTCCTTGATTAAAATTAGGATTTTTAGAAATTTTGCTGCTAGTTACTACTACTACTATTCGGCGAGGACGGCGGACGGCGTACGGACATCTACTTATCCTGATCTAGACACTTCAAGGTGCCCAAAAAAGAAATTATGGGTTGAATCGGAAATTTGACTTTTGCATGAAAACATAAGTTGATTAAGGAATAACCAACCAAAACGAAAGATTGGCCACGTTGTGATGGCCCACCATCTTTCACCGCCTTTTTATGCGATAGAAACCAATTCTGCGAAATCAGAACTCTGGAAATTCCAAATTTTTTTTTTTTCGTGAATCCACCAAATGTTAAATTTTAAAACCACAGATTGCAAAATTTATAGTAATTTATTATGTTACCGTTCACATTTTTTTCCTTCCTCAAAAATTATATACGTCAGGTTAATGTTTCTTCCCCTTTATGGGTGTCCCTGTAGAAGCATTTTCCGTGCAGAAATTAAGTAGGTTTTGGTCTCACTCTTCATGGTCTAAATCTTGCTCTCAGTACTGCATTACTGCTTACGTAAGTAGGTACCCGCATAACAAGTTAATGTTTCAATATTGATTCACCTCTTCAATGATTCAGCCATGTGGTTAAGATCTCAAGGAAATCTCTTCCCATGGCATTTTCCACTGTTATATATTTAATACAATTCACGTTAAAATCACGAGTTGAACACAACTTTTTCGTACCTGACTTAAGGAAACCAAGTTGTATTTCACATTTCTGCCAAATAATGCAGAAGTTACAAGTATACACAGTACAGCTGCTACGGCAAGTTCAGAACAACCCTCAGGTGTGCAATTAGTTCTTGTTATGATGGCAAATCCTCTTAAACATCTTTTTAAAAATCAATTTAATTATTAACAGCCGAGATGGGAGGTAATTGTAATTAAAAGATAACTATGATGGGTCGGTCGTAATTATGTTTCTTTGAAGACATCATAGGAGGCTCTCTCATTTGAACCCCATGAGAGAAAGCCTGCGATCGAGGGAATAATCCTTCGAGCTTCTCAAATACAAGCTCTAATTAGTTAAACTCCATTGAAGTTGTTCCTGAACTGAAAGTGCGTAACGAATGTCAAATTAACAAACTCAACACGACCCGTCAGCCATTTTACGTTTCGTCCTACCTATAATCAAGTTTATATTCGTGTTACGAGAAACAGGAAGGCTGGGGGGAAAATAAAAATACGAGAAAATTGGAGAGCGCAGGGAAAAAAAATTTCGTACCGAACATAGGAAAACCTCATCACTTGCTTCGTCACGATTCTAGTTGCTCTGAGAGGCCTGAGGGCCAACATGGGGAGTCCCAAGGGAAGATAAATCAATTCGTTAGCCGAGGGAGAGGCTAGTGTGTGTGTCCATGTTAAACACGTGCTGTCCAACTCCGGAAAGAGCACAGCGAAACAGAGCAGCTTTTCGTTGAGTCCAATATAACTGTAGGGAATCCCACCTCGGTTCCTACCTTTATCTCTGTCAACGGTGTTTTAGAAGACCACTGATTACATTCCTAATTCCCGGCGGAGAGTAGCTCATCATTACCGAGGCCCTCTCCCGCGAAGACAGCCTCCGAAATCATCACTCCGTCTGACATGAGCCCTAGTTTCCACACGTGATATTTATAGGATTCGGATTAACATTGTTTAATTAATCATGGCAAGGGTCAAATAAATGGTCGCTTGTAATTGAAACAGGACTCAGAGAGAAATACCATTTGTACGTTATTTTGGACGTGGATTATGTGGGATTGCTGTGCTTTTCCACCGCGATGTAGGTATGCGGATCGCTACATATTTATACGAGTAGGGTACGACTACATTGGCTGACCTCATTCGAAGGACTTGTTATTGTTGCATCGTCATATTCATCATCGGTAGGAACTATTGTTGGTTAATGATAATATTATCGAAATGCCCGCTGTACAAATCGATTCAAGCCTTCAACATTATTAAAGCGTTTACTGTGTAATATTACGAATATTTGTTTCTGACTGTTTGGTAATTACATTTCTCTTTCAGATACTTTACCTGTTCTGTATGCATTTCCATATAAATTACTATTTATATTCAATGGTTGACAAGTTTTTCGTTCACGTAGGACATTGAATATCACCTCTTCCCTACCACCAGAATCATATACCAGAAGTGTTTTTATTTTTCTAACCCGTTATTAATCAAATTAGATGAGATTCATTCGCGAATCTTAAATCTTAACACGTTAATAAAAGTTTACGTGATGAAATTAAATTGAGCACAGACCTACGTGTATTAATTATGTTCCGCAGATAAAGCTAGTTCGCCCACTTATTGCCTTGGTGAGATCAGGGGTGAGTGTCTGCCAACCTAGAGATCCATTAAGTTTCAATGGAATGTCGATAGGGGTTGAAGGATCGAAGGATGAGCGTGGTTCTCGCTCTACCCTCATAAACCTTCGTCCGTTTATCCTCCATATTACCTGTTTCGGGATTAATTTATTCCGACGCAGGTTCTCCGAGCCAAGAGCAGTGAATTGAGGAATATAGTTTCGTGATTGATGGTTTACGTTGCCGAGTTGTGGCCAGAATTCTCAGTATTATGACGTCTCCGATTGTCTCAGCCGACCAATAGATGGTAAAATACTTTTTCATTTGAATTTCATAGAAAACTAGCATTCGAAAATAATAAAATGAGGTTTCTGGGTAATTATAACCAAGAAGTTAACAAGAAAAAGCTTCAAGGTGCTCAGAATATGACTTCGATCCCACATTTACACGCAATTTCAAGACCAAATTGTGACGTACGGACTGATGTTAAGTAACACGAAGCTACAACTTCCATTAAATGGAAATTGGTATTATAATATTCGTATATATAATAAGTATAAATTTTATACTTTACCTACTGCCGAGGAAAATTTAAATTGAGGGACTGCAGATAATATAAAGATGCAGTCTCGTAATAAAATATTACATATGCCTCTTCTGAGCTAATCATACTGTTACTATTTAATATGAACTTTTTGTGTTCTACCGGCTGCTCTTCCACCACGGTCGCTTTTTACTATCGCAGCTCGCTTTACAGTGTCGTTTCTAGGAAGGTGAGTCCCTGTAGAAGCATTTTCCTTGCTAAAATAACGGATAAGCCTTTATGGTCTCCCTCTTGCTATCGGTCTACTGCGCTTCTGTTGACGCTACTGCCTGTGTAATTTGGTAATGATGCAATTCAGCTCATTCAATATTGATTCGACTATTCATTGATTAGGCTATTTGCATTATTTAGTAAACGATACATGTTTCCTATTGAATACAACTTTTTCCTACCTTTTTTAACAAAACTTAGAGTGTTATTTCACGTTTTGGTCAATTATTCCTCGAATAATTATTCCTCGAAAAATTAACCCATGTTTTCATGCAAAAAGTCAATCTCTCCAGTTCTGCCCAAAATTTGTGTTTTTCTGGACGTTTCAAGGTGTCTAGATTAAATATATCAAATGTCCTTCAGCCGTCCACGCCGACATTGGTAGTAGAAAAATTTCTAAAAATCTGAAATTTGGATCAGTGGTCCGTTCTCGGCTCTAGTTGGTACTCAAAACTTTTCAGCCCGATCGGACCAAATTTGGATGGGGTAGGGGTCGAAATGTGTTTTTCGAAATTTTGACCAGGCGTGTGGGGTATCATTTTCCACTAAATTTTAAACCCTGAATCGATTGGAATGGATTGGAACCCATTGTTTCCCCCATTTTCCTCATGTTGAAGAAATGAGTCTCCATGCGCCTGGTCTGAGGTTTGCAAAATAATTCAGAAGTTACAAGTACTATTCATGTTCGTCACAGAGCCAAGGTATTTTTCTTCCTAATACTTCCTCGATTTCATGATTCTACCTTTCATCAACTTGAACATGATAAAAATAAGCAGTCATAAACATGGTAGTGTGACTGCCTGTGAACTCTACGGCAAATGTTCTACAACTAATTCAGGAGTTATAACAAATTAGGTAATTCAGTAAATTGGTTTCATGTGTCTTCATGACATTACATGGGTCACTTTCCTCAGCACCACGGGTCACAATAACGAGAATATAAGTCTATTTATTTCGCTGAAGCTTTAGTTGGTGACATCTCTGTGCTTCCAATGATTGAAAGACTGATCTCTAGGATGAGAGCCATGACGAACAGATTCATCAGGAGGATCTTCGAAAAGCAATGAAGATGAAGATTCTGGTTAGCGGGGAACGAGAAGTCTCTTGTTACTTCACTCACAAACTGTTTAACTAAGGAGTTTTCAGAGTGACGAAGCGAACGTACTGAAAGGTGTTTAGTGGGGTGAAAATGATTCATGGGATAGCGAAGCTAACTTGTCAATGTCAAGCCGATGCCTGGCGGAAACTCACAAGCGGCAGGTATTTCGACGTATCCCGGTGTGAAGTAAAGCAAGAAGATAGCAATCGCACATATACACAACGCGGGGACGGATCAATCCACGGGTTTCACGGGAAATGCTGTTAGTCGGCGAGGGATCAAGGGATCTGGATGGCATTCACCCCCGCGAGATAGTCGTTTAATGGAACACAATATGATTTAATACTGTCGGAGATTTACGCTTTGTATAATCAAGATCCTGTCTCAGTGTGTTCAGTCCATTGTGCCCCCCGCGTGGGAGTAACCATCAGGACAGGGGAACTTGTGCATGCGCGGCTAAATTCCCACTGCAGAGCACCCCTGACATTCAGACTGTATCGGACTTGGAATACTTAATTATTCGACATTAATCAACAGGATACTGTTTCATTTGGATCTCTTACGATGCTAATGGAGCATCCTCAATATTATTCCTAGCTCGAACGGGAACTCTTACTTATGTGGACGACGTTACATTATAACTGTGACAGTGTAGATGTAAGAATTGAAGACGGCGAAATGATCTTGAAAATCGTCGAAAATTAGAAATATGATTAGTTATTAGATTATTTTGAAAAAGTCGAATCTACAACGCGAGATTGAAGAATCATTCTGTTAAGAAATTGAGAACTACTTAGTTACTTGTACATCGTGCCCCCTGAGACTGTTCCAGCTGTGCACCCACCGTGAAGTTAGCCAGTTAAGGTATGGTAAGAATGGCTATCACAACAGTAGATTCGACACAATTTATTGAGTTTTTTTGTTTCAGAGAAGGTGAGGAAAATCTTCATAAGATATCGGGGAGGGGGGGGGGGGGGTACCGCAACCAAAGACCCGGGTATGTGGAGATTTTTACCCACTAAAACCTCACCTCCTTTTCCCACGTTGAGGCCCAGCCCGGAACTGTTCTGCACATTATGTACTTTGGGCTGGGTTCTGATTTCTGCCTGCTAGCTGGTCCCGTTTGCCTGAAGTTCCCGTTGCCGGGTCCTTTCCTCGACGAGCTTGCCTTCCAGGATGTTTTGGATGTACACTGCCTCGGCATTCCACTTTGACTTGCTCTAGAGAATCCTGGTCATCATATCCTCGGGGGTGGGAGGGCTGGTCATTTCTAGCTCCCGTGCAATCTGCCATCGCTCTCTCTCTCTCTCTCCCACCTTTCGCATTCGAAGAATGTGTGTTGAGCGCTATCCTCTTCGTTGGTGCAATGTAGGCATCCTGGAGATTCCACGATGCGCATCCTATGGAGATACTGAAAGAACATCTCGTGACCCGAGAGGAACTGCGTTACATGATAGTTAACTTCACCGAGGTTCCCTCTCTAGCCAGGGACATATATTGGGAACCAGTCGAGTCGTCCATCTTCATCTTGTTTCTGTCTCCCAGATTTCCTGCCAGGAGTTGAGTGTGTGTTCCCGCTCTTGTTTGGCTGATTGAGGCCTGGGCTCCTCTTCCCATTGCTCGTACATCCTTTTCCTCCCCCTTGCAAGCAGATGCACTGGTATCACTCCTGCCAGGAGGAGCACGGCTGGTTCTGATACTGTCTTATAGGCACTCACAATGCAAAGTTCCCTCTTCTTTGCACTGTTAGCATCCGTTTTTGGTGGAATTTGACATTCAGAGCGTCCGCCCATACTTCTGCACCATGTAGCAGGATGGAGTGTACAACTGACATTAATAGTTGTCTCTTACACAGTCTAGGTCCCTTGAATGTTTGACATTAGTCGACTCAGGGCTGTCTTTGCTGCCTTGGCTGCTGCCATCCTTATGTGCTCCCCAAAGGTTATCTTGATGTCCAGCATTATTCCCAAGCACCTGACTACTGGTTTTGTTTCCGCCTCACCTTCCCCCACTCTGATTTGCATGATATTTGGGATGCGTTTTCGTGTGAATAGTATCACCTCTGTCTTTGCAGTGGCTAGTGAGAGGTTGTGTCCATCCATCCATGCTCCCACTCTGGACATGGTCTCATTCAATTTCTCTTTTGCTTGTTCCATTGTAATGGCTAAGATTACAGCTGCACATCACAATTTATTGAGTTAGATGTCATTTTTCATCTGATTTTCGACACAGAATCAATCGGCAATTGGTAGGTAATGATCCTTCTTAAAATTATACAGTTGTTGAGCACTCGAGCGACGAACGACGACCTACCGATGTGATAACAACCTGATGGCGTCAACTGGTCGAACCATGGTAGAGTTTTAATTACTTGGTGCAGAGTAAGTACTAGCCAATAAGACAACCACGGTTTTTATAAAGTTGTATGAAATTAAATTGGTTTTATGATCGCAACGCTACGGAGGTAGAACGCTTCTATCTTGACCGTTTTTATAAGAAAATGTATATTATCCTCCAACCTTCCTGTACAAACTCGGCAGCGAGTATCATGGATGATGAATACATTTGAATAATATATGTGGTTTTTAGAATTCTGACCCAGAACCGGGTAGCACTTTGCGTTTATTATTATTGTTTCAGCGTAGTGTGCAGGTGCGGGCTAGTGATGCTAATCCTTCCTTTCCTTGTCCCGTCTCGGTTTCCCTCGTCCATTAAAGTTGGAGCGGTATCCGACGTATAGCCGCCGAAGTTATCCCAACAGGGTGGACTTCCTGCTTCACATTCTAGCCTACACGTTTTGCCCTTTCAAGTGTCTCGGACGCGTGATGAATAAGATTCCTGTTCGGCTTCGCAATGTGACAGCGTTCCAAGAGGGGTGAGATATCATGTAAATTGTTATACGTATATTCAGTATGTGAGGGGTAGAAGGGAATGGGGAGAGCTGGGATCCCCAAGGATCCATCAATGGCTATTCTACGTAATTTCCGGCATTTCCCATCCAACATCTAAACCATTTTCGGAAGTTTTCACTTAATTAACTTTGTTGCTTTTGCGGCGGCAACCCATTTCGTGAAAGCTAAAATATTAATTTTTGTATTTTGATTAATAATTATTTACGTATATAATCATGCCTAAGGTAATCGCGGCTCATCGATTTGCCCCAAAACGTGATAGTATACATACCATGATGTCTAGATCAAAACATTATGTTTTTTGAAACTCAATTTCGAGACCTTATTGGAACTAGGAATGTGGTGTATCATTTATCACTAAGTTTTAGACACTGAATCCGGGACTGATTGGTGGGTATGGGTCAAAACGGGTACCCACCTGCCTGTTTCGGAAGTGGATTTTCAATGCAATACCCCACAGGGTATGATTTTTCATCAACTTTTGTACGCTGAATTAATTGGAATGAGTCTGGCACTCTCCACACACAATGTTTTCCCCATAATATTTCGCCGAGGAATTATGAACCATTTTCTCACTCTGGAGACCTCGATGATAATATTTGTTTCTAGTGTTTTCAGGTTTTTTGAGATCCATTCGAATCTTACGCGTAGCCATTTCAAAAGAGATATTCGGTATTATTTCTTTGATACGTATGCATAATGGCGACATATTATTATCATCTTCATCTCTAGAGGGTCTACCAAACCCAATAATAATTGCTTATCGTTGATCGAAAAGTCCACTTAATTGCGTGATAAACCTCTCGAAACGCATGGGATGAAGGACGACGAGATGACCTACAAAACACTATTCTAACGCAAACATAATGCTTGTCTACCGCAGATAACTATCAGGGAGAGCAGCGCATTGTCCTGTGAATGAAGTCTCCTTTCACGCTCAGATGGATATATGTATGGGTGGTGTGGACAATGATTTCCTCTTGATGCGATGATTTACGTTGTAGTGTAATGTGATTCCTCGCTATGTTTAAATCCTGTTCCGTGGTTTTTACTGTACCCATTCGGATTTTGCGTTGTTCATTATTTAGCTCGAATCCTGATTTTGCTTTGATAAGCATGAGTTGACGACGCCAGCCATTTCCACATTCTCGTAAAGGGCACCATCGATATTCTTACTTCATGAACCAGTAAATCTCTTTCGATCATCTTTTTCAGTCTAAATTTATTCGTACTGCGCTTTACAGGCTGGTGATTAATGTCGGTAAATTCATCAATGATTGTTCATCACACTCAAAGGCATATTTTTTGACTATACGAAGTTTGGTTATCGATTTTGATGGACAACGTAAAGACTTAAAATGTTACAAAGACGTCACCCTACATAATATGAATATGCGTCCTCACCTTCTCTCTCATTCGTTTTCAACAGCAAAAAATCTACGGACTTTTTTTCTATTTCAAGTTTCTTTGAAGAAACCGGGAAACAAGGTCGCAAAGGGATTGATGTGACTCCTGGCCAAAACTATTTTTAGGTTCCTGACAATTGTTCTCTATTTGCTCTCAACCGCTCTGACTGTTGCGTAGCGTTGTTTGTAGACCCGACTGGTAGAAAGAAGATAATTTTTGTCCACTCTCGTTCCCAATCCTTTGAACGTGGTTTTTGAGTCAAAGAGGGTTTCACTGACGTTCGGCAAATATCTCTCTGGAAATCCCTGAATTTTACTGCGTTACTTTGCTCTCGTACTCCAAGCGAACTTACCCCGCAACGATTTATGTCGCCATTCACATTTCTCTCAGACGAGGAAAGCTCTGGCTCGAAATGACTTGTATAATAGTTGAAGCTACTTACGCTAATGTGACGCGGCCGTTGAAGTGACACCTGGAGGTATGTAAGGTGAGCTGGCCAGAGCATAGCGCTATCTCCGACCACCAACCCTCTCCACATTTTGTGTTGTACGACGAGAAGTTATCGACCTATGAGGTCCTCACCCCCGTAACCCTTTCCTCCTGTTTCACCCTATACCTCATTCCACGCAACAGATTGTGTCAAGGATTCACGGACCTCCTGACATAGTGGGTTCCTATATAGTCTCGACTGCCTTGATTATGAAAGCCACGCGTCATCTTGTCTCGCTGAAACCGTCTAGAATCTGTTGACGCGCTGTTTTACAAGAGCTTTAGAGAGTCTTCATCAATTATCAAGATCCAATCAACCTTGCTGTTGATTCTCAAATTTCCTTCGCCCTGAGATCGGTATAGCAAATGGTGTTCAAGCGTAGGAAGTTGCGTCATCCGTAATTTTATGGAAATACAGACTCACCCAGAAGCAAATTGTAAAATTCAGGCCGTGACTTCTTTTCTTCATTTTAATATTGTCCACATTTTTAGCCTAGTCCCATCCTTTTTCCGTTTGCCGAACAGTGCTCAAAATGGGTTATCACTGCCGAAGTCCTCAAACTGTTCAAAATACATTTCACTTGTGGTTCATTTGTGAGTGAATCCAATCTGATATCGGGTTCTTATTCTAATCAAAGAATTCATTCGAGATTCGATTTGATCATGAAATAAAATTTTGTTTCAAGTAACCTTCGATTCGGGAAAAAATACAATAGCCAAAGGCAGATATTTTTAATGATCGCTATGAGATTACATTCTTGATTGTATCGCGCATCAGTTGCAATGACAAGGAATAATCGGGGAACTGGAACGAATATTGGATTGAGCAGTTCAGTTATGTAATACTTCTTTCTATCCAGAACCAGATACTTTTTTATATAAGGGGAAATGACAAATTTTTACGAGATCTTTTCAGTTTATTAAATCAGCAATTAAAAGCCGTTAGATATCAGAATGAACCGATTATTTATGATATTTTTGATAAAGTCCACGATACGATTACCGAAATTTATTGGAACGTTTGGCTCTATAAGGAGAACAAATCAATGAAGTCGATTAGCTAGAAGATAACTTTTGAGGTGGTGATACACGCTGAGCCATTTACACATAATTCACTGTTAGCGATTTGGGACAGTGGGTGATTTTTCGATGACTTTTGAGCACTATCTGCGGCGTTGACGTATGTTTTGTACATTCGATCAAAAAACTCAAAAAACGTTATAGAGCGTAAGGGACATTGAACGAATAGTTTATAAAATGTACGTTCAACGTAGGATTTAGGGGTGTTCCTGAATGCTTCATTCGCCAGTATGGGACTGGGTATGAAATTAAATAATAAATTTGAAGTCTCGCAATTTCAACCATTTCTCAGTCGGTTCCTTCCGATCTTATGTTTATACCTCGTCTGTATGAAAAGCACCGATGGAAATTGGCTCAGATCTATCAGTTCTCTTGGCTGCTCACGGGATGAAAGTTCTTTATGATCACAAGGTTGAAATATAGACGTGAACTAATGAAAGTCCATTCGAATGAAACGGTTTTGGAGGGAGAGAGTTGGGTTTCCCCGAGTGTTCGTAATCAATACGGAAACTGCCACTGTCAACAAGGAGCTCGGATTCCGTGGAGTTTAAACCATTCGAAGCGATGTATGATCCCTAATCCCATCCCCTCATCGGCACCGGAACCATCCTATCGTACCACCGTAAATTTTCCTTTTCCCCTACATACCGCCCCCTAATTTGGCCATTCCGTTGCAAATTCCCAGACCGGTTGGGGTATCACCTGTGGGAAAGAATTCTCACCGGGAATGTACGCGGTACGATTAGCATTTGACATCATTTTCATCTAGGAATCAGCCACTACGATGAGCGTACTCGACTGCTTATGTGGGCGGCAATTCTACGTGAGGCTCTAATGTTAAAATCACTTGTATTGATCTACAAATCCCTATTGTTGGTGGATACGATCGCGATGAGGTTCACCATTCTATGAGCCCCTCAAAATTAATTGGCACTTATGATGTATTTTTACTTGATTATTAAATTAGGTTTTCAGCAAGAGGTTGATCTGCCCTATTTGCCCCGCTTGT